>CM032157.1:8033129-8551946 GCA_018901935.1 Pugionium cornutum | reverse complement strand
TTCCATTTTTGGAAGACAAATAGTTTTCCACGCGACTTTGACACCACCTTTTTTAGAAATATCACCTTTCCATAGGAACTTGATACACATACTCTCAATGGCTTTGATGCAGGTTTTAGGAAGAAGGAATACCGAAAACCAGAAGTTAAGAATTCCATAAATCACAGAAGATAGCATCTGAAGCCTCCCAGCGAACGAGAGCAATTTCGAAGCCCAATGATTAAATTTCGATGCAATGGAGTCAAGGAGAGGAGAATACTCAGACTTACGAAGCTTTCTGTGCATCAAGGGCAATCCAAGATAACGGAAGGGGAAGGAACCACGAAAGAACCCTTCAACCATGATTTCATTCTCTTCTTGCGTTGACAATCCAGCCATATAAAGAGCAGATTTCTCTTTATTCATCTTAAGACCTGAAAGCTGAAAAAAAGAGTCAAGAGAGGTATTGACCTCCTTAAGAGACCTTTTAGAGCCATCAAAGAATATCATTAAATCATCCGCAAAAGCTAGATGTGATATTTTTGGATCTTTCGCTTGGGGATGGAAGCCAATACGCCCAACATTGAAGTTGTGATCCAACATCCTAGAGAAAATTTCCATTGCAACTATGAAGAGATAAGGAGAAAGAGGATCCCCTTGCCTTATGCCATTTTTCCCTTTGAAAAAGTCACTTAAGCGACCATTGATGTTAATTGAGAAAGAGGTAGTGCTGATGCATTGGTGGACCCAATTGATGAACTGGGAAGGAAAATCCGCAGCCTCAAGAACCTTGATCAAGAATTCTCAACCTTTATCAGCCCTCTTTTAGAGACAGCTTTTTGGCTAAATCCTTGAACCAACTCCGTGGCTAGAAGGACGTTTTCAATAAGGAGCCTTCCTTGGATAAAAGCAGATTGCGTAGGGGCTATCATCGCTGGTAGAACCCTCTTGAGCCTAGAAGCAATTATCTTGGAAATAACTTTATAAAGCATAGAGCACAATGAAATAGGCTTGAAATCCGCTAATTTATCTGCACCTGCTTTTTTTGGCACCAAAGTAATGGAAGTGCAATTCCACTGCTTTAACAATTTTCCGGTCATAAAAAACTCCATAATTGCATTGATGATCTCGTCCCCGATCCAACTCCATGCACACTTGAAGAACTCAGAATTATATCCATCCGGCCCAGGGGATTTATTGCTTGGGAATGCAAATAAGACCTCTTTGATCTCTTGAGGAGTGACCATCTCGGTTAGGAGAGCCTGCATTTGGGAAGAGCATTTGAAAGAGGATAAGTTCTGGATAATGACTATCTGATCCTGAGAAAGAGGGATCGAATCTTCTCCAAGGAGCTTTGTATAGAATCCAACACAATGCTCGACGAGATCATCCTGACCATCAATTCGGTTGCCTGAATCATCGATAAGATAATGGATCTGATTTGAGGCCTTTCTAGAAGCCACCATTCGATGGAAAAAAGCAGAGTTGGAGTCACCTTCAGAAAGCCACAATACCCTGGATCTTTGCCTAACAAACTTTTCTTCCGCAATAGCAAGTTCTAACCATTTAGAATGAGCTATCTTTTCCAAAGCCGCAAGATGAGAGGATGGATTGGAGAGAAAATTTACTTGACTTTTAGAAAGCGCAATTGCCGCAGCTTCTAGTCTCTTTTCAATGTTAGAGTAGTTTTCTTTGTGAAAACTTCTAATACTTCCCTTAAGCATCTTGAGCTTCCTGGAGAGAGTAAACATACAAGTACCTCTCACTTGAAAAGAAAGCCATTTGGATGCAATTTGCATCATGAAGTCCTTATTTAGCAAAAGGAAATTAGCAAACTTAAAGTGAGACCGATGAGTTTGCAACTGAGCCTCAAGCTGAACACGACACGAGCAATGATCAGAGAACATAGGATCGCCAAATTCACAGTAAGAAGTGGGGAACCTTGCTTTCCAAACATCATTACCGAGAACCCTGTCAATTTTCTTAGCAATTGGCCTAGCTTCCTGCTTATTCCACCAAGTAAAATAGTTCCCTCTAAAGGCTAAATCAGAAAGATCCGAGTCCAATAAACATTCTCTAAACTCCTCCATACCCCGAGATATTCTAGAGCTCCCTGAAGAAGCATCAACCGGGTTCAAAGCTTGATTAAAATCACCCAAGACCAACCACGCTTTATCACAAACCGATGAGTTGGAAGAGAGACTTTTAAGGTCATCCCAAAGATACCTTCTTTCGGAGCTACAATTTTGAGCATAGACTACCGAAATAACCACTTCCTCCTCAATTCTAGGAAGTTTCACAATCGCAGCAATCATTTGATTAGATTTAAAGATGATAGATACCGTCACATCCGAATGCCAAATCAACCAGATTCTTCCTAACTCAGCAAACTCATAATTCCCTTCTGAGCACCAACCTTTAAGACTAGAGTTCATAATTCCCTGAGACTTATGTTCTCTCACCCGAGTTTCTATTAACCCACCAAAAACAGCTTTGCTACCTATGAGCCACTTCTTAAAGCTTCTTCTTCTAACCGACTTGTTAAAGCCTCTAACGTTCCAAAAAAAGATATTAGACATAATATTTACCGGAATAGGGGGCCCTTGGCCCTAGACTGAGCAGACTTTTGAGCTGAGATCTTTTTCTGCAAACGAGCTTGAAGCTTTTTCTGATTTTTGGAGAAAACCTTAGAGAATGGAACCTCCTCAGGAGGGTTGTCGTCTTCTTCCGATAAGGGAGAAGATGGGATGGGCTGGATAGATTTAGAGGAGCTTGAATCTTCATCAGATGATGAATTAGAAGAGGACGAAGAATCAGAACCTTCCTCTTCTTCGACTTCCGCCGCATCAGATTGAGCATTCTTTTCTTCCTGGATTTGAGCAGACTTCATCAAATTTTGCTCATGTTGTGTTGACGGCAAGACGGGCTCCTTACTCGTCGCATGATGCGCCATTAATGAAGGGAGTCTTTTCGCCTTTCTACGAGACTTGGCTTTTGGGGGGACCTGGGGGTTTACTGCCACAGGGAGATTGCTCTTTGAGCGATGACAATTCTCAGGAGAGTGCCCGGTCGAGTTACATGTGACACATGTTATAGGAGCTTTGGGACATCTTTTAAGAGAGTGCCCAATCTCATTGCAGAACGAACATTGGGGTGGGAGCCAAGGGCTTGACACCAAAATCCTCTGAATATGCCCAGATTCGAATTTAACATTGACAGCTTCGGGGAGAGGCTTTGTTAAATCCACAATCGTGAAAACCCTTGCCACCTCGAGGTTCAACATTTTAGCTGTGTTAGGGTGCAAAAAGATTGGATCCCCAACTAGTCCGGCAATGTGCTCGAGACCTTCTTCCGAGAAGAATTGCGGAGGCACATTGTGTAGATCAATCCACACAGGGGCTGAAGAGAGAGCAGGGGATTCCGGCTCCAACCCAGGTTCATAGTTTGCCACGAACATGGCCTGATTTTCAATGTGCCACATTCCTTGAGCAAGGATCCGCTTCCGAGTCATCGGGCAAGGGACTTTGATGAGGAAGGTCCGGGCCGATAGCTTAGACACGGTGATGTCACGCAGTCTTTTGCTCCAAATCCCATTTGCTATAGCATGTAATGCTCCTGGAGAGGGAGCATTGCCGTGGAATTGGCCTATGATGAAACATTCCCATTTGGACTTGTTCTTTTCAATGACCGAGTTAGGGATTTGAACACAAGCTTCCCCTGAATCAAGAGTGAAAGCGCTACCTTTCTTGCACATCTTGGCAGGAGCACCATGAACAATATCTAGCCAAGAAGGTTTCGTCACTGGACCCAAAGCAGCTGGCGGAGAAGAGGGGGCTGGAGCCAACACACTTTTGGCTTGAAAACCTAACTTTTTGCTCAGAGAAGAGCTAGCGCTCTTCGATCCGAGAAACTGGGCTAAAGTGACATCGGGAGAGCCTCCAGGAGAGGAGGAAAAGAAGGGCAAACAGGTAGAAGCTCCTTGACAGAAGCGCCAGCCGACGGGAGGGGGGAGGAGAAGAGATTGCGGAGGTAGGAGCAATGGGATTGCTAGGTCGACGGGACGGGACCGGAGATCTGGGCCGGAGAAAGGGAGGGAAAACGAGGGGAGGGAAACGGGAAGAGGGGAGGGAAAACGGAAGAGGGGAGGGAAAACGGGAAGAGGGGAGGGAAAACGGGAAGAGGGAGGGGAAATCGGAAGGAGAAATCGGAAAGGGAAAACAGGAAGAGGGAGGGAAAACGGGAAGAGGGAGGGAAATCGAAGGGAAAACGGGAAGAGGGAGGGAAACGGAAGAGGGAGGGAAATCGGGAAGGGGAGGGAAATCGGGAAGAGAGGAGGGGAAAACGGGAAGAGGGGAGGGGAAATCGCCGTCCTTCTCGAGACAGAGACGAGTATTAAACTTTTAGTCGTGAAACCTGACAAAAACCGATCCAAACCCAAACAAAAACCGGAGTGGCCAGATCTAAAATAGGCAAGTAATGGATACAAATCCTATTAGATCTAAATCAGGTTGGAACCAAATTTAGTTTATTTATTTTAATTTTTTATCAACCAAGTTGAAACCAAATTTAATTTATTTATATTTTAATTTTTTTATAGATATTTCAGATATCTAAATTTGATCCAAACCAAGATGAAATCAAAGCAAATATGACCAGAATTATAAAATATCCGAATGAATGAAACCTAAAAGAACCAATACTAAAGCTAAACGAAGACCCAATGGCCAGACCTGAAAGAGGCGATTAATGTATACAAATCGTATTAGATCTTTAAATGCAACCAAGGCAATATCTATATGGTACTGTTACATCAATTAACACCTCTATATTATCTATGCATCTTTAAGATGAGATATATTGCACATTTACAAAATGTCTATAAAGTTCACCACTAGGGAACATAAAGATTGGCCACAAATCGAGAACCATTGTACAACCAATGGAACAATGGGACAGAAATTTACGTACAGAAGAAAGCATCAATCATGATTTTGTGCTCCAGATTGTGCTCGGTTTCCGATGTTGAGGATTCTCGATCGAATAAACAAGAAGGGCTCCATCTTTTGTCCCCGCTAAGAAACATTCTTCCTGAGTTACAGTCAGAGAGGTGATTATCTTCCCCGCTCCATTATATCTTCTTACTACTTCAAGGGTATTCATAGATCGCACAACTATTTGTCCTTGGTCACCAGCACTGACCAAGAACTCTCCGCATTTACTAAGTTCAAGACAGTTGATTCTTCCATTTGACTCGGAGCTTGCTAGATGCTTTCCGTTAATGGAGTAGAGGTGCAGACTAAGATCATCATCACCATACAGAACAATCCGTCCATGGTGTGATGCAGCAAGCTTCGACACTGCACTGCCCGAAAGATGTTTTAAAGATCTTATGTATCTTCCTTCCCGCAATGTGTGGAATACACACGTTCCATCTTTTGACCCACTGATTACTATATCAAGATCAGTGCTGACATATAAGCAGGTTATAATATCATCATGACCACAAAGAATATGAGAAGGAGCATCAGCGAGGACAATATCTTTCCTAAGTACTTCTGTGTGCATGTTTCTAACCCTCTTTTCAGGTGTTCTCATGTGGATAATATCCCACACCATCACAGTCGTATCATAGCTACCAGTTGCGAGAATGCTCGAATCAGCAGTCACTGCAGCATCAATGATAAATTCAGTAACCATGAAATGCTTAGACCTGGTTAACGAATATTCTATTTGAATGCACAAGTTTAAGCACTTTGGCTGCCAGTGATTTGCGAGTCCAATTTATGTTATGTTTCACCATGACTGGAATATTCTCTTGAACATCAAGGAAAACATATCATAGACATCTAACATCGGCTTAGATTCTTTCCAAGCATGATACAAATCGTCTACATCATCATCTCTAAGAAACGAACAGCAACTTCAAGCAAGCAAAGGAAGCAGAAGACAAAAGGCATACCTGCAACACAGCTTACAACATCTTTATGATGTCGGATGCTCTGGACTACCCGTCCATCAGACAATGATATGACATGAAAACTGTTCTCCCAATTCCCACATGAAACCAGAAAGTTTTCCATTGGCGTTTGCATCGTGGCAAAACACTGTGATCCAAGTTCAACATTGTCTGCTAGCGGACTTCCAATGTTACGGGGAGAGAGAACATCAGAACCAACTCCAAAGAATGGATCCTGCAGCACAGGCCTCAACTGAAGTCATATGGTCAAATACTGAAACAGCTAAAAGAAAAGATATCAAACATACCTGAGAGCTGGAAAAGGTAAAATTTCCGCCAGAATGCAGCTGGGTTGACAGCCAGATCTTGACTGACAAGGTGAGACCCTGGTTAACGAGAACTATATTTGAATCCACTACATCAACATATAGAACTGCTGATGGAGGGTTAGTTGTAGCGGTAAGAATAGACGTCAAATTAATAGAAGCAGGGGCAAAGTACAATGGATGTGCGATTGGAATAGGTGGCCCTCTTCTCGGATGTTTCTTCCGAAAGATTTGGATTGGAGTTTGACCAAAATTAGCGATCTGATCTTCAATTGCTGATGTTTGTAGTTCATCTTCCTTATTTTCTAGGTCAACAGCACCTTCATATGTAAGGTAATAAAAGATATTTGCTGCCTGCAATTCAAGTTTTTATTTTTTTCAGTTAAGAAACAAATTGAAGGCCTTCTTCACCATGTATACAAAACAAAAAGTAGTAAGCTTATAAAATATGAACTACCACGACTGGCTAGCAGAAAATTAATCAGGAGTACCTCCACAGCTGGTTTGCCACGCTGTTTGTGTCCAAATATCAAGTCAATCCAATCATGGAGATGTGAGCTTACATACTCGCTCTCTAGGGCTTCTCTATTACGAGCAATGAACATCTCTGGAGAACCCTGCATATATAATTCGCAACTAAATCCTCATGAGATAAAACAGCAGAAGAATGCAGGAATGGAACAACATTCAGGATGTCTGGAATTTAAACCTGTCACTACAATTCCTTTGCGCCTAAACACCACCCAAAAAAAATTGTAACTTTAGTTTCTTACTGCACCTCATTAATCTCCATATATTCATAGATCCTATAGGTAATCTCCTTCATAACGGACCAAACACACCTCATGAACATGTTTGCTGATATAACGCAAGATTGGGTAACCAAACACTAAATGATATAAAATACTCTTACGAATCACATGTGTAGTAAAATATCCAGTTGTCCCACCAACTTTCAGAAACTAATACGCTGCTCAACTAGAAATTACCCTGTAGTAAATCTTATGTCTGAGAAGCATACCTTAGCCCATGGAGGTAGACAAACATCTCCAAGAGGTTCACCGTCTTGCTTCACTCCAAGATGGTAAGAATTAGAATTCACCAGAAATTCAGGCATATAGAAGAACTCAGGGATCAATTCTTTTACATCGCTTGTATTGGACAGGCAATTCCGAAAAGTTCCCTCAATACTTTGAAAAAGACGATCTGCATGATCAAATTTACCACCCTGGCCACAGACGGAACAATTTAGTGAATGTGTCTGTATTCATCATTGTTCATTATACATTTCAAAACAACCTTAATGACTATATTACTCCAGAAAAATCTGCTATTGGTTAAAGTTGGAAACAAATACCTGCAGACTACGATGAAGGGATGTAAACGGCTCTAACCTCAGAAGGTAATACAGCACACTTCCCATACTTGAGTAATGTGACCCGTAATAGAAACTGCATTAAAATCAGAAACAAAAGTTACTAAGGTGCAAGGGGGATTTCGTATATAATCTTCAGTACAGAAAAAATGCCTGCAATGTACCTAGGTATATCAGGATCAGAAAAGCTGTGGTATCTGTCCTCAAAAATCTGTCACAAATATAAATCACATTATATTACACTCATGCCACTAATCTCAAAACCTAAAAAGCTCCATTTGGTTTCTACCAACCTCAAACCTTCTTGAATCTAAAGCTCCAACCGGTTTCGAAAGATCACGAAAGGTAGATGCTTTACTGAAATCAAGAGTCTCCGATGAGTAGTCAGCTAATACCCAAGGGAAAACAGGATACTGAGTCAAATCATTATAAGATCTGCCTGCAAGGGTATTGAGAGTCATCAAGTATTCAAAGTTTGTAATCTCTCTCCTTCTCCATCTGTCTCTGGCTGTTTCTGCCATCTCCATAGCTATACGTCTGTCAACAAACGAAATCATTGCTGTCCTGTCCCTAACAACACTCTTCGGAAGCAGGAATTCATTCCTTGTAGATACTATTAGCATCCCAATGTCCTTCGCACTCTTTTGCGATGCAAAATTTAAAAAAACTGGGGGCACAGATTCCTGGAAAAAAATCTCCAGAGCTGTGTATTGAAGCAAATACCGCGTCCAATGAACACTTTTCACCTATAAACAGCACATCTATGAAACATTATCAAGTACGATGAAATGATGCATGAAATACAAAATTAGTTTTTTATTACCTTCCCTATTTTCCATCTTCTGTGGCGCTTAACCTTCAGTAAGGGTTTCTGATTGTTGCTTTCTGATCCCGAACCTAAGAATGTCTCACTCTCGTGAGGTGAAGACCATTTAACAAGGTTCTGTTTATTGTCAGGTTTTGTTGCATCACTACCCTTTGAAGTGCTAAAGTTCTTGAAGACAGCTGATCCACCAGTCCCTTCCACCAAAAACTCCGCAGAGAAATGCAAAACATTTTTCATTACTGCCAACCAACCAGCCAGTTTCCTCTTCGGGGTTATAAGAACACAAGGAACTGATGTCAGAACCTGAGAATTAAACAAAAAGCATGTTATATGTGAGCATTATATTGTCTACTCTTTCAAAATATGTGAGATGTGTACCTCACTGGTATCAACTTCTAGAGAAGAAGCATCTACTTTATCTTGTACGACATCCTTGAGATCACTGCTGCTTCTCACAAGCTCAGAGAACTGGATATCTGTAGATGTATCCACGAAACTTTGCTCACTTTGACTACTGTCATTCTCATAGGATTCTGAGCCACCATCATCAGTTATCCTGTGAATGCCTTTTAGTAAAAGTCTCTTCATCTGTTTAGGTATATGTATCACACCAGACTTGCTTTCGTTGGTTACGTTTGCAGACTCATTTTCAGGGGCAGTGGAAGTAGAAGGTTGATGACACAGCTTTTCCTCAAAATGATAATTCCGTCTCAACTTTGGTCTACGCCTCCAAGAATCTTCTGTCCTGTCGAGTTTCCAGTGGTTTAAAATGTTATTTGGAAAAGGAGTAGCAGACCAAGGACCTCTCTCATCCATCAAAGATCGCAACATGTGAATCCATTTCACAGTAACATTTTGCTGTTGCTCTTCATGGCTTAATTGCACTGCAACTCGTCTATTTTCGTCCCATGAAAGGACAGTTTTTAGACCACTTTGTAGCTCATCATCAAAAGTTTTCTTGCTGCTGCATTCTAAAGATAATGTTTCATTGTTCCTTTCATCAAGGGCTTGCACTTGACGAGTACGATCAGATATCAATGTTTTCATGTATGTTGTTTCATCCGTGACCGCAGCAAATACACGGTCTTTCTGGATAAGATTCTGGATAGAGCCCTTTTCTTTGAAGATTCCACCAGAATCAGAGCTGTCATCCTTACTCATGCCACTGCTGGCCAGGATGGACTTTCCGCAGCTTACAGTTTCGCGAATCAGGTGTGATATGACATGAAAACGAGCACCATCATCTAACATTCCATACTGGGATCTTACATAAAGCAAACACCCAATAAAGAGATGCAATCTGCTCTTGCTTTGTTCATCATCAGCAGCTAAAAAGGAGGGCAAGAGTGAGATCACCTGTTGTACACATCTGGTGGCTTTTTCCAACGAAGACATGCACAGATAAAGTGTAACAAGCCTAAACACGATTCGGGGGCATTTTTCCCCCCTTAAAAGCATAGCTTTATCAACGTTTTTGTTAATTTTTCCACTCAATGCACTGCCAATTCCTCCTGACACAACAACTGCTGCCATTTCCGCAGCTGGAACATTTAATGATTCTACCAGTCCTCTTGCTCTCTGGCCAATAGAGGGACCACCAGTAGCTGAAGATTTGGGAGACATCTTCACCAGACCCCTTCCATTGATATCAAATATTATTCTCCACAAATTGTCATACAAATTCCACCATCTGTCGTTGGTCATAAGTTCAGTTGTTGTGGTGCAAGAATGCTGACTTTCTGTGCGTCTGGAAAATGGAAGATGAAAGATACCATCATCAGCAAAACTAGCAAGCAAGAAAATCAAGAAGAAATTATTATGGAAGAGTAACTGAAAAGCTTTGTCATTTAAACAATAAACTAGAATATGAATTTCATCAGTTAAAGCAGCTTCTCATAAAATGAAAAATAAATTAAAAAACCTGAAAAGCACAAAGAGCAGTGAGGAAAGAAACCAAGTAATACGCTTTCTTTCACATAGTAATTCTAGCCTCATTTACCCAAACTTACATATCATTTTTTTGATCAAAGGCCAGTTATGTTTTTCTACAACAAAATCATGAGCTGAACGTTATGCCTCCATACATCTATCCTAAAATTGATTTCAATGGGTACAAAATTACCCACATAGGAGATGATTGCATATCTTTTTACAGTTTTATACATTTTATCAACTCCAGTTATGTCTTTTATAAGAACTTTGACAAAACTGTAAAGGACACCAAACGAAAGATGCCAGTGAACTGAAATCCAGAAAGGACATACCTAGAGGTTTCTTCCATCAACAATTGTTGGAAAGTCTCGTCTAAACCCAAATCATGGTCCTCGCGATTTTCAAGTTGTAATAAATCCTCTGAAATATCGGAGCTAATTGCTGGAAACTGCAAGGAATACATTTGACATTAACGTTTCTATATATACACTACAGCACATATACGCTTCTATTAGCAACAGGAAACTGGATCAAACCATTACTCTAGATAATCTAATATGCATCTGTTTGACCTGGTATAACAACTCTAGGAAACATGGAAAATACCAATCCGTAAAACTTTCAATAAATCATAAACAATTGGTATGATGAGAAGGAAATCTTAAATGATTTTGCAGTGTGTCAAATTGGATTTGGTAAAATTTAGTACTATCAACTGCGTGATAAAATGAAAAACCAAAAACAGGTAGGTCATACCAGGAGCCTACTGCCAAATTCACGGATGAGCATCTCATCGACGAGCCGCAAGAGGTATAGCACATTGTCCCGACATGGGTGTGAAAGGAAGATATTATCTTCAGATGAAAGTTCCACCAAACGCTGAATCAAGTCCTCATAGAGATCACGGAGAAAAGACCGGTATGGGGCATCATTCTGTGACTAAATAGAATAAGCGCAGAACAACAACAAATTTGTTTAATGTATAAGAAAGACAATTGGTGTGATTAACTTACATGTTCACTCTGCAAGAGTATGAAATTCACTGTTTCCTCCAGCTGCTGCCAACCTCCCTTCACATATAAAATATAGTGGCAGAGAACAACACAATAGAGACCCCTGACAAAATGTTGCTCGTTTAATGCCAAATCATCATGATTAAGCAACTCAGATCTGTAGTCTTTTATCACATCAAGTTTCACTGACGCTGATAGCCAAGCACTCCATCCAAATTCCTACATATAACTAATTATATTCTAATTGCCATTTTAACACTTGTATATCTGAAATTTTCAATCGTAGGTGTTGATACCATTAAAGCTTCAACATTCATAGGATTTGAATCAAGAAGATCCAGTATGTCACTGATTATTTTCATTCGTGCTGATCCATCCTCGCAGCCAGACAGGAATTTGAAAATAAAAATAAAAATTTGTGGAAGAAAAAAGTGAGAGTTGCTTCCTTTGCTTCTGTGTTTATCAACCTGGTTTTGTTTCTGCAAAACCTATAAGAATTAAAAAAAAAAAAAAAAAAAAAAAGTCCAAATGACCTTCCTCAATATCTGGAAAATTGAGAAGTAGAAAAATGATTGATAAAACATTAGCACCCTTAAACTGATACCTGTTTGGGGCTAGCACCACCAAGAAGAACATCGAACAAGGTTGCACGCAAGTTATCTGTCTGAGGATATTGGAACAATCTATCAAACATGGCTAAAAATATTGGTTGTGTTCTAGCACCAATTTTCTTATGCCCTTGTGACAGAGATTTAGCTCTTCCAACAGCAATATTGAAAAACCTAGGTCCTTTTTTTTCTGGAGGTACATCATAAAGAAGCCTTCCAAGGAACTGCAAACTGAGTAACCTTATAGGCTCGTAATCTCTGCCAATTCCAAATGTGCAAATATGTGAGTGAGGTTGTGTATGCCTCGTAAAATAAAGAGAAAAGTTCTCTTAGATCTAGTCTAACGCCAAAAACAATTAAATATGGTTGTCACAGACCATGGACAAACATTGCTTCAGCTACGGAAGTCCACTGGTTTTTCTATGCAACTGTCAACTCAATACCACAGGTTTCCTTTACAAAAATAGATACACATACACACAGAGAAAACTTGATCTTTATCCAGGATTACAACAGGAACACAACACCTAAATATGTCCACCAACGAGAATAATAAACAGGGAGGATCTCTGTTACGAATAGGGTTTTAGGGCTTAGGGCTTAGGGCGACTAGTCTACAATTTGATTCACTAGCCACCATATTTTCAACAATATTTTGACGGTTATCAAGTGCTTGAATTGTAAATAAAACGAAAGACAATATTAACAGATGATGTTTGAGCCTTTGCCCTAGAAAATAAGCCAGGTTCTTGCAGCTTTACACTCTTTTCAACATAACAGAGGAGCATCTATTCAGACAATACACTATATTTCAACTGAATCACTCACAAGGATGGCTATGCAGACAAAAGCAACCACCCGATTCGGAATATTCATACAACTTAAAATCACTAGATGTACAAACCCAACCACAGCACAAGCGAAAGCTGGTAAGATAACATAAACTTACCTCTGAAGAAGATTGACAAAAATGTGGCATCCGCCGATAAGATTGACTTGTTCAAGAAAAGAAGCAAGGACTGATGTTTGACAAATGGCACGAATAATCATATGCAGAACATCTTCAATGCATGCTACATCCTGGCATGTCTCAAAAAATGCTATCAAAGCCTTTACGTCCCCTGGTGTGATATTCTGCCTGAAAAATGGAGGATTTGAATAAAACGGAAAATAAGGACTTGAGTACAAGTTTCAAAAGTGATATATATCAGAAGTCGTATATTTAAGCTACAGAAACGGGGTATAAAGTATAGAGGCCTGAAAACTTTATTTTTACAGTGGATGACATGCCTCAGGCTCATTTCACCTAGGCTCAGCAAAAGGAGACGAATTTTATGAATTTCGTCTCTACTTGGTCTTTCTGCAATAGTGCTTGTGGGATGCATAAGAGGCTTGCTTCCTTTTCCAGAACGGTATCTTTCAGATTCCCAGTAAAAGTTCCATACTATGTCAATAACCCTTGGGAGTCGACAAAGGCTTCCTAGAAGTCGCGGATCATTATCTAGCTGTTGGATGAGAAACATGTAAAGTTCACGCTGCACATTATAGGCCGCATGGAGCCATATTTGAGGATTAAGGAAAATGCTAGATATAGCATCCTTCACAAGCTGCTCGGCAAACCCTGGATAGAGAAAAAATTAGCAATTGAAGAAATTTACAGAATGTGACAAAATGTACTACCTGCTGAAAACAGTATAAATTCCAACTATTTGTAAAATAGAAAAAAAAATCCAAAACAAACCAGTTAGAAAAACGTTTCCACTATACATATAAAAAAACTGCAATATGTGGTAGCATAAGTGATGCAAACTAGCTGCAGAAAATCAATGAAGCTTTACACGCACCAGAGCTTGAAATAACATTGAATAGGTGTTTCAAGGATGAAAGTGTCTCTAGATTGAGTTGTTTCGGTTGAATAGACTGTAACAAAAATCCTAGTATGGGGAATCCAGAGAGAAGATGCATCTGCTGCTGATTTGCTGGATTTTCATCCAAGACAGAAGCAACAAGTTCGATAACTTCTGCTGTCATGCGCTCTTTTGTACCAGGCATAGCTGAAATTTCCTCTTTAAGTGCTTCACTTTCACATCTATCAGATTGTGTAATCAAAGGAAAGAAAACAGAAATCCCTCCGACACAGTAAATTATCTGCTGGAGAAGGCGTCGCGAGCATAGCTGAGTGCCAACCATGATATCGGCCTCAAATGCGAGCCTATCTTGTAGATGATCTGATACTCGAGACACATTAAACAATCTCTTACCATCACTCGCCTAAGGGTTGGTAAAGAAAGTTTTTTTAGTAAATCGGAGAAATAATATTCTTAGTAAAGATGGCATAAATGGGTAGGAAAGAAGGAATTTAAAGGGTGTCTAACCTGGGCATTAAGTCCAAAGGAAATTTTAGATGCGAGCCCATCTTTTCCATCAAGAATACCACTAGGAAATGGATTTTCAGAAAAGGGGCCAGTCATTTCATTCTCTAAGAATGCATACATGTAACTTGGTCCTAACGAATAAATGGCTTGAACTTGCTCAGAAGACAAGGAATCATTAAACAAGTAAATGGGACCAATCTGGCCAAAAAATGGAAACACATCTCGGATGTAGTCCAGGCCATCGTTATCTTGGATAGTTGGCAACGTCATTCTTGTACCAATGAAGCAGCTGGTAAGTACATCAGTAACTTTCGGATAGCTGAAGTATAAGATAACGAAAAAAGAAAGGACTGAGAAAATTGAAAAGCAAAGCACCCAAACATTACTTAATGCGAGTTGTCAATAATTCTAAGGATATTACAACCAGCCCTTAATCAAAGTAGTATAAAACAATATTAGTTGAATGACCTGCATCTTTCAGATAATAGAAGATCCCCATCAACATAACACCTCAGGAGGCTCCCGCCCCAGAATGCTCTCCCAATACTATGAGAAACACAAATAAAATGCCATTTTTTACAGACCAAATTGGCATGCACATTTACACATTGCCGTTTCAGATTCAGTGACTGAAAAAAGAGAACAATGTATAAGGAATGGCGTCAGCAATTTTATGAATGAAAAGAAAATTAGAAAAGCTGTCAATTATCTTACAACATAAGATAGTCCATCCTCCCCAATAGCAGCGAAGCAGCCCTTTCCATTTTTTGACATAAAGCTGAAGATACCCATTTTTCCATCTCCATGAAAACTTTCTACCCTAAGCCAACAGCAAAAGGAAAACCCCTTATTCACAGGCCACTGAAAAGGTGTTCTGATTACAATGCCCTGCGAATGAAAAATAGTTTGCCAAAAATTGTAAGAAGAATCAAGATATAGTCAGAGTTTATCTACTCACCAAAAAAGTGTCACATTTTAGCATCAGTATCTCCAATAGAGTACCACCGTTCTTGTTGCATTAATTCAAAAGCTTTTCACCTTAATAAATACCCCAAGATGTCTAACTTCTACCAATTAAATTTACCATGTTCAAAATACAGTTACAGCATCACAAATTAAACACTGGAAACTAATTTCAAGCAAGATAAGCTTTAAAGAAATGGTAAACTAAAACTTTTTCAAGTGGGACAAAGACTTACAGAATCAACCCCGTTCATGTCAAAAAAGCCTGTTGGTCCTTTCTCATTCAGCATTGACAACAAACCAGCCAGTAACAGTGAACGGTATCTCTGTTGATTACGCACTCTTTCACTCCGAAGAAGGGCAAAAATCTTACGAATATCCTTCCCAGAAATACTGTGGCCACCAATTGTCTGAATTAGCTGTGTTATTTTCAAGATAACATTATCATCATCTTCCAGAGAAAACCAATCGAGAAGAAGGTTAAGCATTCCTGCCCGAACACATGAAGCACGATTTGATATGGAATCTCTAAGTAGTTGCTGAAACAAATTTAGCCCATAACACTGCAAAGACTCGCTGCTCTGCCAAATCATACAGCTCCACAGTAAGGACATATCCTAAAACCAAAAATACAGGAAAAGGAAATTCCAAGTAACAAGAACTGCACCAACCTTCTGAAGCACATTTAAGTAAAGTATGATAACATCTTCATTCTGAGTAGGAAAGAAAAATTAAACATGAAACATGACAATAGAGTTAGCCACAATAGGTAGAAAATAGAAACAAAAAGAGAATGATTAAATGATAGATTCTGAAACTACATCACCTTTATAAGAGCACTGCCTTTACCATCAAATTTGCCATCAACAAGCATATCAAGTAGTGCGTCTAGGAGCCTTTGGGTAGGTTGCCATTGGAAGAAATCCAACAATAAGCTTTGTAGTGTCTGATAACCCTTGCCAGCAAGGGCTTTAAATGCCAACTGAAGGTCACAAAAGGAAGCAGTGGCAAAAACTAAGTTTACTAGAAAGAGACCTCTAGGTCCAACTAAACTCAGAAACTTTTCCAAACAATAGAAAAACAATGCATCTTTGTTCTACTATCTGCCTATTTGAGATCAAAGTTCATTTCCAGGAGTTATTTCACTACTACTTCAGGTCCATATCATGTTAAGTAATGTTCACACGTCATCCACGGAAAAGCCTAATTTACATGGATAATGAGAAGAGGTGCGATGTTTGTATTCTGCTATCATGATAAAGAAAAATCTAGTACTTCCATCAGGCGTCAACCCCATGTTTTTTCTCATCACAAGGTGACCATAATTGAACAAGTCAATTTCCCGTGAACCTTACTGGTGTGAAGAGAAAAAGAAAAGAAGAATCACCTTTGAGGCATCATTATTTGCAAGCAGGGAAGTTAGAGTCTGAAGGACATTTAAAACCAACTTCTCTCCATTTGCTTCATTGAGATTACCATTTAAGAGAGAAACAATGTGTAAGAAACACTCCCCCTCACGGAATAGGGCTTGGTAATACTGAAGAGATGAAACAACAGAAGAGAAAATTAGAGGAAGCAACAAATAAGGAAAGGATCTACAGCAAGAGTAGATGATGCCAAACAGGAGTTATGAGCACTCAGTAACAAACGTAGAGTCATACCCTCGAATCAGTCTTGATCAAATCCCTCATACCCGTCAATAGATCAACAGATAAGTCAACAAAATCATTTTCTCTTTCCTTTACTTGAGTAAAAGTTTCTAGATATTTGGAACACACTTGTAATTTTGCCCTTTTGTCGTCCTCACACAGAGGTGTGATCTGAAATTTTGGATAAATACTTCTTTTCATGGTCATCAACAAGCGAAAAGATCAACAAATGCATAGTAAAGACTTATAAGTACATTTGAAAGAAATACCTTCATGAGGTCAATAATGTGTTTCATCACATTGTTCCTTACGGCTTTTTCCCAAAATAGCTCAAAAAGACAATCAACACAAACGGAGCTTTGCAAAACATATATTTTTGCATCATTAGTTGCTGAGAAAAACTCTGTAAAAATCTTCATGCATGTTTCCATGCATTCAATCCAACCATCCTCTGTATGACTTGAATCGGATTTCTTATGAGGTGAAACAACTATAGCTCTGCTGTCATTACTTTTTACTAAAGGGCTAACACACCTGGACTTTCTACTTTCCGTGGATTGAATACAAGCCAATCGGAGCACACGACAAGCTCCATTCAATGCCTTAAAAGAAAATTTATGTTCATGTGAAAGTTGTAATAAGCGTAACAGCTTCTGTGACAGACCATTTGCGATCCTGGGTGTAGATGCAGACTGCTCGAGAGCATCTAAAAGAACAGATACACTGGGCTGCAATAACAAAAACTAATTCATGAAAGCTCTCAAAGAAAAGTACAAGACTGCTCGTCAAGACTGAATCTTCAACAATCTACTCTACGGAAATAGAGAGTACCCACGCGAGATATGCCTTAATCGGACATTCGTATACACTAGCTTTCAGAAAGACATGACTTCTCAAAAATCAAAAATCTCTTTGTAACATACAATGAAATAATTACGTATCAGAGACATCAAGCAAGCAAGAATGATCACAATAAACCAGCCACTTAGCGAATGTGAAGCAAGCAACAGTATTATGACACTATAATGATTCCAAAATAACTTCAGCAACGGGAATATTGAACTGAACCCATATTTCTACTTCTATTTCTAAACAATCAGAAACATTTTAGGCTCGACGAGAACCAGAAGCATCCGAGAAAGCTGTAAACAAACAAAAATGCGAAATCTATACCGAATGAGACGCAGTTGCATCACAACTTGCAAGCGATTCTGCGACAGCGTCAGATTCCATAATGGAAATCGGTTTCGTGTCAATGATCTGTGTCAAGATCTCCAAAACTGGCGCATAACCGTTCTTCTTAGATCACTAAAGAGGAAAACGCCGAAGAATAAACCCTTCCTCAAGTCCCAGATAATCAGCTTTGCTTAGAAGCATCAGAGCATTTACCCCCAAATTCTGAAATCTGTAGAAACGAAAGAGTGCAGACGAGTATACAGAACTTACAAAAGCGAGTCCTCGCTTTTACTAACTATTCTAGAAACTCCTCCCTACTAATTATTATACCAAAGTAACCCTTTTATTCGTGAACGTTTTTTTACAGCTTCGTATACTTATTAATCAATCTATTCCCACGAAAACGAGGCAACTTGTCGTCCCTAAAAGTTAAACTCAAAATTCTTTTATACCCAAAATAATTTACATACCATTCAACCTATTATTCAATTATGCAATTTCCGAAATATTTTTACTATTTCTTTCCATTATTTAATTGATTTTTAATTAATAAAAAAATTAGAAAAATAAAGTATCTCCAATCCCACCATCTGTAGTCTTTTCTTTTTTCCTCTAGTTACAATCAAAACAGATCCCTAACTCTCCATTGACCTCATCGACGCCTCAATTAACATTGCAACTTCGAAATCCAGATCTGTATTCAAACATATATGAATTTCATTTAATACTAATGAGTATAATAGTTAATTTGTAAATTTAGTAATTGAAATTGAAAAACCATTGTCGTACATTGGAGTTTTAAACCATATTTTATAGGTCGATTAAAAAGCATTAGTGATGAATGTAATTTTATAGGTCGATTAAAAAGCATTAGTGATGAATGTAATTTTATAGGTCGATTAGAAAGCATTGGTAATAAATATATTAACGTTGTTCGTTTGTCTGCCGCAGTGTCTACGGCAGCGACCTGCGGTCAGACGCTGCGGTTAGACGCTGCAATATTGTTGTACGTTTGATCGCCGCAGGTTGTATCGTAATTGTTTGATCGCAAACGCTACAATTTCGCAGCGATTAAAATTTTTGACCGCAGCTTTTTGCGATCGATCGTAGCGTTTGACCGCAGAAACCTGCGGTGGTCAAACGAACAACGTTTGACCGCATGACGCAGCCGCAAGTTCCTGCGGCTACGAAACGAACAGCCTTATTATAGTTGTTGAGTCGTAGCGAATCGTAACAAGTTAGAAAAATTTAAATCCAAAATTATTTTGCAGCGATAAAATATCTGAGTGTAAAATTAGGTACAACTGGGTATAACTCGGTTTTTAAAACTAATAGAATATGAATTACTGACGAAGGAAATAAAACTATTAGAATATGTATTAGTGGCGAATAAAGTAAAACTAGTAAAATATGTATTATCGAGGAAGAAAGTAAAATTAGTAGACCATGTATTACTAAAAGAAGTTGGTAACTGAATATTTAATATTAATTTGAAAATTAATCAATTTGGTAAGCATATTGAATTTCTATCCGTGATTTGTAGTTCGATTAAAACTTTTCATTGGTAACGAATTGATTACAATGGTTGAATTGAAATAAATATTAGGTTAGTGAAAAAGGTATAAATCGTATAAATAGTATTACTGATTGAAGTTGGTAACTATTTTTATGTATTCTTTTCAAATAAACAATGAGCAACAATGTAAAGATATAAATCGTAGAAGTAGTATTACTGATTGAAGTTGCTAACTATTTTTTTGTATTCTTTTCAAATAAACAATGATCAACAATGTGACAATACATTTTGATTACGTAAAATTTTTTGAAAAGATTTATATGAAATTCCAAAAGTTACATCTATAGTTTATCGTTTAAGAATACAACGATGGATGATATAATTTTGTAGATGTTAGAAACTAGCATATGCACTAAAGTTGTAATAGATGAAAATACGACAAAACTGAAATTGAGTTATATTCCATTGTCTTAGACTACATCAAAAAATCGCATATCATACCTCCAAATTACAATAAAAAAAAAGGAATATTGCAAGTAAAAATATTTCCATTAGTTGGAGAACGACGTAAAATGACTAATAATAAAAAAGTACCAACAAAAAACTTGGAATATTTGGGAAGGTTAGTAGTGTTTGATTGTATATTTGTCATTTTATGTTTTGTAAAGCTGATTTTGGCCTTTAAAATACACTTTCTATTTTAGACAACTAAATAATATTAGTATTCTCGTAAGATATTATTGATAGTGAAATGTCAAGTGAAGAGATAAATTTGATTTGAAAAAATTATTACAAAACAAATAAACAATACAAAACAAAGAAACAATACAAAACAAATAAATTTAAGTTATCTAAGAACTATTAAATGTTAAAAATGTGTATTAAGTAGAAAAATTAAATATAATACATGATGGTTTGTTATAAAAATATATTCCGCCATACAGTTTATACTTTATTTAGCATTATATATTAAAAAACTAACGTTACATCCTCTTCTTTTGTTAAATTCAAAACATATTTCTTCATAAACTGAAAATTGGTTTTAAGATTTTAAATTAAAGAAAAATATGATATAAGTAGATGATAGTTTTTGTAAATAAATTTATCATTCATGATCTTTTTTGTGTCTCAACATAATTATACTTAATAGCCGATGAAAAAAATTGTCGACTACGATAAATATTGTTTATTTGCTTGTCATTGCCGGTTGCAGTTGGTTGCAGATTTTTAATCATAAATTTTTATAATCAGTGGTTAAAATTTTTTTTATATAAAATACAACATACGATCGTTGTAAATGATCACAAAAGACTGTAATAGATAAACAATCAAAAATTTGTCGCAGCCATAGTAACAACATCGTGTAACAAAGAAACGAATATGCTTGAATAGATTCTTGTAAATCTTATAATTTTTTACCTTCATAACAAAATATCAATCTATTATGCCAATTACTAAAAACCTGCTAAATCACATATGCTAATATAATAATTATTATTTGAATTTGTTTTAATATCAAATTTATTGTAAACTTACTATCAATAAAACCATTAAAAAAAATTTGTCAACTGTAAATTTAATAAATCGGTCAAATTCTCTGCAAAAATATGGCAGATCCAAATAAATCTTTCAAAAATTAGTATTATAAATGGGCAAATGTCTAAAATAGCACATTTTTAAGTTTTTGTTCCAAAAATAGCATCATTAGTTTAAATTTCCAATAATAGCACAAATTTAAGATTAAAATGCATTAAAACTATATTTTAATAGAAAAAAATTAAACCCTAAATTGGAAATAATGAACTCAAATATAATACTTTAAGTTTATGTATAATTTATTTAGAATAAATAAGTATTTTTACATAAGTATTTGTGCTATTTTTGAGAATTTAATTTTATAAAGCTAGATTTGAAAGAAAAACTTTAAAAAATGTTATTTTAGGGTATTACTCATTATAAATTGTTAGAACGGACAATGTTATTTAAATGCTAATAAATTTGTTGGTTCATACGGCATATTTGCAAATAAATATGTCATAAACTTGATAAATCTACCATTAATGTAATAGACATATCATAAATTTGATAAATTTGTCTAGACTTAATAAATCTGTTCATACTAAAAAAATTTGTCACTATTATATTATATAAAAAAAATTTGCATATTTTTTGCAGTATATTTATGCATATGTCGTCATAATAAATATGTATTTTTGCATTTTTAATAACATTTTTATAAAATATTTTCGGTACATAAAATATGTGAGTGAATCTAATAACTAAAAATGATTTTCATGTGAGTCTAGCCATTTTTCCAAAAACTTATTACATTGCATACGGTATTACTCACATTTGTATAAAATATAAAATTTAATAAAACTTTAAAAATGTAAATACAAAAATTTATAGTCAAAATCCAACATAATATGAAACATAAAATACATCATATAGTTTTGGGAAAAATAATATATATTAGTTTTTTAAACTTCAAAACTCAATACTAAAATAAATAACGCACCAAAATAATTTATTAACAGAAGTAAATAAAATGCCAAAATTTTAAATTTAACTTAATAACATAATAAAACTAACCTGAAATTTATAAATTCAATACCTAAAAACATATTATTATGTTTATGTTGATAAATTAATATCAAAATATTAGATCTAAATACTTGAAGTCTTAGAAAAAAAGCCCATTAAATCCCAAAAATATAGGAAGAATGAATGTTAATACTTTTGCCTCTGGTTCATCGTGTGTTTTTTTCGGTCCTTGCAAAAGATATAAAAACTCGTGCAAATGATCGACGTATTAATTTCAAGATAGACAAAATGTTAGGTTGCTTAATTCTTGTTTTTGATTGACTTCACACTACATTTACTCAAACTCTTTGCCCAAATTTTCAGTTTTTTCTTTTATAAATAGGTGACACTATTTCATTGAAAATGAATGCTATTTTATAATTTTAATCATAATTTAAACTCTTTGTGTTTTCATTGTTAATTTTACCAGCATTGTGATTTTTATGTTTAAATGTCGATTTTAATTTTTATTGATATCAATTTTTTGAAGTACATATGTTGTAACCACTGGATAATTTACCCTTTTTTCGTAATATCAGTTTTATAAATCAATATTTCATGTTTTGTATTCTCTAAAATATTCCTTTGAACAAGTCTTAACTAGCTAAATAACATATTATAAATTTAGATTATTATTATATTTGATTAAGATAATATATATTATATTATATATTTACTATATAAGATGAATTATATTTATGTTTTATATATTTAAAACTAATAAAATTATGTTTTTAATTTGTAATATGTTTACGTTTATTTTATAATCAAATTATATCTAAATTATATTTTGGTATGATAGTATACTAAAAATTATTCACTTATATATAATACAATTTTAAATATTGGTTTTATATATTTTTAATTTATATATAATTTTTTTGTAAAATTATGTTTAATTTTAAATATTAATTTCATAAATTACACATTATAAAATTGGATGTTGATTAAAATATGAACAACTCAATAAACATGTAAAACTAATAACCATGATTGAAAAAAAATTATTCATCGTAATTTTTCAAACCAAATTAATTACTTGAACAAACTATAAATGTGTAAAACCTAATAAAAAGATAAAATTGAAAATATACATAGTATTAAACATTTTCTAAACTTAATTTTAGTTTAATATATATGGTTTACTTAATTTTTGTCAATAAATTTATGTTTAAAAATATCATGTCACATTTGAGTAAATATAATATCATAATGTTTTTTAGTTATGTTATTTTTTACCGACATATAAATATTTTTCAGAATTCATATCTTTTTAATGTGTAGAGTATAATAATTTTTTAATCATATATTTTTGTAATAATATGTAAATTTTTTTCTAAACTCACTTCTGATGTAATATATATATATAATTTATTTATTTTTGAAACAATTTTATGTTTAACATTATTAAGTTGTATTTGATTAATTTACTTTTCAAAAATAAATTTATGTTAAAAATTTGTTATGTCATATTTGATTAATTTATTTTTTAAAAATAAATTTATGTTAAAAATTGTTATGTAATATTTAATTAAATTTTTTTTGAAAATAAAATTATTTTAAAATTGTTATGTCATAATTGATTTATTTATTTTTTAAAATAAATTTATGTTTAAAATTGTACTATCACATTTGACTAAAATTTATGTCATAATTTTTTCTACTTGTAACATTTTTTCTAATAACATGTTATAAATAATAATTATTTATTTTTTGATTTTTTTTTAAAAAAAAGCTATAATAATTTATCTAGAAAATATTATACCACTCTCTACTAATTCCAAATTTATTCACATGAATCTAGAAGATAAAAAAGCTATAATAATATCTAGAAAATCGAATCTAGAAGATTCGAGTACTTTATTTCTTAGAATTTTATTTTTTGCATATCATAAAATGAAAAGAAAATAAGAATTTGTTCCTCTCAAGTCATAATTCATTCTTTTCTTTTTTCAATCTATTTCTTTTTCTTGTTCCTAGAAAGGATTCTTAATTTGTCTCATTCTTTATTTTGCTAAGCTTGCACCTAACATCAACCATGGAATATGAAGAAGATAAGAGAAGTGAATTCAACATTACTCGTGACGAAAACGAAGTCACGAAACGGGTTCACTTTCATACAATAGCTAAACTTCTCTCAATAATATAATTCTATCTATATTTTTGGTTTTTTTCGCTATCTACATAAATGTATATTTTTTTTTATTAAAACCATATGAATCTTTAAACATTTTCAATTTCAGTTCTATTGTTATAGTCTCAACCTATTTGATAATGTTTAACTAGCCAACTTAACAAGATGATGATCGATATGAAGATTAAACCAACCCATAAGAGCATTCACTATTTCCCTCAACGAATCGATTTAGGACTAAAATTATGGTTTAGGGTTAGAAAAAAGCAACCTGAAAATGATGGTTTGGATTTGATTTTGTCGATAGTATTGTTCGTTTGGTCGCCGCAGGCGGCTGCGACTGTGGTCAACCCTGCGACTGCATCTGCGGCAGATGTTGTTCGTTTGTCTGCCGACGAAGAAGAGAGATGAGAGGCACGTAGTGACGGTAAGGATAAAGGAGAAATTGATAAAAAGACATCGAAAAAAATCTAAAAATTTAGTAAATTATTTTAGTTTTAGTTTAGACTAGTTTTTGTTCCAAATTTACTATTTAAAATTTAAAATTTTTAAAATATCACAAATTTTTTTTTAAAAAATACATATTTACTATAAATAAATTATAATTATAATTAAACTATTATATTCTGCCTGTTTTTAAATTGAGGATTTAATATTTCTTTATTAAAAAAAGTTTTAAAATATTTTAATATTAATTTTGTGCTACTTTTAAAAATTTAAACTAATGATGTTATATTTGAAATAAAAACTTTAAACAATGTTATTTTTGTCAATTATTCTTTAGCTTAAATATAAATTATAGTAAAAAAGTTTATAAATATATGTGAAAATATACTTAGTTAGACAAGATTAAATAGTGTAGAAAAGTGAACTTAATTTCCAAATGGGGTTACTCAATATTTAATGATGAACTGTTCGTTGTAGATTTGGAAACATTCCAAAAGTTTATGTAGTTTAAAAAATATGTGTATATGTAAGTAGCCCAATATCTCAAAATCTGTCTAAAAATGGTAATGAAATAAGTTTATGAATTGAATAATATTATAAAATAATATATTTTAAAATTTTTGTTATAAATTTAGTATGTTAAAATTAAAATTTTAAAATATTATAAATAATTATGTAAAAATATTTATTTATTTAAAATAAATTATATATAAATTTTAAATATTATATTTGAATTTTTTTTTTCAATTTAAAATTTAACTTTTTCTATTATAATAAATTTTAATAAATTTTAATTTTATATTTATACTATTGAAAATTTAAACTATTGATATTTTTTAAAATAAAAATTTTAAAATATATTATTTTAAATAATGATTTTTATTATAATAAAACAAGTCATAAATATTTTTGTTTATTCTCTTTTATTTTTTGTAAAAATAGGAAACATCATACCATAAATGTTAATATTTAGCGGCGAGATTGACTGATCAGCTTAACCTCGGGTCGCTTTTTTTCCTCTTCACGAAACCCAAGCCGTACGCGTGCCGCCACGCGCTTCAACTATCTTCAATCTCGAGCGTTCTTTTCTCTCCGATCGGTTTCCTTCTTCATCTCCGGCAATATTGTTTGCGCTTTGCCGTTTCGTCTAACTCCTACGACATTCTGGTGTCTCTGATTCTAAAATCCTAGTTAGCGGTTGTTAGGGAAATCGAACACCTTCGTCTCGTTCGAGACTTCGCTACGGATTTGACTCATTGTAATATGTGATTGCTGTTACAAAATACAACAATGGTTGATAGTAGTAATAAGAAGAGGAAAGAGTTCATCAGTGAAGGAGACATCGCGGCTCTTTTGCAAAGGTCTTCGGTTTTTTCCGCCATTAATTGATTCTTGGGACACTGGGCTTGACTAATTCGGCGAGGTAATTGCCTTTTGTTGCAGATATGACACCATGACGATACTGAAGTTGCTACAGGAGATGGCTTTTTACGCCAAACCCAAGATGGACTGGAATGAGTTAGTTAAGAAGACCAATACTGGAATTACTAATGCTGGAGAATATCAGTTGCTCTGGCGACATCTTGCTTATCGAGATTCTCTCCTCCCCGTCGAAGATGAAGCTCCAATTCTGGTCCGTCTAAACTCTAATCTCTTTTTATTTACATTAGTTTCAATGAGTTGTTCTTGTGCCATTTTTGGGTTTGCCTTATATTCTAGGATGAATGTATAGTCTACAGACTTATCTGATATATATATGTGTGTGTGTGTGCAGGGATCAGTCTTTGTCAGTAAGGGATTTTATGCTTGTTATCTGCTATATTTCTTAGGGTATTGTTACAGTTTTTTTGGGATGTTGGTTCTGTCTGGCTGTATAGGTGGAAGACAGAGGAACTTGTCTGTTTATTCTCTTCTTCGTTTTTATGTTATTAACAGAGTACGCAAATTCATGTTGCATTGTTAATATCTGTTAATAAGCTATCTTAAGCGTTGGTTTTGGGTTTCTTACTTGTTACCTAGGAGATAGTAGCTGATGATTGGTTACTATTCTCAATATTGTTGTGTACCTTTTCTCTACCGTCTCAGAGTGAAAGTTCCACTTGTTTCAATTTAATTTGGTGGTGATTATTGAAACTTCTTGGTGAAAAGCATTTTGGTCTTAAGGTGGAATGAATTTCTGTATCATGTCAGAGCTGTGAACTACAAGTTGTAGTTGCAAGTTTTAACAAACCCTTGATTGTGCAGGATGATGATAGTGACATGGAGTGTGAATTGGAAGCTTCCCCGGCAGTCAGCGTTGATGCAGCAGCAGACGCTATTGCACATGTGAAAGTAAGAACGAAATAGAACAAACATTTCTAAGATTATTCTTCTTTCCTCTCAGTCTCCTTGTTCAGTTTCAAGAGAAGAGCTGTTCCACTATACTTTTTCTTCATAATGCTATTTCTGTGTTATATTTTCTCCCAGGTGATATTTGAGTTCTTGCTGTATATCTATTTGTCATTTGTGTCTCCTTTATTGGACATTAGTTTCTAGATTCATGTAGGTAATTCTATAGATAATTTTGTAGATATTCAGCAATGATTTTGTGGGTTTCATATTGAGATTTGTTGACTAGATGTCTCCAATTATGAGGAACTAGCTGAGTATGATTCCGCTTTCCTTTTGTTGGATCTTTGGGTTTTTCTTATTTGATAAGCATCTACACTTATGAAGCGCAGTAGATTAGTTTTGTATTATCTTCACCAGACATTCAGAAATGGTTTCGTGGGTATTTTGGTGTCCGACTTGATATCTTTAATTATGAGAGACTAGCCGATTATGATTGCGCTTTCCTTTTGTTGGATCTTGAGTTTTCTTATTTGATATCATAAGCTCATGAAGCGCTGTAGAAAAGTTTTGTATTATCTTCACCAGAAAATTGTTTCTTCTATTGAAAAAGAGCTTACTTTTGTATTCTCTTTTCTCAAGTTTTCATACGGCCATGCAGTCTTCCTAGTCGTGACTATTATTCTTGGGTATTAATGTCTGCTTATTCTGAGTTTCTGTTTCCTGTTTTCCTCTTCTTTTAAGGTGATAGCTGCTTCTTATGTTCCAAGTGAGTCCGATATTCCCGAAGACTCAACAGTTGAGGCTCCCTTGACCATTAATATACCTTATTGCCTGCAAAGCGGGCCTCAGGAACCATCAGACTCATATTGGTCACCAAGAGGGATGAATATCACCTTTCCTGTTTTACTTCAGAAAGCAACTGAGGGACATAATGGAAATGGTTTAGGCAGTAGCATAGCTCCTCGGAAGAGAAGAAAAAAATGGTCAGCTGAGGAGGATGAGGAGCTGATCGCTGCTGTGAAGCGACAGGGTGAAGGCAGCTGGGCCCTTATTGCTAAGGAAGAATTTGAAGGAGAGAGAACAGCCTCACAACTCTCACAGGTTGTATTCTGATTCGGCTGATACTGTTTTCTCATTTTCCTCATATCTGTGATGATCTTCTTGTACTTTGTGCTTCCTCTCGTATCAGCACGCATGTGTGTTCTTATGTTGTTTATTCATTCTTTCGTGTTTATTGCGCTATGGCATATGCATTGTCGGTCTTCAGTTACCATCATGTAGAGAACCAGTTCGTAGGGTAAAGGAATCTGAGCTTCAAATGAAGTGGGTCTCTAATTGCACTACAAAAAACGAGTACGTTCTAGGGCGGTTGCCTCTGTTGATAATATTGCCATCCTTCCTTATCTTTTCATTTAGACCCCTGTTCTTGGTATCACTACATGCCTATCATTATCTGAATTCTGTTGAAGATAATGTTGGCGTAGAAGAGAGAACCATAGCAAAGATCCCTTGAAACAACCTTCATAAGCTCCTTATGCTCTTAAGTATTTACACCATATATGTTGCACTTTGTCTAGATGTCTAGGCTTTTTCTTTCACTCTTCTTTGTAGGATCCTTGTTTTGTTGGTTAAAGGCATTTGTAGCAACTATTAACATATCGAGACTATTTGCAAAATTGTGGTAATTGCTGTAGAAATACCTCTATTGTCATGTAGTTCGGCCTGGATGTGGGTTTCTCCCCATTTTTCCCGAGTTCAAATTCCGGCAATGGATCTCTTACGATTAATAATCTCTGGACAAGCATAGTTGTGGATATTTTCTTGTCAGATTATTTCTGATGGTTCCAGGAATACTCTGCAAGTAGTGTGGAGAAAGATTTCTGAGGACAACTTTGGATGGGCATCTTTGATGTTTTTTATTTAGCATATTTCCTTCATTGGGCTGGTAGTAACAAACTGATTTTTCTTATATGCAGCGGTGGGGAGCTATAAGGCGAAGATGCGATACTTCAAACTCTTCTACCCAATCTGGCCTGCAGCGAACAGAAGCACAAATGGCAGCTAATCGTGCATTATCTTTGGCTGTTGGAAATCGGCTACCCTCAAAGAAACTTGCAGCAGGTACGAGTATCAGAAGATCCTTTCCAGCTTATTCTTCTGTTCACGAGTTCGTCTAGTCTCTGACTATGTTATACTTGGTTAAATTGTTTTTTCTTGCAAAGTTAAATTGTTTTGCCCCAACACTTCTCTTGATTGAATTTTTCAATTTGACTATTTCTGTAGGTATACCTCCAATGCTTTCATCCGGTATCACGGGACCACAAGCCAATGGTCCGAACAGTGGTAGTTCATTGCAAGGTTACCAACAGTCTCAGGCAGTAGTTCAAGCATTGCCCCGGGCAACAACATCAGCTCCAACTGCAAAATCTAGAGTTACTGGAAAGAAAACAACAGCAAACTCCATTTCGAGAGCAGAACTAATGTCAACAGCTAATTCAGTAGCTGCTGCAGCCCTTATGTCTTGCGTGGCTACTGCCGCACCAGTGCCAAATGTTGAACTAGGAAAGAACACTGTTGCTGCATTAGGGCCAAAGGCTGAACCAATAAAAACCGCTTCCGCAGCCTCTTTGGCTCGTCCATCAGGTATCCTACCAGCACTAAATGCTGAATCTGGGAAAATCTCTTCGGCAGCTTCTTTGCCTCGTCCATCAAGCATCTTACCAGCACTAAATACTGAGACTGTAAAAACCGCTTCAACAGCCTCCTTGCTTCGTCCATCAGGTATTGCAGCCTCTTTGCCTCGTCCATCAGGTATTGCGGCCTCTTTGCCTCGTCCATCAGGTATTGCGGCCTCTTTGCCTCGTCCATCAGGTATTGCGGCTCTGTCGTCATCAGGTGTTATATCAGCACCAAAGGCTCAGCCTGTAAAAACTGCGTCTGCTTCCTCTTTGCTTCGACCATCAGGAATTGCGGCCTCTTTGCCTCGTCCATCAGGTATTGTGGCCTCTTTGCCTCGTCCATCAGGTATTGCGGCCTCTTTGCCTCGTCCATCAGGTATTGCGGCCTCTTTGCCCCGTCCATCAGGTGTTATATCAACACCAAAGACTGAGCCTGTAAAAACTGCATCTGTTGCCTTTTTGCCTCGTCCGTCAAGTATTCTATCAGCACCAAAGGTTGAGCCCGTAAAGAATCTTGTTGCTGCTGCTACTACCACTCAAGCGGTTGGACCTTTGAATGCAAGGCATGCAGTTAATGGAAGCCCAAGCCACGTGATATCTTCATCATCTTCTAACAAACCTTCACCTATGTCCTCTCTTTCAAAAGGATCTGCAATCCAGAATCATTCTGTTCCTTCTGGTTTTGCATCGTCAAGGTTGGCCCCTGTACAAGGGGTTCCTGCAACTACGCAAAAGCCAAGTGCCGCAGCGGCAGTTACCGCTTCTTGCAAGCCGGCTGGTGTACAAAAAGAGAAAGACCAGGGAAACAGAGCAAGCCCTTTGATTACAACACTTCAGCCAGATAAAACCTTAACAAACTCAGCGATTAGCACAGGTAAACTGGTGGCTGCAAAAGTGGAGACTCCTCCTAGTCTTATGCCGAAGAAAAACCAGGTAGTTCAGACTGAAGTTGGCAGTTGCACCGCTAAAAGTTCATTGGATAAACAACCTGAAAAAGATACTAGTGCCACGGTTTCACCTCTCATCGGAGCTGAGGCTGAAACAAAACCCAAAGATGATGCAAGTAAAGGAAAAAAAGATGCTGCAAGCGTGACAGGGATCGTGCAGAAGGAGTTATAGTTCATTTGCGGAAATAAGTTGCTTCATTATTTTAGTGCTTCCATTAATGTGTTTGTTAGGATTCAGACAAGAGATGATGGTGTACAGTAGGGCCTCATAAATATATGGTATTTAGTAGTAATTAGTAATTTCAATTTAAATATACTTCAAATTTTCCAGAGAATCTTCAAAGCTCAGAAAACAGATACAGATCGATTTGCATCTCATTGGTCATCCACAGGTAAGCCAATAGTTTTGGTACAAGACAGAATAGCTAGAAAACATGGAACTGAAAAGGCAAAATAACTAAGAGATGATTGATTATTCAGGGAGCTTTCCGGGTTCCCTAATGTAACTATACTGTTTTTGCAAACCTGGAGATGGAATTACACAACAGAACGGAGATGATGCAGATTGCTTCTGTTGCCTATGCTTCTTTAACTTGACACCGAACAAGAATGAGCGTAATGGAATCCTCGGTCTACCAGTAGACGAGCTCTTGCTCGTAGTTGTTATTGCTTCTGTTGCACTTGAGATCCCAAGATCCTCTTCCAGTTTACTTAGAATCCTCTCAACTTCAGTTTTTAACACTCTTACACGATCTAGACCTGTTTGAAGTTCGCTTGAGATCCTTTTGTTCTCCTGTTTCATGTTAAGTATCTCTCCATGGAACTTTGCAGCTTGGTAACCACTAATCTCTGAATCACTTCCTTCACTGCTACCCGAATGACCCGTTACTCTTGCAATTTCCTCTTGGATATTTGCTAGAGATGCATACCTTCCCTGGAGTTCGTCTTTTAGAACTGCACTGCTCTCTAGCCATAACTTTAGCTCTGTCTGAATCTCTCTAAGGTGTCTATAGATAGGTTTTGCATCTGATGCAAGTGCAGGATTACTACTAGTTATTGGAGAATCCTGTTGATGCTTGCTTTCGATTCTCAGTTTCAATAGTTCTGATTTTAGATCCTGGACTGTTGTCTGGTATTTCTGTATCTGATGTACCGATGTGCTAAATCTTAACCAGAACTCAAGATTCTCTTCTAACACTGCGTCAATATCTGCCCGGACTTTGTCTTCCACAGATGGAATCGTCGTTCTCGGGCTGTCATCAACGTTCGCAAATTTCACCCTAACCTCATTTGACTTTGTTGTTCCAGGTGTTCTTTTCATCTCTCCTCCTTGATGATGTGGCGTAGTGGAAACCGAAAAGTTAGAAAATGGAGACATGCTCACACTTTCCCGCTGTCCTTGATCTTGTTCCACCTGGTTATTTTCTTCTACTTGATGAAAAGACTGTTTCCCAGGCGTGTCTAGTTTTTGGCGTAACGACTGAATCTCTACGTCTTTATAATCAACAGCGTTCTTGAGTTCTCTCAACTGTAATGCTAGCTCGAAGAATCCGTCACGGTTCTTCTTCTCCACTTCACCTAGCTTTCTCTTTACTTCTCTGTAATCCCTTAGTACTGATGTGTATTCATCTAACAGAACCTTCTCTCTATCCACCATTCCATCTGATGACAACTGCCTCCAGTTTGATGTCTCTTCATCTTCGTCTTCAGTCACCAGATCTTCTGCTTCTGTTCCTAAACAAGTGCTTGCTGTTTCTGATAAAGCAAACGTATCTTTAATCTCCGGTTTCTCTTTTTGATCTCTTTTGCCGTCTTCACTCTCTTTAACTATTGTGGCATCTTTCTTCCTTTCATCCATATTACTCCTCGTTTCTGTCTCCTTCGAGCTTGATTTCAGATTATCCAGAGAATCTTCTGACCCGGAAACAACAGGCAATTCCTGGAAAATTCCAGCTCCTTCGACATCTTCATCCATCTTCACTTCTTGTAACTTGCCAGATAAATCCTCAGTAGTCCTATTGGCTTCCTTGAATTGATTCTGTATATTCATGTTTTGATCTTCCACTCTCTGGAATAGTTTTCTAACTTTACTCAGCTCGTCTTCAAGCACGGTTATCCTCTGTTTCATATCCATGGAATCCGAAACAAGAGACGCCTTGTCCTCCTCTAGACCATGGATATGTTCATGTAAACGATCTGTCTCTGATCTTAATGTCTTAACCAATGCAGTGTGAGACGAAGCATTGGTCTCTAATGAAACAACTCTCTGTACAAGATCATCAATATTCTCCACAAGCTTCACAACAGTAAGAGTCTCATTTGAATCTTCTTTCTTAGATTCATAGCTCGATTCTTGAACAGCATCAGCTTCTTCTTGTGTCTTAATAACCTCATCATAATCATCACTTCCTGGTTTCTCAAATTTGTTCCTCAGTGCATTAAACTTCTTTTTAGCAGTAGTGATCCTTTCCTTCTCGATTTTCGTCTCTTCAACAGATTGCTTCTGTTTCTCCTCAAGCGTAGCAAGTTTCTCCTTACAAGAGCTCAATGCGGTGCTCGCCATCAGTGTCCTAGCTTCACTATCATCAAATGCAGCACCAAAACCAAACTCATCTTGTAAGCTACAAACCTTCTTCTGCATCCCAGTCACTTCATTCTCCAAATCCCAATACCTCTCATAAGACTGCTCATATGAGCTCCTCACAAACTCCTTCTCAGTCTGCAACGCCAATATCCCCTTCTGAAGCTTATCTATCTCCTCCAAGCCATCTTCTTTACTCAAACCCGAACTCACAATCGCTGCTTCTCGCTTTGCTAGAGCCGAAGATACTGTCCTTTTCAGACCAGCCGGTCCTTTTCTTGACAGCATCATAGAATGACTCCTGAAACTTTTCTTTGGAATCTCTGGAACTTCAGGTATGTTGCCTCCCTTGGGAATTAGATGAAGATGCTTAGCCGGTTTCCGCAGATTTCCTTCATAATCTTCATCATCCTCCAAAGGGAATTGAACATGTTCAGGGAAAGCTGTGGCGATTGTGCGGTTAGCACTTTGAAGGTCTCTAGATAAATGATCATATCGTTCAGCTAATGCACGGTATGATCGAAAAGCTTCCTCCACGAAGTTAACAATCTCTGGTCTTTTACGGTAATACATCTCAGCTCTTTTGGCAAAAGTGTCTCCATCTTCATCTATGATCTTAAGAGTATACTCTACTTTCTCTTCCATATCTACAACACCAGAAGAATTATTTGCTTAATCATCTATATTTAATCAAGCAATGACAAAAAGATAAAAGAAAACATTATAAGGAGGGAGATGATGAATCAGGAGAATTGGAACATACCTTGAAGATTGTGTTCGAGCCATTTGGATTGCTTTGTACGGATGTGACTGGCCCACCACCAAGAATACGCATTGCTCGCTGCTCTCTGCAACATCGTTGTTGTCCTACGTAAGAAGAAGAAAGCTCAAACATGGCCGATTCATCAATGTTTGAAAAACTGAGACTTTCAGTTTCAGACAAGAAGAGAGATGAAGTCTTTGTAAAGGACATGTCCGAATATTTTGGTGGATCCTTTGATCAACCTCATTTTTAGGATGTTCCCTTTGACAATAACAAATAAGATAAAGACAAGTTAAATGAACAAATTTCACATTTCTTACTTATATGCATTGCTCTCTTCTGCTTTCTTCTCGTTTCTTATATTTAAGTTTGTGTCAATGAATATGAAAACAAAACTACCAAAGGCAATTTTTAAAAATATCACAAAATGGTGCATGATCGATTATCTTTTTACTTGATTTTCCACAATTTATTAATATTATTCATCATTTGGTGATTCAATATTGCAATTTCTTTTAATAATATTATTCATCTTTTTACTTTGATTATATGTTTTTAAACTTTACAATCTTTAAAGAAATGCTATTTTAATGATTTTTTAATTTATTTGTAACCTCTATTATTCTATATTTTTATTTAAATTAACCACGTAAAAACAATGATATCCATTATTTTTAATAAAGATTACTGTCTAGTGATAATACAATTGATTTAAAAACAGTTTAAATCTTTGGTCTATTTACTATATTTTAATGATTTTGATTTAAAAATCTATTATCCAAATATTTAAAAATATGAGTTAGTTTTCAAATACATAAATTTTGGAAAAATGTTAAAAAATTTCTCTTTTATAATCTAAGTAATTAGATTATTGTTTACTTGTTTCGTAGTTTTAAAATTGATTATTAATCAAATTAGTCTTTATTAAATTTAAATGGTTGTATGAATGAGCACAGCATAATTATTGCTATTGATAAAGGAATGAAAGGATAGTTCGTGTATTAATTTGCCCATTTAATATGGTTATAGAAAATAAGATCACGTGGGAAGCATGCGAAGAAAAAGCATTCGGATAAGCCCTTAAGAGTCAAAATTTATTTGGTTAAAAACTTTAGATTGTAAATTTTGAGGGACCACCAAAATTGAAAAATATCAATCATCATTTTCCATATATCCAAAAACTCGGATGCGTTTGTTTGATGAGGCTGCGAATTGCTTGACCGGAGGCGTATTTTTGAGGTTGAGAGAACGAGACGTCAACTCTTGACTCTTCCCGCACGTTAAGCTAAAGAAATGTTGGTTTTTCGCTCTGATTTTATCCACTGATCTTTTCCGATCTCCTGAGTTTCTTTCTTCTTGCCTCGCGTTGTTTGCTTCTGATCGCTCTCGCTTCCTCGTTTCCGTACGTTCTAGGCTTAACTTACTCGTTTTCTTTTTATTTTCTTGCTAATCTGTCCCTCAAATCGATTGTGGCCGTTTTGTATTAGACTACGATCTACATAATTATTGCGACTTTCAAATGATCTAAAGAAATCTTTTGATTTGCGTTAGTGTATCGTCCTGTGGGGGTTACTTGCGTGAAATTAGAATTATGAAAGTTTTTCATAATCTTGATTTTTTTTGTAGTGTTTGATTATAGAGATCATATGTTTGTGCAGGTTGCTCAGCAAATTGATTGTATAAAGGAGCTTAGTTGATCTTTTGTCTCCAATCATTGTTACCTGCTCTTTGGGATGATAATGCGCACAGTCTCTCTACCATTGTCACATGATCTGAATGTTCATAAGATCCATGAAACTTCTGGATGCCATTATGTACGTAGTGTTGTGTTTGCTTGTCGATTTTTTTATCAACAGTTCCTGTGTTTTGATTACTTACATGTTATATGTTCTGGATGTGTCCAATTTCTCCTTCTACCTGCAGAGTGTCGCTGGTAAAAATCGTGTGTATCTGACACGGACACGTCTTTCATCATGTTCCACGGTATCGTCATCTGTGCTCATAACATAGTTTAATGGTTTAGTTTCTTGCTTCGTGTATCTGTCTATTTTTCTTCAAGCAATGTTGGTGTTGTTATGAATTCTCTTCTAACTATAGGATTGTTCTGTTATTAATTTTTGTATATATGCATCTGGGTCTACTTTTATTATATTTAAGTTTGTTTGTGTACGTGTCGGATAGTTATGTATAGATCTCTCTCTTTAAATTATCAACCTAAGACTCTGGTATGTGATGAACTCTCCTCTACATTTAGGACGTTTTTTGCTAGTTATTCTCGTATTTATATTTGGTTTCTGCTTCTCTTGCTATAAGCTTGTGTGTGCATGTGTCTGATAGTTATGTATAGCTCTCAATTCTCAGTGTGAAATTTGTTAGCCATGTGTTTGCTGTTTGTCTTCCCTCGTGATCATAGATTCATTTTAGTGAAGTTATTGATTATTTTAGTAGTATAACACCTTCACATGAGCTTCTATTAATCGTATGCTTCCTCTCCTGTTGTCTTAGAGACAAGACTTTTGGAGTCTCCAGCTTCTGGAGAGCTTGAGTGGTTCGATATCACCTGTATCATCCAGGTGTAATGCGTTGGTTTGTCGATCAGCTCTCTTTCGAGGAAGTGGAAATGAAGGCCCTATTCTTAAATCAACTGCAGTGATATTCACAAGGTTATATGCTTAAACCTTTATTCATTTGTACTATTAGATGAATGGGGTGTGCTTAATCGACAAACTGTGCACACACACATTACATGCTTTTGCTTACAATTGAGAACCAAAAGAGGTCAGGAGTTGGAATAGGGGGAGTAGTATATCATTCCACGTTTGGGCTATCTTCCAAATACATTTATACTTTAATAATTGAAGCCATTTTACCTGAAATGTTTGTTATTGATATTAGGGCATACGATGCTTTACGCGGAAATCCTCATTTAATGAAACTAATTCCAGCAGTTGGGATTCTTGCATTTGCAACGTGGGGTCTTACACCCCTTCTGCGCCTTGCCAGGGTTACCAGGTTCGAGGTGAGATGTCATTCTCTATTATACATTCCTTCACTTTTGGTTGCTATAGTTTAAATTAAGTGGATGCAACTTTAATTTCAGAAAGGGAATGAAGCAAATTCACAGAAGAGCAGCACGCAATACATTGTTGTATCATATCTTCAGCCGTTGTTGCTTTGGAGCGGAGCAATCCTGTTATGCAGGTCGATTATATTTTTGTTTCTTAACGAGTTATCTAACACACAATTTTGCTAAAATCAATATGGAATTATCTTTCAGAACATTGGACCCAATAGTCTTGCCTTCAAGTGCCAGTCAGGCTGTTAAACAACGCCTTCTGACTTTTGCTCGGTCCATGTCAACAGTGTTGGCATTTGCCTGCTGCCTATCAAGGTGAGCAAGATTCTCTGTATAGTGTTACTATAATAATGATGCTAGTACGTTAACTGTTGAAGTATTTGCTTAAGGATATAAATCTTCAAAAGAGCTAAATGGACCTTTCTGCAGGTTTAGCATTTAGGTTCTTTCAATCAGTTGGAAAAGAGCATGCTATGCCTTCTGTCGTTCTATATCTGTCTTAACTTAGCTTTACTGAGTTTGAAATGGTTTTTCAGTTACTGAACATGTTTATGCAATCTTTGGACTGATACAACATGTATTTTCTGCAGCCTACTTCAGCAGGCGCAGAAATATTTTATGGAGACAAATAATCCCACTGATACCAGAAATGTATGTCTTCCTATTGTATACCTTTTTTCTATGGTTCTTGATTTTTATTATATAAGAGATCAAGTAGTAACATAACACCTGCAGCTGCCTACGTGCTGTGTTGCCTCAACCTCAACTGTAGTGCTGAGTTTTCTTTAGTATTTACCTATTGGTTGAAATTGAGTATGCTTCCTATTACGTCTAATCCTTCCATTAGCAAAGGTGTTATAGTATGTTTGAGTTGCACTTCAGATTGCGACTCTCATGAACAAATAGGCATTTTATCCCTCCAAACTTGTAGTCTTTTTCTGCAATTTTCTTTCATTTATTTTACTTTTTTTCTGATGGAATGAACTCCTTCGACATAGTTGTACAAAAATTCAGTAGGCTGTTGGAGAAGTTTTACTTGAGACTAGATGATGATATCTTTTACAACTCTCCAGCTGAGAGCGTTTATTAGGAAATATGTTTATTCGTTTATTCTTATGCCAGATGGGTTTCAGTTTTGCTGGAAAAGCTGTTTACACTGCTGCGTGGGTGGCTGCTGCTTCATTGTTTATGGAGCTGTTGGGTTTCTCTACCCAAAAGTGGCTTACGGCTGGAGGTCTGGGGACAGTACTGCTCACTCTTGCTGGTCGCGAGGTAAGGTCCCCTCTTTGTGGTAAAACTTTGGCATACTAAATCTATTTACGGTGGGACAATGGAATACCTTTTGTGGATGGTGCAGATACTTACAAACTTTCTTTCAAGCATTATGATTCATGCTACTCGACCCTTTGTTCTGAATGAGTGGATCCAGACGAAGATAGGAGGATATGAAGTTTCTGGCACAGTAGAGGTTTGTTAAGTTGTCAATTTTCTTGTTATCACAGGCTGCATTAGATTGTTTTTTGTTTGAAATTCATATCACGTCACTGGCTTCAAACAGTTTTCTTCTTTTTGACATATGAACTTTGTTCCATAGAATGAACTTTGCTTCTTTTCAGCACGTCGGCTGGTGGTCACCTACAGTTATCAGAGGCGATGATCGTGAAGCAGTTCATATTCCTAACCACCAGTTCAGTGTAAATATTGTGAGAAATCTCACTCAAAAAACGCATTGGCGCATCAAAACACATCTTGCCATCAGTCATCTTGATGTCAGCAAAATCAATGTGAGAAAATATTATTGTTTTACACATGCTTTCATCTATGCATTTTTAAATTCTGCTGGCTTGTTCAATGTAAGAAGATATTGTATTGTATTTCAATTTTACAGAATATTGTGGCTGATATGCGCAAGGTGTTGTCTAAAAATCCTCAAATCGAGCAGCAAAAAATACACAGAAGAGTTTTTTTGGAGGATATAGATCCAGAAAACCAAGCGCTTAGGGTAAGAAGATGCCTTCTGCCAACATCTAATACGTCTGTTTCATGTCAATCAGATTTAACTTATATAAATCTGATATTGATGCAGATCTTAATATCCTGTTTTGTAAAGACTTCACGTTTTGAAGAATACCTTTGTGTTAAGGTATGTACAACTTGGGTAAACAGACACTTTTCCATGTTTTCATCACTCTAGTATGTCTCGCGTTGGCTGCTAATTTATATCACTGAAATTGCACATTTCACCTACGAATCAATTTTGTTACATCCATATACATGCAACAATTTAAACACAATAAAATTACAACACCACTATATTAGTCTGATCAAATATGTTGACATGTTTCTTCTTTCATCACCTTCTCAAGACATTATTTTGTGTGGCAATGGGTTTGTACTTGTGTGCATCAACGAGCATCTGTGCCTGTTTTGCACGTGTGTTTTGTGTTTGTGTATGTGTGTGTCCGCATGTCATGTGAATATGTAACATGATGGAATCTTATGATAAATTTTATTACATGTCATGAGCTATGTCATATAACTTCTATATATCTGAACAGGAAGCAGTGCTCTTGGATCTTCTTAGAGTTATTAGGCATCACGGTGCACGTCTAGCAACTCCCATTCGCACAGTTCAGAGGATGCGTAATGAGGCTGAAGTGGACAGTGCAGGATTTTCAGACATCATTTTCAATCAAGCAGCTATGAACCGTCGATTCATGCTGATTGAGCCATCCTACAAAATAAACAGTGACGACAACACAAAACCCTCCTCACCTAGCTCAGTGCAAAAAAGCGAAGAAAAGGACCTCCAAAGAGAGCCATCGGAAATCAAGGCGGAAACAGAAAACAACGGATCAGTTTCGGTTTCAAACGCCAGAAAAGAGAAGCAGAAAGCGGCTCTTGGTTCCAACTCCGGTACAGGTACTAAGGGTTCACCAAACTCAACATCTGATCCGCTTGCAGAACATAAATCAGAAGAGAAAAAGAAAGATAGCGTGGGAGATGCAAATAAAGAAGATAAGGAAGAAGTTTCTAATGGTGAAGGTGCAACAGAGCAAACACTGAAACCAAAAGGAAGACAAGGGGCAGAAAAGAGCAGCGGAGATCCGAGAGGCCGAGAATGTGGAGGATCCGGTACCAATTCGTTGGTAGAAGAGAACATTGTTCTTGGTGTTGCCCTGGATGGTTCAAAACGTACGCTTCCGATTGATGAAGAAATCGAAGCATCGGGTGCGGTAACGGAGTCTGAAGAACTAGGTATTGGATCGGAATGAGTGGAAAGTAGAGGAAATGCATCTGTAGAAAGTAACAAACACAAGTGAAGAAATGAGCGCTGACTTCTTTTATTTGTTTTTTTTCTCTAAGTGTAGAGGTTTGCGCCATCTCAGCTATGTAAATAATAAAGATCAGTGATACAAAAAACTCACAATTAATTTTGTTTCTTTGAGGCTTTCTCTTTTGTGTTGTTTATTGAGAGTGTCTGTATTAGGGATGGGCACAACTTCTCTTTCGTCTTGTGCCGTCCTGAATTCTTGTTCCATATATAGGAAATTTATATAAATTAAATAATTTTTCGTTCGAAACGGATGGGAACAAAAATTCTGAAATCATGTTTTAAGCAAAATATATTTTACTTATATAAGGGTGGATATATTGGTAAAATTTTATAATTCAGATTAAAATACGTATTATTAACAATTTAGATTTTGACATGTTAATGCATAAATACGAATAAAAAAAATCAACACATCAATTTGACATGTGTTAATGTATTAATATAAAAAAATAAAATTTACATATAAAATTATTATAATTAATGAGATTTATGTATATGTCTTTGTTATTTTAGATTTTGACATATGTTGTATATAAATAAGTGTGAAATAAAATAAACAAATTAAGACAAAATTATTAAATCGAAAAATGAAAATATAAGAAAATATTTTAGATGGATATTGTAATAAAATATATAAATTCTATATTATATAACTTTATAAAATACAGATAAATATTATATAAACATAAACATGTTTAATGTGACATGTATCATAATTATAATCATAAAAAAATTAATTCAAAAACGTGGTAATAGAAAAAATTCAATTTTTTTAGAAAATTGATATTTTTAGTAAAATATATAAAATTTATAATATATAAAGTTATAAAAGAATAATATATATATATGCTTTAATGAATATAAAATATGATAGGTCGATGTTACTTTTGTATTTTCATATGACTCGTATTCATAATATTGTGTTGATGCAGTCTGAACTAAACGAATATTATACGAATTATCAATTTCAAAATCAAATATTTATATCACAGTTTTATCTATAAATTTATCTATATTCAAAATATTATATTTTAGTACTAAATAATTATGTATGTATCTTAATACTAGAGATATAAAATGTTTATTATATTTTTAAGACAAAACCGAAGTTATATTTTTATAATTGTTACTTTTACTATTTTGAAAAAAGTTCGTCCAGTTTTCATCCCATCCCATTTCGTTCACGTCTGAGTTTTAAATGAGACATAAGCGGAACAATTAAGTTTTAGTCCAACGGTAGACAAATCGAGAATCTATAATTGGCTTTGTAGCTTTCTCATATGAGATTTATTTTCTACAATGGTTGAGAAATATTTTTAAGTCAAAAAAAGTTTGGATGAGTTTCTTTGCTATTAAAAATACCCATCAAATTTAGTACCATTGTATTTATTTTTTATTATTGTAGAATTTTTTACAGAATCTCTAATTAAATTTTTTACCATTGTAAAAAGTAAGAATATTAATATTTTATAATGAGTCTTTCGAAACTCACTGAGATTTTTCTCACACTATTTGTATGGGTTTCTCATATTATTTAAAAGATTCATATATATTATTTTATTTATCAATGAATGAGATTGGATCATTGGCAATTCGATATGACATGTGACAAGGCAATGAGACGTATCCCGTAGGCAACTTTTCTTCTTCTATGGATAAGCTTTTGCCACAACACTTTAAGTCTTTTTTTCCCTTCTTACTTCTCTTTTTATTGAATTAAAATATGGATTTAGTGATACTCATACATCTGAAAGTTCATATAATATATTTAGTTCCTTTTTTCAATCTTTACGAATTCGAATTCTTTAACCATCTTAATATTACTAATCCAAAAGAGGCATCATTTGGCACTAATGATAAATAATAATACACAAACACATATCTCAATCATAGTATTATAGTAAGAACAAAGACTTTTGCAAGAATCGAAAAAAATGGCGTTAACACTATGTAAGAATCTTAACGTCAAAAATCTGATCAAAGCTTAGTTGAACTTATTCTCCTAAACGTCATCGTTTTTTTCACTTCCTTGTTCAGGTGGAAGAAGAGCTCGGCGCCTAGTCTCTGCAACATCATCAGTTCATAACAATGGTTGTCTTCACAGAGTAAGTCCCAGACATTGAACTTTAAACTTGATTGGATCCAAACTACTCCAAAATTTTAATTTACATTAAAATTACAACAAACGGGATCGGGTTGGTTTCAGATTGGTGATGCAAAAGCAACACGATTATTACTCAGGTGATATTTTTTGGGTCTTTGTTCATCAAAGTTTGCGTGTTTATAAAGCTTTGTGTTTAACAAACTATTCGAATCAAAGAGTAAAGAGATGAATTTCTGTGTTATTGTAGGAGGACGAACATGGTTCAAGAATTGGGAATTAGAGAAGAAATTACGCCGATAGAAAGAGAAATAGAGACAAGTTATGATTTTCTTGGTGAGATGAGACAAAGGTTTCTGAGATTCAAGAGACAAAAGTATCTGTAAGCAAGAAGAAACTCATGTTCTTTATTCATAACTCTGTTTCATTTTGAATTGATGGATGAAATCTAAAAAATCAGACCAGAGATTGACAAGTTTCAAGCTTTGGCCATAGCCCAATCACCAAAGGTGAGCATCATAAAAAATTTCCAATTTTTTCTTCAAACTTAAATCGCATCCGAAATTGTGGAATATGCATCTAATTGGTAAAGAAATGGTCATAGTTGGGGGAGGGCACTCGTCTCCAAAAGACAGTAAAATTGGTCATGTTTGTTTGTATGCGGACCAGTAGCTGTAGTTACGGCTACAACTAATATTACAGTTGAAATTATGATAATTGTTGTTGATTCGTGTGATTATAAATTTTTAGTTAGGTTAATCATGGTTCAAAAAATTGCAACAAAAAATACAGTGTCTGACGTTGCAGTAACTAACTGTAAGTAGTGCATCAAGAAAACGAACAATATTCTACCGCACCTGCAATTTCTTGGTATAGACAAACGAACACGACTAATCTATTCTGATCATGTGGTATATATATTTGCACATGCCTGGGCCTTGAACTCTACGGCTATTAAATAACAAATTTTTCGTCAAAACTAACAATGATATGTATAAAATACAGGTTATGGTGATAGGATGTGCAGATTCAAGGGTGTGTCCATCTTATGTACTAGGATTTCAACCTGGTGAAGCCTTTACTATCCGGAATGTAGCGAATCTTGTTACCCCAGTTCAGGTACTCCTTTTGTCCTTACAGTTTCTTCATCAAGAAAACCTCTGAGAACATTTTTTGTATGTTTTCTCCATATTCGAAAGAACGGGCCAACAGAGACCAACTCAGCTCTTGAGTTTGCAATCACTACTCTTCAAGTAAGCTTAAGCATATTAAAGAGTGAAAAATTGCATCAAAATATATATACTAATCTTGTGTTTTTGCATAGGTTGAGAACATTATAGTAATGGGTCATAGCAATTGTGGAGGAATCGCAGCGCTTATGAGCCATCAAAACCACCAAGAACAACACTCAAGGTAGAGACATATCCATTTGTTTTTTAAAATTCAATAACTCTTCAAACCGTTTTTGATAGTTGCAACAACTTTTGTATGTGTAGTTTAGTAGAGAGATGGGTTATGAATGGGAAAGCTGCTAAGTTGAGAACTCAAGCAGCTTCATCACACTTAAGCTTTGATGAACAATGTAGAAACTGTGAAAAGGTAACGAATTTCAAACGTCGTCTCTGTTATTTTCAGGTCTCTTTTGTACTTGAAGCTGATTTGTTTGTGTTTGGGCAGGAATCTATAAAGGATTCTGTGATGAATTTGGTAACGTATCCATGGATAAGAGATAGAGTAAAGAAAGGTGAAGTCAAGATTCATGGATGTTATTACAATTTGTCAGATTGTAGTCTTGAGAAGTGGAGACTCAGTTCAGACAAGAATAACAATGGATTCTGTGTTTCAGACAGAGAAATATGGAGTTGAGTAAATGTAAAACAACCCTCAGGTGTATTAATTCAGATGTATCTTTGTACATATGAAATGATATTTACACAAACTGAAAAAAATGTAATGTTGTAATAAGGGAATATAATATATATTTATGCATAGTCTTTCTAATACAACATTAAATCATATAATTTTTAGGAAAAATCGGAGCAAAGCTAAGCTCAGTTTCTCGTGTTATCTTCATCGCCATTACGATGTACTCGGAGTTCCTCACGTAGACTATTTCGTAGTTTGAATGTTTCAAGAAATATGGAGGAAGATGTTGAAGGTTATAAGTTGGACGGTGAGGATCCTCCAACTGTTATCCACCGGTGAGAAAAACGCGGTTATTACATCCTCCGTTTAGACCAAAGGGAGATCTCAACTGTTTCATCCTCTCTATCTCCATCAATCATCATGGTTATCATCTATAAACCTCTTTCATCATTAAGAAACACACATACACAAATATATGGTTTGTTTGAATATAAGTTTTGTCTGCTAAACCAATAGATAACTTATACTGGAAGAGAAAGAGATAACTCAAGGAAGAACAATTTGAGAGAGAGCAGAAAGAGGTTTTTGTTCAGTTGATCTTTGTGGGCTGATTTCTTGATGTCTAAGTTTTTTTTTAATTCCTGCAAGAGACTGGGAGAGTTAGGTTGCAAATATAAAGCTTTGCTGTTTTGTTTAAGCTATTGAATAGACATGCCTCTCTCTAGTTTCATGGGGGCTACAATTTCTTTTGAAAGAGTAACCTCATCACACCCTCCTTTATTTGCATATATCAGTGCCTACACAGTTGAGTTCTTAAGAACACAAAAGTTAAAAAAAAATATTATTAAGTTTTCATAAGAATAAAATAATACAATACTTTGTTTTATATAAAATTAGAAAATATAATTTTCTAAGATAATATAAAAGTAATATATTAAAAATAAATGGTAAATTTCATAATATAAAATATTGAAATATATCAATAATATTGTATTTTTTTGTCGTTGATTTTTATAATCTGTACAATTCGATTTAGATTGATTTCATCATTTTTCAATAAATATATTTTAAAATTAATAAAACAAAAAGAATTTATTGTACATTTAAAAAAGTAACTAAATCATTTAAAATAGTTTTTATTTCTTAAATTATTTATTTATTTTGCTAATTAAAGTGCTTTTATTGAATTTTTCTCTAATGCTTTTATTAGTTAGAAAGTTTTGTTTGTATGCGGTAAGTATTTGTTTCAAGAATCACTTCTAGTTTAATAGGATATGCAACAAAAACTTTATCATATATATCATTTGTTGTTATTTATAACATCTGCTATATTAAATTATTTAACAAATTAGAAACTTTGAGATTGAAATTTAGATAGTTGTTCTACATATATTATTTTAAAATAGGATCATACTAAAGTATTATTTTTAAAGATAAAATTGGTCACATGGTCAATTTGATTCGACTATGGATGAATATTTTTTATAAATTATATTTTTGTCAATAATAAAAATATATTTTTGTACTAAATATGATGTCTCAAAATGCTCATAAATAAAAATATATGAAATCCAAAGCTAATACTAGAATATAACAAAAATGAGTCATTATGATTTAGATTGATAAAACCAGAATAAATTATGTTCAAAACTGAATCTAGTTTAATGTATATCAAACTTCAAATAATATTTTATCACATAGATTTATTTTTATGTTAAAGTAGAAAAATATGAATTTTTTTGTTGTTGTGAGCCACAAATAGACCGATCTAGATAAATAATGGTCGATCTAGACATGATCGATCTCAAAATTGCAATATTAATCTCTAAATTTGACGATAAAATTTTAGAATATAAATTCAAGAGTAATATCCTAAAATAACACATTTTATCATAAAATTAAATTCCCAAAAATAGCACAAATACTTATGTGAAAATACTTATCTATTCTAAATAAATTATACATAAACTTAAAGTATTGTATTTGGGTTCATTATTTCCAATTTAGGGTTTATTTTTTTTCTATTAAAATATAGTTTTAATGCATTTTAATCTTAAATTTGTGTTATTATTAGAAATTTAAACTAATGATGCTATTTTTGGAACAAAAACTTAAAAAAATGCTATTTTAGACATTTGCCTTAAATTCAACTTTAAATTTGTGTTATTTTTGGAAAAAAAACTTTTGTGTTACTTAGAATAATTAGTACAAATTTATAATCATTTTAAATGCCTTTTTCAGTTAATAGTATATTGATGGATGACCATGTTATTACAGTAATATCCAATTCGATTTGACATATAGCTTATTCCAAACATATGCTTCTCTGTTTGGTCTAAATTTCCCTTTAAATTATTCGATTTTATCATCTACAACAAAATTAATAAAACAAATTTACCAATCGTCACATTCTCATAGTCTAAAATTTAGATACAATTTAAAATAGATTAATGGGTTAAATAGATTAATGTAATTATAAATGGATGTAAATGGATAATTCTATTACATCTTTATAATAAATAGATTTTGTAAAGTTTAAGATTTAAATGGAATGAATTTGATATGGAATGAATTTGATATGGAATGAATTTTATATGGGATGAGTTTTATATGGGATGAGTTTTATATAGGATGAGTTTTATATAGAATGAGTTTTATATGAGATGGGTTATCTATTTTAACATTTCTAATGACTCTAAATCAGGTTTGCTGCATCGAATCAAATATAGAGAGAATCACAGAACAAAAGAATGACGAGAGATTACATAGATTTTGTCTTCTAACCACATATTTAAAGATTTAGCAACATAAATTTTCGTCACTAAGTTTGGAATTTCATATAACTACTCAAATCATTCGCTTAGAATTATTTCACTTCTCGTTGCAATCACGTTGTATATTACTTTCTACGAAATTCATAATTTCTTTCAGACAAATCTATCACTTTTCAGATGACATATCTTACAGTGATGGTATGTCTCTTTCTCGTCCCACTTTCGAAAAACATTGGTCAAGTCTATGATATAAAAAAATGTTTCTTTAAATAAACAAGTAGGATTACTTAAAAATGAAGTGATTAATGATTAGTTAAAACAGTGATTAACAATGAATAATAAATATCATAATGTTGTGGAAACAAAAGCGGCCGCCACAGACTGTATTTTGGGACCAAAGAGAATTGGATTTCAATAAGTTTCTGAGAGACATGTTGGGGATAATAAAAAAGAATTTAGCTCATATTTGTCTTTGTCATTTTGTGAAACTATTTATATATATAAATCTAATAAATTAATATTTTATGTTAATTTGCTTTTTATATTTAACAACTTGGGCCATGTTGTTGCACTTTAAGTTAGGTAACAGATCAATTCCAACTCACCAATCATTATATAAAATAAAATAAAAGTATTAAATTATGACCCATATGCTAAAAACATGATCTTCCACAAAAGATCCTCTTTTCTTTTTAGTGTTAATGATGTGTAAATTGTAACTAGATTAATGTCTTTGTCTATCTATACTCTTTTGTATATAATATCATTAAAAAAACAAAAAATTGCACTTTTATTGTTAACCAGAAGAGTTCCAAGTCAAAAGCAAAACTACTTCTTCTGAATTTTTATTATTACATAAATAGAAAACGATTGAGGTTGTATTAGAAAGATACGAATTATGCTACAAAAGTTTTTCAATATTAGTGAAAACAAGGTTATGAATAATAATAACTTAGATTTAGATATATGCAGTATGTATATATTATAATTAATTATTTATTCAAATTAATTGATCAAACAAAAATGATAGTAGAAATATAATGACTAAATATGAATACTACAATATAATTAAATATCAAATATTATTTATTTGATGTATTTGATTATTAATTATTTATCTGTTTTATTTTTAAAATTTGTTTGTATAAATAAAAAAATAAAAATAATTAATTCTTTTATTTAATTATTTATAAATTTTTGTTTTTGTAAATAAAAAATAATTTTTTTAAAAAATTATTAATTTAATCAAATATATTGATTATCTAACCAAATTAATAGAAGTAACATATATTATAATTATTTTAATAATTTAATATTTGTATATTTGTTTAAAATTTATTGTGGTGATGATATTTTCTCATGTTATTTTTGTTAATAACACATTAGAATAAAATTATATTTTTTAAATATTTCTTAGTTAATATATTAAAATATTAAATAGTGGATGTTAATTTGGATAATTCGACGATCCAAAACTACAAAAGGAAAATAAATAGTTTTCTTTTATTACTAAAAATGAAAGTTTCTACATTGGTACCAATGCGAATAGTATATAATTTGTTTGCAATTGGAACTTTGAATCACAAATCCGCGGAAAAGAAACATCGGGGGAAAATGTAAAATATGAAAAAGTATTGTGGGCAATTTTTAAAATGCTAAAAGTAAGAAAAAGAAAAGAGCCTAAGATAAAAGAGAAGCCTTTGATTTACTTTTGAGGACTAAAATTTTCCCTAAACTTCTCTCATCACCCTCCTCTGAGTCAACCAGACCTTCTACTTCTACGATAAGACAGAGAAGGCAAAGAGTTACAAAGATTCCTACGAAGGAAGTTTTCCTTTGGACAGAACAAGACGGAGTTATTACTTTCAACTTTCTGTTTTCTGTTTTTTTTCTTCTTCAATTCGGATCCAATCTCCGTATCTACATATTGCAAGGTTCGTTTTTTTGTATATAGTTTTTCTTCTTCTGTTTGTTGGAAGTAGAATCAATAATCGAAAGTGGTAAAAAAGAAGAATCTGCATCTTTTTATCATCAAACTTCACTTTTTTGTATGGATTTTTGGTATTCAGTGTTTGGTTGATTGGTTTTGTTCACTGATTATTGATGAACATGGATGAGTAAGAAGTTTGATTAGTTCAGAGGTGAAATAATTAGTCCCTGTAATCAATTTTGAGGTGTATATGTTAATCTAGCTTAATGAGAAAGCAGAGCAGAACTATTTGAATGGGATGAGCTGGTTTGGTCTTGTATGAACCGGTCAGCTATAGTGATGTGCTTCAGTGTCAGCTTTCCATGTCTGAATGTTATATAAAACATTTGTGGAGAATATTTGAATGCTTTTTTTGGTTGTTCGCATTTTGAATGATTTTTACACCCCATAGGAATGAATTATGTAGGCTTGTTTGTATGCTTTTTGCAAAGACGAAATGCTCTTATGAATCAGTGGATAACTTTTACTGTTTTTTTTAGCAGGAAAGGGTTGTAATGTCTAGCTCCAAGGGATCACAGAGTGTTAGGAACTTGATGTACCCGGGAAAACATGCTTTGCTCCCACCAAAAATCCCGTTTCCAAGTGTATCAGCATCGTATTCTGAGTATATTCCCAGTGGTTTAATTGGTTCAAGGCATGGTCAGAAGCTTAGAGAAGATAAAACGCATCACCAGCGGACTTCCTCTGAGAGCCATTTGGTAGAAGAACTTCCCTTTTGGCTTGATGATCTTCTCAATGAGCCAGATAGTCCTGCTCGTAAATGTGGTCATCGGCGTTCATCAAGTGACTCCTACGCATATCTAGATGTGGCTTATGCGACAAACATAAGTTTGACTCTCCAAAATGATTTCGGTTACAGGAACGCGGTTTCTTACACTCAAAGAGGAATTCAGGAGCCTGATCGGAAGAAGAATGCTCAGGATTCCACATTCTACTCTGATGCTAATTTTCTAAAACAGAAGAATCTACAACGAGATTCATTGGTGGCATGTGGGGCTCGTCCTTGTTGGCTACCTTTCACTAGAGAGAGTGTTGGTGGGAAGGACATGGGAGCAACATATATTTCTCAAGAAGCAACAGTAATATCAGAAACAAAGAACTATGCAGAAACTCTTTCTCATGACCCGAAAATGTTCTCTTCTGAGGAACACAACTCTAATCCTCACCATGTGACTTATGAGGCTGACAATACAAAACGAGCCAAACAGTATGTGATCTCTTTACTCGTTCTTGATTGATTTACCCATTCAAAGCACTTTAAAATTCGAGATATTCATGATTATTGATCTTATTAACTTGAGAGGAGAACTTACATCTTTATAGGAACAGTTAGTGAGAGATGAAAGACATTTATGGCACTAGTGGAATGGTTATTGATATTACCTTTAGTTTCCCTTATCATAACATGGTTAGTTACTGCTTCCTCCTGCAGGCAATTTGCACAACGGTCACGGGTCCGTAAGCTCCAGTACATATCTGAGCTAGAAAGGAATGTACAAACTTTGCAGGCAAGAGTTAAACAAAAAAAAAGAACCTCACATTTCAAGAAATAGTTGGTTAAATACGTATTAAGATTACACACTTGTAGAGCACTGAAGTATGGACTTCTTTTTGTTTCTGTAGGCAGAAGGCTCCAAAGTTTCAGCTGAACTTGATTTTCTCAACAAGCGAAATCTTATTCTGGGTATGGAAAATAAAGCTCTTAAGCAGCGGCTAGAGAGTATAGCTCAGGAAAAGCGGATCAAACACTGTAAGTTTCTCCACCCATCCAAACACTAATCTGAACTGTGCATTTTTAGCTTTTTATTTCTTTTAAGATTGAACATTACCTAACCGATGGTTTTGTTACTGTTCTTAGAAACTAACCAACAACTTTTTACAATACTTGTTTGCGATACAAAGCAATACTTTTATAGTCTGACTTGGAAAAGAGAAGTCAGATTTGCAGCAAACTAATACTACAACTACTCATAGAGTTCTCTATTACTCAGTGGAACAGGAGGTGTTAGAAAAAGAGATTGGAAGACTACGAGCGCTGTATCAGCAACAACAACAACAACAAGCTCATAAACTATCAGCAAGTCACGGACGTACCACTAGCAAAGATCTGGAATCTCAGTTCTCAAATCTTTCACTGAACAATAAAGATTCCAACTGTAGGCGTGACTCTGTGTCTGTGATGGGTCAATTCCACTTTTAGTCAATGTCTCTCTACCCACCGGTACATTATATATCTTAAGGGCCTGGCGTTTCAACAAGACTATGCCTTCACCGCACACGTTTTTAACTCCCTGGTCATCATCGCTTTTCTTACGGTTAACAAGTTAACTCACCATTGCACCTGGTTTCCATTATTACTTTCCAGCAGATGGCTTGCCTGAGGTGGTTTAGTTTGAAGATCAGACACATGGACTTCATTTATCTTGGTGATTGTTGTAGCAACTTGTGATATATGAGACGAATATATCGAATCCCCGGACAAAATAAAACACTCTTCTATGATCTGTGCAGTTGTACTATGATCTGTGCAGTTGTACTATGATCTCTACTGTTTGTTTTGTTTTGTATTTTAATGTCATTGGTAAAATGATGCATTCCCTTAAGAGTGAATGCTTCGTGTAAAGTTGAATGATATATTCTATGTAGTGGCAAGATATTTGATTGCTTCAAAATCTGCCTCAGACGTCTTAAAGGGCTTATAAGCTTGGAAAAATTAGCTCCTCAGTGATTGTGTTTTCATAACAAGCGAGAACGACAAATTAAAGCCTATAATGATCACGTGTGAAGGCCTAAAACGGAACGAGAGGTGACTTCGCAGCTGTGAACTCAGTAAAGACCAATTCAGAGAGAGTTCACCCAAAATAATGAGTAAATGAAAACTCTTAAATCAAGAGCAATTAACGCATTTAATTCCAAATAAATATAGAGTAAATAAGGTCAAGAAAACCAACTTCGAATATAAAAATGGTGAAAGAAATGGTGAGACATCCAAAAATAATTCCGTGAACCACAAACACTCTTACTGTCTGAATTCAAACACTTTCACTTCTATGCTTTTGTACACTTCCGAGCTGAAATCTTGTTCTCAATCGTAGTTTTTCGCTTCGGAAGTCAATAAAAGCATACATCTTAATTATCCTTTTTAATCTTTGTTATTTTTAAACATCTCGATTCTTTGTACGACGGACGATCAGGAACTCCAAAACTCTAATAATTTCACATATTATCCCTAATATATTATTTGAAAAACTTTTTAATAAACTAACCTTACCATGACGTGTTAATAACAAAAATGTCATGCTAACGTGTCCTATGCTACACTGAAACGGGGACGGGCACCGGGGACGGGGACGGAGACGGGGACAAGAAACGGTATATGTAAAATTTATAGAGACGAGTACGGCATGGATACGTTTAGCAAAATTTTTTAAAAATATCTATAAATAAAAAATATAAAAAATTTTAAAATAAAAATATTTTATCATTACATAACAATATAAATAAACTACTCAATAACTAAATCATTTTCAAAATCTGGCTCATCTAATGAAAGATTTGCAAACTCTAAAAATCTCACATCTTCCATAGAATCAAATGTGTCTCCACCAACATCCCACATCTTGGTTTTTTCATCTTTATATTGATCGGAATTACTTGATAAAAGACGTAGATTGTTATGGATGTAAACCAAATCTTGAGCACGACTTGGATTTAACTTGTTCTTTTTGAGTGAGTGAATGAATGAGTAAGTACTCCAGTTGTGTTCAGCACAAGAAGATGAACTAGGTTGGCCAAGTAACTTAAAAGCCAAAGACTGAAGGAGAGGAGTTTGAGCACCAAAGTTAGCCCACCATTTCTTAGGCTCCATTGAAGACATCATCGAAATACACGTTAAATCTTCAAAAGGACCACATTTCATCGAAAATAATGCATACTCATCCATAACTTTGATATGATCTTCATAACTGGAAATCAATCTCTGAAAACACTTCATTCTCTCACGAGATAATTCTCCATCCCTATGTGGACCTATTCTTGCAGGATCTTCGTTTAACCATGCATCACTATAAAATCTAAAATATACAAAATGTGTTATATATGTGTCAAAAATTAATTTAAAGAATAAATATATAATTTAAATCACATACCTTGGATTTAAAGAGTGAGCTAGACAATGTAGAGGTGTGCTATTTTTGTCCAACGAGCCACTAGTATCTGATAAATAACATCGTAGAAGAGACTAAACTTAGACAGCGGACGTTTTTCTCTCTTGTAGATTTCAAGTTTCACATTCTCAATCATGGAATCCCACATCTCATATACCAAATGAAGACACGGTTTATCGGTGTCACAAAATCTAATCATATCATATATTGGTCTCGTAAAATCAATAATATATGATACTTTTTCCCACCAATCATCATTCAAAATCTTTTCTTTAACAAAACTTGCTTTTCCCATATCATCATCTCTATAAGTAGACCACTTCTCACTTATGACCATGGCTTGAAGACCCCTTTTAATAAGCTTCAATCTCTTAAGCATCACGATGATGGATGCAAAACGAGTATCGGCTACCGAAAGTAATTTAAGAGGAGAGAACTTACTGAAAATTGCGAGTCTCATGTTATGGTTCATGACGAAATGCTTTATTGCAAGTGCATCTCCATGAATTTCTGTTATCCAATTACATTCTTCATATGTTGTTTCATTCCCTTCTACATTTTTTGCTGCACATATGTTCTTCAAAGCAAGATTAAGGGTATGAACAACACATGGTATCCAAAAGATATTAGGAAACATACTCTCAATAAGCTCTCCAGCTGCCTTACAATTTGCTGCATTATCAGTAATGATTTGCACAACGTTTTGATGACCGACTTCATTAATAACTTCTTTCATGAAATCAACAATGAAAAATTTATCTTTCACTTCGCCAAAATAATTCACAGCTTTGAGAAACAAAGGACCATTTCCAGAAGTAGCCATAAAATTAATTAGAGGCTTTCTTGTAGGATCGCTCCAACCGTCACTCACAATTGTTACTCCTTTTTCTTTCCAAGTGGATTTAAGCGGTTCTAATAACCTCTCAACATGAGTTTTTTCTTTTTCTAGTAAAGTCGTTCTGAGCTTATTATAACCAGGAGGTACATAACCATCAATTTTGGTGGCAGCAGCAAACTGATAAGATCTATGGTAATGTGGATTTCTTGCAAGATTAAATGGTAGACCTCCCGTATAAAACATTCTTGCAATTTTTTGATCCAATTGGTCTCTCGTTTCAATACCAAATGCTCTTTCAATAGGTGAGAAGCTATACTTTCTTTTTTTGAAGTCAGAGTTAGCTTTGCATGGTAAAGAAACGTCTTTAGGAACAGACTCCGTTTTTTTCTTCTCAAACTCGTTTTCCAACTTTTGCATTTCAAGTTTCTCGCTCTTTGTTGATTTCTTACATAAAGAAATTCATGCATTCTTAATTCCGAGCAAATGCGCTTTAACTCTAGAATATGAGCCTTGTCGAATTTCATCACAAATATTACATTTAAATTTCCAAGTTGCTCCTGTTGTTCCAAGTTTTTCTAACTTAGTCACGTAATTCCATAGTGGAGGTTTTTCATTTTGTTCTTCAGAATTCATAATTTTATATAATCAAACTGTCTAATATCATAATAAAATAAAAAAATTTGTCAACATTCCATAATATTTTAAATTAATATCATAATAAAATAAAATAAAAATAAAAATTTTTGTCAACATTCCATAATATTTTAAATTAATATCATAATAAAGTAAAAAAATTATAATAAAGTAAAAAATTTTACGTTAACGTCAAGTTGACATAAAGTAAAATCATAACGTCAAGTAAAATCATAATATCATAATAAAGTAAAATCATAACGTCAAGTTGACATAAAGTTTATATCATAATATCATAATGTCTAATATTATAATAATATCATAATGTCTAATATTATAATAATATCATAATAATATCAATTCATCTACTATGGTGTTTATATACTGACGTAACCGTGTAAGCACTCTAAAACAAAGATTTCTAAACACATTGCATTATTAGCATATGCATCAATGTATAATTTTTTTATATATATGGCACCATTAAAAATAAGAATTTAAATTGTAATATAAAAAACAGAATTAATATCAAACATACCTTTTTTATCAAATTGTGGCTTCTAGGATTTTTAAAACTGAGAATGAAAACTAGGGATTAAAAGTAAGAATGAAACCTAGAGATACAAATAAACTTATATAAGAGTAATTTTTCCTTTTTTATATAAAAATATTATGGAAGATAAATGTAAAAAGGAAAAAAGATTTTATCTAATAATGTATAAGAGTATTTTTTCCTTTTTTATATAAAATTATTGTGTAAGATAAATGTAAAAAATGAAAAAGATTTTACCTAATAAAGATTTATCTAATAGAATATTAAAGAAATTAGAAAAAAAGGAAAAAGAAAAAATCTCAACATAAAAGAAGGATGAAAAAAAAAAATACATGTCGCGTCCCTTCTCCCGTACCCGTCTCCGGGACGTTTCCGGGACGTTTCCGGGATGGGAGACGGTAGTATACTCACGTACCCGTGCAACATAGGACGTGTCAACATCACAACAAATTTCAGTTTAGATATATAAAAGGGTTTAAGTTACTAAAATAATTACAATATATGCCACTGATATTAATTTGGTTAGACAATCAATATATTTTATTCAAGTAACGAAAAAATAGTATTACATTTGCAAAAACAATAATTTTTATTTCTTTAAATTTTTAATACGTTAATTATAACTAATTTCAAATAAATATAAATAGATTTAAGTTATTACCTAATCCCTAATATATTATTTGAGAAACAATTTAAGAAAATAACTTTAATCTCATGTGTTATTAATAGAAATATCATGTTTACGTTTCATCATTACAATAAATTTCAAATAAATATATAAATAGGCTTAAATTATTTGAATAATTACAATATATTTCATTGTTATTAATTTGGTTACAGTATTAATATATTTTATTAAACTAACAAAAAAATACTATTAAATTTATAAAAAAATAATTTTTTCTTTCTTAATTTATATATATAAAAAATGATGTTAAAAATAATTTTAGATAAAAGTTAAAATTATATAAATATTTAATTTATATTTACTAATAAAATATAATTTACGAATATTTTTCCCACGCATGGCGTGGGTATAAACCTAGTTGTTAACCTGTTTTAGCATCAACAATTTTGCACCATACATGGTGTTAGGATTTTAATATCATTTTCTATTGTCTTTGGTGTTGGTTTTGGATTGCTTAAAAATAAAGACACAAAATTTGATTACCGAGTTTCCAATTAAGGTACCTCTCGGGTAGGATCTGTCTCTAACAAATTTCACTATAAATCTGATAAACCCTTACAACGAAGCAAATTTAGAAAAAATAGACTTAAAAAGAAAAATACAATAACCTTGATTTTTCTCTCTCTCTCTCTCACCCCTTCTCTTTCTCTCTCACTTGGAATCTCTCTTCTTTCTCTCTCTGGGCGTCCCCTCCCCTGGCTGCCACCTTTTCTCTTTGTGCTACCTCTCTTAACCTAAGACATAATAAGTATTTATACAATACTTTAGGGCACATTTTAATTTTGGGCCACTTAAAATTAATCATTAAGATTTGGGCCACTTAAAATTATGAGAATCAATTCACAATTCTCCACCTTTCTCACAATTTTATTTGGCCCGCCGTTTTCCTTTTCTTTGGCCCAACCTTTTTTTTTCTCTCGCGGGTGCGTGAGGACCACACGCCGTCCCACGCGCCTCCACGCGCCTCCACGCACCACCCACGCACCACCCACGCATCTCCACGCGTTGCCATTCGCCCACACGCGCCGGCCACGCACTCCCACGCGCTCCCATGCGCACCCACGCGCGCCCATGCGCCGGCCACGCGCCGCGCGTGTATACCACGCGCCATCGCGAGTGTGCCACACACGCCATCACGAGTGTGCCACACGCGCCCGCGCGTGAACCTCACGCTCCGCCTTTCCCATCATGCGCCGCCGTCTTCCGGCCACATGCCGCCGCCTATGGCCACGTGCCGCTGCCTCCGGCCACTTTCCGGTGACCTTTTCCGGTGACATTTTCCCACGATTTTTTTGGCGACTTTTTCCGGCGACCTTTTCCGGCCACTTTGCCGGCCACTTTTCCGGCCACTTTTCCAGCAACTTTTCCGGCCACTTTTCCGGCCACTTTTGCGGCCATCTTTCCGGCCACTTTTCCGACCACTTTCCTGGTGAGCTCCACCTTGAGAGATGTTTCCTGCTGCTTTTTCCCTCGCACCCATCCTCCTAGGTAAATTCTGATTCTGTCACTGTTTTAAATATACCATGAAACTAACTTGTTTCTCATTTTGTCTCTGCTAGGTCGAGACAACTACAGTGATATTCCTAGGAGGTTCTCTCCTTCTCTAGAGGCTCTTGAGAAATTCACAGCAAAGCTGTGAATTCAAATTAGATATGTCTTTGCTAGTTAGGGTTTCTGGAACTTTGCTTAGCTGAATCTTAGGTAGAATCACACCGCCTTTAGCAACAATATTGTAGAACCTGTCAGTTTCTAATATCTGCAAAGCTTTATACAGAAAGCTTAACTTGGCTTCCATGCTCAAACTCCCTTTTCCACTCCTGAATTTCTGTAATCCTTGTGAAACACTTTCCTTGTGAGTTTTAGCATCAACATCTACCACATTATGCCCTACTACAATTTCTCTAGAGATTTCATCAGAAAATTCTCCACCTTGAACAGTTGAACATGCCTTAAAACCATTCGGTGTAGGTCCTTGAATTAGATTCTCACTAAAAGTCACTTTCTTTGACTGTCTATCCACTAATTCGACCTTGTGTGTAGCTATCTCCTTACTCAGCTTCTTCGTTCCTGGCTTGATCTCTGCTCTACAAACTCTACCTTGAAGATAATACAACCCGTTGTTGAGTTTCCCAGATATTATCTTCTTACCGTCTTTATAAAACTGCAGTCCCAAATCACCTCCTTGATAACAACAACTTGATTTTTCCAACAACCCAAATGAAATCAAATTCCTACTCACCTTTGGCATGTATTTCACATCCTTGAGTATCACCATAGAACCATCTGAGTTCTGAATTCTAATACTCTATGTTCCTTTGATGTTTTTATGAGTATTATTAGCCATCAGAACTTTACCTCCATTGATTTCTTTGAAATCAAATAAAACATCTTTGTTATGTGTGATGTGATAGGAACTTCCTGAATCCATTACCCATTCTCTTGTGTCTTGAGTACTGGCTGTTAAGACCACTGGCTGAATAGGCTCTGCCATATTAGCAGATTTTGTACGTTTTTTTCTCTGAGAACAATCTCTTTTCCAATGCCCTTCATCTCCATATATGAAACATCATTTGTTGTTGTTATCAGATTGTTGCCTTGATTTGCCTCTGCTCTTCGATTGGCCTCCCCATGTGTTGTCATTATCGAACAGGTTGTTCGACCTACCCCTTGATTCCACATACAAACCTACATCCTGAGAATTTGTTACCTTTCCACTTTCGATTAGCTCCCTTTCCTTAGACTTAGCTGCTGTTGTGACCTCGTTCAACTTTAAAGTATCTCTCCCATACTTTAAGGTTTCCTTGAGTTGATCATATATGTTAGACAAAGAACTTAGAAGTAGAATTGTTTGTACCTCTTTTGAAATTTTAACTCCTATGTTGTTGAGATCTGTCACCAGTCTTAGAAAGTCATCTACATTGGTATCAATATTTTTGGAGTCATCCATCTTGAAAGTATAGAACCTCAACTGTAGGTAGATCCGATTTAGAAGAGATGTCTCCATGTATAACTTGTTTAGGGTAGACCACATGGTTGTCGTTGTCTCACACTTAGAGATTTTTCTGAGCACCTGATTCCCCACGTTCAAAATAATCAGATCTTTAGCCTTTTCTGATTTTTCAAACTTTACCGGATCAATCTGTGAGCTGCCTTTTATGCCTCCTTTTGCCTCTTCACCAGATTTAACTTTTGTAACCACTGGATCCTTGAGTAGCTTTTCATCTGTTAGGATATCTTTCAACCCTAAAACCCCAAAGTGAGCCATCATTCTCACTTTCCGTAGAGAAAATTCTCATGTCCCATCAAACCTGTCAACCTCAATCCTTGAACTCATCATTAGGTCTTCCAATCTGTTGTGCTTCTGAATTTCCCAATAACTCCAAAATTCTTGTTTCCCAACACACCCCTTGCAATAAACCTGGAAGCTCTGATACCATTTGTTAAGATTTTAGGATCCTTTCCTATTGCCTTTGGTGTTGGTTTTGGATTGCTTAAAAATAAAGACACAAAATTTGATTACCGAGTTCCCAATTAAAGTACCTCTCGGGTAGGATCTGTCTCCTACAAACTTCACTATAAATCTGATAAACCTTTACAATGAAGCAATTTTAGAAAAAATGGACTTAGAAAAAAAAATACAATAACTTTTATTTTTCTCTCTCTCCCACCCCCTCTCTTTCTCTCTCACTTGGAATCTCTCTTCTTTCTCTCTCTCGGCATCCCCTCCCCTGGCTGCCACCTTTTCTTTTTGTGCTACCTCTCTTAACCTAAGAGATAATAAGTATTTATATAATACTTTAGAACACATTTTAATTTTGGGCCACTTAAAATTAATCATTAAGATTGGGGCCACTTAAAATTGTGAGAATCAACTCACACATGGAAAAAGCTTACTCTAACATTCGATGGACCGCCTATAATAAATTGTTGAGAGTAAAAACACAAAAACATTCAGGATTCAGGAAGAATTATTAGTACACTTTTACAACTATTCTCCCGTTGGGATAGAAAACACATCAAATTTACGATGAATATATTGTACTGCATATTCGTGATTACATCTGACATGCTAATCTGTTAGGTAAATCTACATGGTTTGTATCTTACACCTTTGTTATTTCTTTAGAGGTTATTCTTCTAGTCTGGACTTAGAATTGCCTATAGTGGAAAGTGTTGTCTGGATTTTGCTGTTTTCATCGTCAAACAAAACTCTTAACCAAAAAAGAGGAAATCCACAGTTGGCATAGTTGCTTGTATTCTTTCTGGGAAGCCGACGTGCTGTTATGGAGGGTAATGTCTTCAGCTTGTAGTGTCCTGATTATGTGTCTTACTGTTAGGCTGAGATGTGCAAGCTTTTGCTGGCATTGCAAGCAGCTTGGGATTAGGAATTAATAATACGGCCATTCTTTTGTGCAGTACTGTTGATACATATGTACTGTAGATTTCTTTCTCATTTATCTTACATCCAAACCCGAGCATTGAATGTTGATGTTTTAGTTCTGATCAACAAATAAACTGCTCGGAATTCATCCATAGTTGGCGTTCTAAAACTTACTGTTCCTCATTCCTCGTTTGCATTGACACTTTCCAAATAAAATATGTGTTTATCATTCCCTCTCTTGGTTGTGTAGTCATTTTCAGCAATTATATTGCAGGTCGGAGGCAGTGGGGTATTAGTTTCACCTCTGACCTACATTGTTGATGAGGATACTCCAAGATGGGATCAGCTCTTGAGAAACCTCAAGCTTTAAATATTTTGGTAAGGAAGATGCATATGCTGAACAAGTTATAAGAAGACTCGTTGGTGTAATCTCTGAGTTTGGTACCTTTTTGTCATCGTTCTCCTTGCTGCTGTAATTTTTTTACCTCTCTTCTCTTCTCTTTTAGTTTCAGGAACCAATTCCTTCTGCCATTTAGGATTTAGGACTTATCAGTCTCTAGAAAGGTATGTTAAGTTGGCTTTTCATTGACTGATTTCCTGACTTTTTATCATCACACTTTTCAAGTTTCGTTTCTCTCTGTCTATGTTGCTTGTAGAATTTAATTCTTTGGATGATCTAATCAGTGCTATTATTAGATTTCTCGCAACTCTAATATTGATTATATAATTGGCAGGTAATTGTTATAGGAGAGGGAACACAAACTGATTGCTTTGCAGCCAGAATCCAAACAAATAAAGAAAATACACACACACAAACACAAACGCAAGTGGAAACACATACACACGCATATTCATATAGATTATTACAGATATTTATGTGCATACCATATATATATCCAGATTTTTGCAGTGAGCACGATTTTCTCTGGATTTTAGATGTTTCAGCTAAAAATGCAGGGTAGAAGAGGTAGTGTACAGAGATCGAGAAATTTCAGTTGAAGACCCTTTCTTCTTGAAGAAGAAGACGAAGAAATCTCCCACAAGTGGAACAATAGGTTTCTTCTTCTTCTTGTTTGCAGTCTTTGCGAAATACCCATCTCTGTCTGCTTTGTTGCTATCAAGTATCTGAGCCAATGTAGGATACTCCTTCTGCATCCTCCTCATTAGCTCTTTCCTCCTCTCTTCCTCTCCATTTTCCTTCTCTTTTGTTTCCTTGAAGCTCACCGATTTGGCCATTGCTACTGCGTTCTTCCCTGCAGCATCAGCCTCGGCTTTAGCCATCTGTGACATGTTCTTGTGTAGCTCAGCGTTTAAAGTAGCTAAAGCCACCTCTGTCTCAGACTCTCTCTCCTTCAACATCTTCACCTCTGTCTTTGTTTCTGTTATCTCGGCTTCAAGCTTCTTCAAGGCATCCATGAACTCTTCTTCTCTTGGAACTTGAGGAGAAGAAATCAACGAGGAGCAATGCTTCCATGGAGAAGCTGGCAAAGAGGTGGCTTGGCTGATTCTAGGACTAGCAGCAATAGGACTTACCGGTTTAGGATTTATGGTAGGACTTTGTCCGGGTAGCATAATCCGTTGGCCAAATATGGCAACGGCTTCTTTTACTGAGGTAAAAGGACGAGAAGTGTCGACACGATGTTGCTCAACTTGATTATTTCCTTGAATTCCTTCCATGGAGAAGCAAAAGATAGAGAAGAAGAAGGTAATGTGTTGGTTATGATGGTTTGTTGTGTGGAATTGGTTTGGTTTCTTTGCTTTTACAGCAAATTATGGGGAGGAGACTTGATGACCGTTGTGTTAAGGTGAAGACAAGACCATTTACGAAGTCCCTTGGAAAGTTGACTTGCCAACTACTTGTTTCCTTAAATTAGTTTCAAGTCTGGTCAAAACTCTCTTTATAATGTCAGTATTATTAAAAGCTATAGATCTCTCATACCATTAGGTCTGGATAATATATCCGGAATCAAACAATCAAACCGGAACCATTCCAAAAAATGGGTACGGAATTGAACCAACAAAATCTCGAAATCTCAAACGTATTTTACATATTTATATTCTAAAAATTGGAATCGAACCAATAACTAAATAGATATCCTAAATATTTGAAATATAATTATATAAATAAAATATTAGTTGTATTTAGAGTTGATGCAATTTAAATATACAAAATCTTTTTAACAATAAAAATATAATGATATGTTATTAGAAATAATGGCATAGCTAAAAAATTATAATATGGCGTTTAGTCAAATGTAATATGACAATTTAAACATAAATTTATTTTCAAAATAAATTAAATTATATATATTTTAATTTAAATTACAAGTGAATTTAAAAAAAATATTTAATATCATTTGTGTTTTTAATTTTATGGTTTTATTTAACTTTTATGTATTTATAGTTGTTTCAAATAATTAATTTGGTTGGAAATTTTACGATGAATAATTTGAATTTTTTCAATTATAGTTATTATTTTTACATGTTTATTGATTTGTTCATATTTTAATCAATATCCAATTATATAAATGATAATTTAAAAAATTAATACTTAAAGATGAAACTTAATTTTATAAAAACAGCCAAAAATATATAAAATTAATAGTTAAAAATATGTATTATATATAAATTCATAATTGTTAATATACATTCGTACCAAAATATAGTTTAAATATAATTTGATTTTAAAAAGCATATTACAAATTAAAAATATATTATCTTAGTTTTAAATACATAATATATAAATATAACTCATCTTATATAATACATATAACATAATAATCAAATATAATAATGATCTAAATTTATAATATGTTATATTTATGCAAAATGTGAATAAATTATCTAGTTATAATGATAAATCAGAAGATATTAGTAATTTCTAACTAAAGTACTCAAAATAACCAAATAATCGAAAGTTATTAATTATATTAGTTAAAATTAACCAATTTTTTTAAAAAAAATTACCGATATTTTATATATTCAAACCCAGTTTAGTGCTAGATGTTTAATGCCGAAATACCCAAAATCCAAAAGAACCGAAATGAAATCCGAATAGATAACATCACCAATCGGTACAATTTTAAACTTAAAATGTTAATCAATTTATTTCAATTAGTCCTCGCCTATTAATATTATTAACTAGAAAGGACACGACTAATGAATTTGTGTTTCAACTTTCTATATCAAAGACAAATTTCAAAGATGCTTTCTTTATTAAATCAAATGATAAAATTGCATTTTGTCAAGATTTACTACAAATAGAATGTTTACTACATATTTTGGTATAGTTTATGAATTAACTAACAATTGATTATTAATAGAGTATATAATCTTTTATGATTTCATATTTAGTAACACAAAAATAACATTTTTAAAAAATCGAAAAACTTTTTTAAAAATTTGAAAATATGACATCAACAATAGCTCTAAGCAAACCAATCCCATCAAAAAGATTGGAGAAAGCTGGTTAATCTTCCGAATTTTGAATGATAAACACCAATTCCCTATAGTACATCTCAAAAGCTTACAAGTATATTATAACTAAGTTAAACTCAATCTCTAAGTTTGGTGCTTAATTATGCATAAATTTAAATAATTATATAAAATTATTACATATAAAGATATATTCTCACGGATAATTATCTAAAATAATATTATTTTAAGATTTTGTTATAAATATAGCATTAATTATTTAAATTTTTAAAAATAACATAAATTTAATATTAAAATAATTTAAAATCTCATTTTAATAAAAATATAAACTCTAAATTGAAAAAAGTGAACACAAACATTATTTTTAAATTTTTATATATAGTTTATTTAAGATAAATAATTATTTTCACATAATAATTTGTGTTATTTTAAAATTTTTATTTTTAATATGTTAGATTTGTAAAGTAAATTTAAAAAAAAAATACTATTTTAATATATTATTCTATCCTCACTTGCTAAGATACAAAACATTTTTTTTATTTACAATTAGTTATAAATACGAAACCCTGTTCCATTGAAAAAATAAAGATTTTCATCATTCTAGTTCACCATAATCAAATTTGGATTTGCATATATTAATAGAAATATTAGTTGTTGTGATAAAATTATTATGATATATATATATATAGATTCTTTGATATTTGATATACATAATTGGAATTTTATCATAAAAATTATTATATCCACAAATTTGTACGGATTTTTATGTTATGAAATCTATATATTAATTTATATCATTAAATTGAATCAGATTCCGGCTGTACTTTTATTGTTGTGTCTAGATTTGGATATTGTCTTAAATTTGCACATGCTTCAATCAGTATAGACTGTCATTTTGTATACGTTATTATCATATTTTTGCATAAAATTGTTATCACATGTTTAGATTTACATAATTTGTTTACATACATGATTACAGTACAAAGTTTGCACAAACATGGTTTAACCTAAATTTTAAATGTACATGACTATAATCAAAATTTTGTACACAACAGTTGCATCATGTTTTTTCTTCTCACGATCTATATTTGTCATCTAATCTTATTTGGTGAATTTATTGATTGAAAATCTATTTTAATAACATAATAGTAATAAGATAGCAAATGATAGTAGTTGATTGAATTATGTTATTTGAGTATTATGTTCATACCATCATTTTTATATGATCTTAAGATCAAATATTTGATTTTTTGATGACTTTACTTTTTACGTAAATATCGTTGACATATAAACATAATAACGTGAAAAACAGATTTGAAAAATATTTTAATCTTATATTTTGTGTATGAACAAAATAATAAATTACGATGAAAATCATAAATCACGTTTAATTGGTAATGTTCAATCCGCTGAAACAAATATAATATTTATAATTTAAAACATCATGAAAATATTAATTATATGATCTATTGGTTCCTTTGTGTGTAAAAACATATGAGATGTACTAAATTTGAATTATCAAGTACAATGGAATTATTTTAGAAAGTACTACCAAATTATATTGGAAAGTACTTATATTGGAAAGTACTATGGAATTATTTTAGAAAATACTATCCAATTATCTTAGAAAATACTACCGAATTATCTTAGAAAATACTATCGAATTATCTTAAAAATACTATCTTAGAAAATATTTGCCTAACGGTGGTACTTAAGTGGTAGAATAGCAAATTAGATTTCAATTCGTAAATTTGCATATGATTTCGTTCAAATTTAGTTCAAAACTCCAATATTGTTACTGAATTCATAGATTTTGAATTTGTTATGTGATGTGGGATTTTCATTAGTATAAAATAGAAGATTTCATTTTCCAAACACATATGTTTAACCTAATATATGTGTCGAAAAAATTTATATATTCGTAAAATTAGTCGGATTTATTGAACGTTATAAAAAAGTATATCCCTAATATTATTTGAGTAATATTCTAAGAAAATAATATCATTCTAACATGCTATTAACTAAAATATCATAATGACGTATAATTATCACATTGAATTTTAAATAAATATATAAATGAATTTAACTTAATATAATAACTACAATATATGTTAATGTTATTAATTTGGTTAAAAAATTAATATATTTTATTAAAATAATCAAAAATATTATTAAATTCGTAAAAATAATTATTTTTATTTATTTAATTTATATATATAAAAATTAATATTAACAAATAATTTTCAAAATAAAAATAAAAATTATATAAATATCTACTCTATATTTATTAATAAAAATATTATATAATTTATGTACATATAAATCTAATATATATATATATATAATAGAATATAAATTGTGAAAATGGAAGGAGAAGCGTGGGTAACTTTATTTAATATAAGCAATGATGTGATACATGAAAATTTGATGACATAGAAAGCTGCCATATCTCTAAGTTTGAAAATAACATATTTCCAACTTTTTCATTTTCCACTATCTCATCTTCTTTATTTTCTTTACTATGAGTTTCAATTCTTTAGTTTCGTTCATATTTTCACGTTAGAGATTAAAGTATGAACGAACTAAGATCTCTTGTTGTCACAAAGCATTTGTTTACCTTTCAACCAGGAATCGAATTAAAAATTTATTTTTCTTAATATGTTTATCTTTAAATTTATATATTTATTTACCTAAGAATATATTTTACTTTTAAAAAAACTAATTTCACAATAAATTATGATATTAACTATGAGTCAAATGATTTTGAAGTTAACGTTGACATTGAAAACATATGTTTCGAAATACCAACTAATATAACAAATAAATTCTCTTTCGTTTAAATTACGTTTTCATATAATCATCTAAATATCACAAATAAACATATGTTTTCGAAAATGTTTTGCTTTAAAAAAAATTTCATAATAAATTTATGATATTTAACTATGCATCAAACAATTATTGACATTAAAACATATATTTTGAAATACCAGTATTAATATCATAAATAATTTTCTTTCACAAATAAATTCTTTTTCATTTAAATCATCTTTTCATATAATTATGTTTATTTTTTTAAGAATTATGAACAAATTTACTCGTGCATAAAACAAAAGAGTAGCTGGTTTATTTTAATATTCTGGTGTATATATATATATAATATTGGAAAAGAAATTTCTTTTTTAACTAGTGTGATAAGTTGAATAAAAAACATATTGTCAAAACATAAATAAAATACGTTAAGGAAAAACAGATGAGAAATATAAATTTAATAAGATGGTTTTGAGAATGATTTAGACCTAAGTTTAAACTTGATTAAAGTATTAATTATATAACGTTAATACGATATGAGATGTGATTTAGAATTTTAATGCCTTTTATATAATCAAACTCTCTCATTCAAAAACAGTAAGAAATCGAGAAAAGAAGGCACAGAAAAAAACAAACTAAAGGGAGAAAACAAGAAAATCTACTGATCAGCTTTTTCCATTAGTCATCAATCACCAGAAAAATTGTCTCCATTTTCTTTATTTAATCGAAGAAATTAAAAAAAAAAAAAGAACGAAGACGATCATCAAATGCGTGATTTTTTACTTCCGTTCTTCTTCAGTTCAGCTTAAGGTCACCATTTTCAGTTTCAGTTCATCGAATCGCTTCAAGTGGTTCGCCCATTTTGCTTTTAAATGTGCAATTTTACCACTTTTTTTGGGAAGAATTTAGGGTTTTGTTGTAATCGCTTTACTGATTTTTCTGGGTTTTGTATTATAGAGACTGAGTTAAGGACAAGCCTTGTCACCTGTCGGATTTAGCCAAAACTAGATCTGGTTTGTTAAAATTCGTTTGTGTTTTGTTTGATCCTGTGAAGTGGAAACCACAAGTCTTGTGTAGTATCACTGTATCACCACTGTTTCAAACTTCAGTGGTGCTTTCTAAAAGGCTGAAATTTTTAATAAGAAGTTGACTTTTCATGTTTCTATATGATCATAATAACTTCAAAAGAAAGCTGTTGTAAGCTTGGAAATTAGGTATCTGTTAATTTGATTCTTTTGCCTTTCACTATATGATCATAATAACTTTTCAAAAGAATATTGTTGTAAGCCTGGAAATTAGGTATCTGACAAATTTGATTCCTTTGTCTTTCACTTATATAAATGGTTCTTATCTTCTGCTAATATGTCTCCTCTTTCATTTTTTCTTTTGTTGGCTTAAACGTTTGTAGTCATTGATCAAGGGAACATAAGCATCTAGAGATTAAAAGAAACTGAGATATGGAAGTGAGTTTTCATGTTCCTCTTCTCCTGTTTCCTGCTCCAGATTTTTGATTTTTTCATGTGACAACTTTTCTCTCATGGAAAATAGTGGAAAAAAAACTTGTGACTTTGGTCTTGTTTTATCATTTCTAACGATCTAAACCCTTTGGATAAATACTCTGGAACTCGCACTGTTTTTCTTTCATACGAAAACAACCTTGATATTCTATTAGGAAGACCGGTGCTTTGATGGGATGGGAAACCAAATTGCTAAGGAATATGGTGTTATCAAGTGCTAGTGCATGCTATCTTCAGAACAAGCATCATGGAATCTCACCTGGGAAATGGAGTAGGCAGTTCGAGATCTGCCAAAGTTTTAAAGAATACTTCTAGTTCAGTTGATTGGTTAAACAGAGATATGCTTGAGATGAGGATAAGTGACAAGAGAGAGGCTAATGAGGAGAGAGTAAGTCTTTTAGCTGTTTTTCTACTTGAACTGTTCTAGAGTATCTTCGTTCTTGTGCGTCCATCTATTTGATCAAGTAGTTTACCTGTGTTTGATGTATTTCCTATGTTTTAGGACAGCGAACCAGATACGATTGATGGAGCTGGTGCAGAACCTGGACATGTGATTAGAACCACACTCCGTGGAAGAAATGGTCAATCAAGACAGGTTAGTTGGTATTAGAAAAAATGTGTGTAGTATGTTAGTGAGGCGTAGTTATCTAACTGATTCTTATCAAAAGGTTTATATTTGATTGACAGACAGTCAGTTACATAGCAGAACACGTAGTCGGAACTGGTTCCTTTGGAATGGTGTTCCAAGTAAGTAAGACTATCTTTCTTGTTGTCTTTCTATTGGTTAAGACTCCCATATATTTTATGCTTCCTTGTGGTAGGCTAAATGTAGAGAAACTGGGGAGGTTGTTGCCATCAAAAAGGTTCTACAAGACAAGCGCTACAAGAACAGAGAATTACAAATTATGCAAATGCTAGACCATCCAAATGTTGTTGGTTTAAAACATAGCTTCTATTCAAGAACAGAAAATGAAGAGGTTTATCTTAATCTTGTCCTTGAATTTGTTCCCGAGACTGTCAATCGTACCGCCAGAAGCTACAGCAGAATGAACCAGCTGATGCCATTGATATATGTCAAGCTCTACACTTATCAGGTGATTATGTCCTAAGAGCCATAAGTTCTCACAAAAAATTTAAGACATATTCAGTTTCTTTAATGATATTTGCGTGCAGTTGTTTGACATATGAGATATGATAGCTGGTTTCTTGTGGTTCAAAGTTGGATTTTTCTCTTTTCTTGCTAAATAACTGTAAACGGGAAGGGAGAGTTCTTATTAATTTGTTTGTTACTTTTGTATTGCAACTGTTGAACATAATTGATATCATCTTGTAATAGGAAAAACCTCTCACTGCTAAGGAAGTAGCACTTCAAATTCTACTGTCTTCTCAAGTTTGAATTGGACCTGATAATTTGTTGGATATTTTCAAATGAATTTTGAGAAATTTATGTTAATGGTACAGATTTGCAGGGCGCTTGCATACCTTCACAGTTGCTGCGGTCTTTGTCACCGTGATATTAAGCCTCAAAACCTGCTAGTAAGCTCCATTGTTTCTTGCTGAAACGTTTCATGACAGATTCACTTCGTTTCTGTAAGCTAATTTTGTTTGATTTCTTTTTCTGAGGTCTTTGCCATCATACATAAAATTTTAAAGGCACTAATATGCATAAATATAAGATACTTTTTGATAGTTCTACAAATTTGATCAATTTATAGTAGGTTGGATGCTTGCATGATAATATTTTGTTGTGACATTTGTGGAGGGTTTAAGCTGCGAGGCTATGTATGCATGTTGTTAATGGTGATTATGAATACTCACAGTGGTACTGTGCTTTTCTTTAGTTAATGTCACGGAAAATGGTGTTAGTTCAAGCAAGATGCTAAAAACTTACTTGTGGAAATAGTTTTATTTTTTAACTGGTTATTCTTTGGTTTTAAATATTTGAAAGCCTCATTTCTTGTGATTTCACAAAGAATGAGTTTGTTTAAAAATGTTTCAGGTGTCTAGTCTCACCCTTCCCTGCAATTGATTAAAATTTTTCTAATAAAGTGTGGCCCTCTTTTATTAAACTGAATTCATTTTTGGCTTTGCACCTATTCGAATGTACAGGTGAATCCACACACACATCAGCTGAAAATTTGTGATTTTGGGAGTGCAAAAGTGTTGGTAAAGTTTATCAGCTATAGCTAATACTGATTTAGTTTTCCTACTCCATGCATGAAATATGACATGTCATGCCCCACAGGTGAAAGGAGAACCCAATATTTCTTACATCTGTTCAAGATACTATCGTGCCCCAGAGCTCATTTTTGGAGCCACAGAGTATACAACTGCAATAGACATATGGTCCACAGGTTGTGTGATGGCTGAACTGCTTCTTGGACAGGTTGAAGCGCTATTTTTGCATTACCTATATTCTTTTGTGCTTGTTATTCTTCACCCTCTTAGTTGGTTGTGCTCTCGCAAACTTGTTTACAGCCTTTGTTTCCGGGAGAAAGCGGAGTTGATCAGCTTGTTGAAATCATTAAGGTAGCTTTTGTCAATTCTTGTATGGTTAATTTTAATCACAAAGAAATCACATGTGTTGGGCGTAGCACTTTGGCAGTGATTGGTAATTGCTTAAAAGCTTTATTTCAGAGTCCTTTGCTGGTCTTTTCATATCAGACTAAACCTGCAACATAAGTGTAGATTCTTTACTTATATATCTGAATGAACCATTATACCATCGTGCGCACTAATTATTTTTATTACCTTAGGAGTCCTTTTCATATAAATAGAGAGCAATAAACTTTGAATGGAGAATGTACCACAAAATCAGATATTATTTTTCATGTTTTTAATTGTCATGTAGGTTTTGGGTACACCAACAAGGGAGGAGATCAAGTGCATGAATCCAAACTACACGGAATTTAAATTTCCCCAGATAAAACCTCACCCTTGGCACAAGGTATGCCACTAGTAGTATCCATTATCATATAATAGGGCATTCTTTCATCAATTGGGTACTGATAGAGGTAGTGATTTTATAGGTTCAATGGGTCCATGCTATTTCCTTTGGTGTTATAAAGTCCACATGAGAGTAACCATAGTTGAATTGGGTTATCTCTTTAGTCTTTACTATTATTATGTCCCAGGGGTTTAGGGGAGTTTTTATCTGGAGTTTAGGGATTGCTAAAGGGGGAATGGTTGAAACTCCTTATCAAATTTCTGAGGATTTTCTGCAATCCTCCTGTGATAAAATTGATTTCTACATTTCTGCACGTATCAGATACCGAGTGTAAATATTTTTTTCGAAGTGTTGTCCATTCGATGAGGTTGATGAGTATATGCTAAGAATTAACTTCATATTTCATTCCTTTGGCTTGTAGACCAATGTGTGAGCTTTACTGAAAGACATGACCTAATGACGTAGTACTGTAGGAGTGAAATAAATTATCTCTGGGTCATAATTAATGGAGTGTTTATATATATGATTTTATGCAAACAAATCAGTGTGAAACTTCTATAACTGCCAAAATAGCTGCAATAGACTCATGGGGTTGAAAACTTTATGTTCAGCATGGGCTTCATAATCTCGGCTTTTGTGCTGGTTTTAATTTCCATCTAGAAGTAGTGTTCAGTACTTTTATACAGCTGAAATTCTAGAACTCCGTGTAAGTGATCATGTCCTTGAAATTGCTTCTCTCTGTTCCTGCTCTTACAGCACAAGAATGGTGTTTTTGTTCTTATCAGGTATTCCAAAAACGTCTGCCACCTGAAGCAGTAGATCTTGTTTGTAGGTTCTTCCAGTATTCTCCTAATTTGAGATGCACAGCAGTAAGTTGTTCATGTTTCTGTCTATCTTAGTTACATATTATACTTTTAAACTTTGTTTGGAATCAGCATCGGAAGCTTCTAACCCATTATAAATATGTCTCATGGTTCCTTGATAGGTGGAAGCATGTATCCACCCCTTCTTTGATGAGCTAAGAGACCCAAACACTCGTCTCCCAAATGGTCGGCCACTTCCTCCACTTTTCAACTTTAAGCCGCAAGGTACAATTCCGTTATCCGCTTCTTCTTTTTTTGGTGTTGGATTCTTTAAACACAGAGGAATAGCATGGGTTGTTCCCGGACCCAACTAGCTTATAGATTTGAAATCGTTCTTCTAATAGACAGACAGTTTATAAACCATAACTATAGGCTCTTTTAGCAATGAGCGTTATTAGTGAATCGAAGTTGGGTATAAGGAACGATGTGGGATGGTTTTGAGCTTCCTATAGGAAAGATCCTTCTAATGTGTTATGATGAAAACTGCTTGTGAATTCACCTTTCATTCTTCATATGAATCTGTGATCCTTCATCAACATTTGTTTTGATGCAAAGTGTTTCATGAATTGATTGATACCTACAGAGCTCTCTGGCATCCCACCTGAAACCGTGGACCGGCTTGTCCCAGAACATGCCCGTAAGCAGAACTCCTTCATGGCATTGCATTCGTAAGGATGTGTGTTTCTGCACGATCTATCCGTGTTCTCTTCTCTATAAGCTCTATGGATCTCAGTCCCTTTTGGGTTTTGTTTTGGTGAGCTCTTTCTCCCTTCATCTCTCTGTCTCGTTTTGTTGCGTCTATAAACTAAAATCACTGGAAAGAGAAGAAACAATCAGACTGTATTTTTGTTTTGCACATCTTTGTTATGTTGAAGTGGGGATGCATGAATACAACACTACTTTGCCTGATAATAATATAGAGGAACATACTTGCATTTTTATCACAAACGTATTCGAAACACATAATAAAATAACATAGTGCATTAAATATTTAAACAAATTTATATTCATAATAATATTATCACAACCATTTTTGTTATTAGAACTTTTAATTAGAATTCCAATTCACACACTTGAATTTATATTTAAAAACTATTTGCCAAGAAAAATATTTATGAATTTATATAACTTACTCTATATACTGACAAATACTTAGAGCCATAATACTATCAAAAAATATTGTTAAATATAGATTTGGTTTGAAATTCTTTGGTTCAGTTTGGTTTATTTGTCCATGCGAAATAGATATGAGCCAAATCTCTTCTAACCAAATTTTACGCAAAACAAATTATGGTTCTATCTTGTTAACCTCTAAGACAAAAAAAAATTATGAAAGTACTATTCTTTGAGATCAATAAAAGCCAGTTTTTGCATAAATTTTTCTTAAATTTAGTTCTTAGCTTATTCAAAAATGTTCATTCGATAATTATTTCGTCTATTCTATTATTTCTAATATATTATTTTAAAAATATTTTAATAAAATAATTTTACTCTCATGTGTTATTAACATAAATGCTATGCTGACGTATCATCAAGTAAATATATAAATGGACTTAATTTACTAGAATAATTATAATATATATTATTGTTATTAAGTTGGTTAGAGAATCAATATATTTTATTACACTAATAAAAAATATTATTAAATTCGTACAAAATTTTTTTTTCTTAATTTACATACAAAAATTAATATTAAAAATAATTTTAAATAAAATTTAAAATTATATAAATATCTCTAATATATTATTTGAATAAAATTTTAAGAAAATAACCTCACTGTAACATGTTATTAACAGAAATAGCCTCCTGACGTATCATCAGCACAATGAGTTTCAAATAAATATATAAATGAGTTTAACTTACTAGAATAATTTTTACAATATATTTCATTGTTATTAATTTGGATAGAGAAACAATATATTTTATTAAACTAAATAAAAATTATTTTTAAATTCGTTTTAAAAAAATATTATTTTCTAAATTTACATATAAAAAATTAATATTAATAATAATTTTAAATAAAATTTAAAATTATATAAATATCTATTTTATATTTACTAATAAATAATATTATATAATTTACGAATATTTTTTTCGCACGCTTTATAAATATAAATGTAGTTAGACACACTATAAATCTAGTTGACACTCTATAAATCCAGTTGACATTATTTTGTTACCAATAAAACCAATATAACCACAGATGATTGAAATACAAGGAGTTTTCTGTCAATTCAGTAAATATAAATTTATATAGTTAAGCCCAATAGGCCCATTTAGATAAAAACCCTATTAAACTCATTTTTTCCTCACCAAACATTTTTAGGGATTGAGCCGATTCACAGAAACAGAACTCAGAGTCTGAGAGAGGAAACATGCCGGCGGGTCACGGAGTGAGGGCGAGAACGAGAGATCTGTTCGCGAGGCCGTTCAGGAAGAAGGGTTACATCCCACTCTCCACTTACTTAAGGACATTCAAGGTCGGCGATTACGTCGACGTGAAGGTTAATGGTGCGATTCACAAGGGTATGCCTCACAAGTTCTATCATGGTCGTACTGGTCGCGTCTGGAACGTCACCAAGCGTGCCGTTGGTGTCGAAGTCAACAAGCAGGTTTGAATTTTCAAAGTTGAGTGTTGACATTTTGATCTGTTTGCGTTCGTGTTGTGATTCATGACTATATAGTGTTGAGTGTTGAATTAGTCTAAAATTAGATTCCTTTTGAGTTATCTGTTTGAAGTATTGAAATGTGCGATTGTGTATTGGTTCTTTGGATTAAAGTATTTCTTGTGGGTTAAAAATGGTGTCTTTGTTTTTGTATGCGTTATGATTGTTGAGATGTTTTAATTTTGAGAATTTTGCCATCACTTAGTAAATTGTCTTTAAGACAATGTAATCTGTTAGAGAGAGCTAACTTGGAGTATGACTTCGGTTTAGATTGGGAACAGAATCATAAGGAAGAGGATACATGTGCGTGTGGAGCATGTGCAACAGTCAAGGTGTGCTGAGGAGTTCAAACTCAGAAAGAAGAAGAACGATGAGCTCAAGTCTGCAGCCAAAGCCAATGGAGAGACAATCAGTACCAAGAGACAGCCTAAAGGTCCTAAACCAGGTTTCATGGTCGAAGGTATGACCTTGGAGACTGTTACTCCCATCCCTTACGATGTCGTCAACGATCTCAAAGGCGGCTATTAAGATATATCCATGTCACAAGTCTGCTCAGGTTTCTTTTGCTTTTTGTTGCACTTCTTAGTATGTTTTTTTGTAGCAAACAGTATCGGATTGGAGTGGTCAAACCAGATAGAAGGTATCATAATCATTTGCCTATTGACCTATTCATTCGTTTTTGTGTTGAAAAGCGGCGAATGTGTGCTTTGAATCTCTATGAGCATTGCTCAGTAAGAGGAAACATGGCTTTGCGGTTGAATGTCTCTATTCTTTGAACTGGGTAGATTCTTTAAATGCACATAGGACTAGTGCCATTGGATGATTGAGATCTATGTGATCAATTATATGCGAGTATTCAAGAATTGATCATCATTGTTACTAATTATTTCCAAAAATGGACTCTACATAATACTTTTCTATTCCTAATAGATTGATGGTTTAGGAATTTTTAATATTCCACACAAATTTATTTTATAGGTTTTCAACGTATGTTTTTATTAATTAATTGTAATTTCAAGAAATATTAACTAAATACATTTAAATTATTATTGGTTTCTAGTTACTGAATTGTGCCTGGGATCATTACCGCTATTTGCATCATCTAACTTGAATTATATTTTGGGTGCTTCGATCAAAACATGTATTGTTTTAATCCAATGGTTAACCATTTGGTTGAGCTAACAATTCTTTTTTCCAACTTTATATATTTCCACTACAATAATTTTCTAAATAACTATTTTTTCACTTCCACAAAAATCCAAAATACATCAAACTGAACCAATAATATCACAGTAATAAAATATCTAAATTTTACAAGCAACAAATCAAAGAAAATGAAGAAGTCGATGAATAAAAGTATTTTACATAAATTGACCTAACGCTAAAGAGGAACAATTTCCCAAGTGAGATCACTTAGAGAATCATACAAAATTACATATTTTAAGTATAATATATATACTTTGATATTTCCAATGCCTCTATGTATGATCTGATACACAACCTGTCAAATGTCAAAACAGTTATATGAGGTAATATGTGATCTTAACATTTATTTGCTCTCTTTTTCTTTCTGTTTTGGGTTATATCATACCTTTGAGCTGAATAGTTCATAAAAATCCACTTTTCCAAAGACAAATTAAAGCATATTTATCTATTAAACAAGGAAACTTCATCATCTACACTACATAATCTATGTATAAAGAATTAGATTGAAACTACGAGAAAGAAAAAGAAATCATACAACCTTGAAAACTCTAACTAAACCAGTTATATTGATTATTCCTAATAAAATCTGACTTGAAAGTTGAGATTAACAATAAAAATTTCAAAGCATAACAATTTAACTATCACTCAGCTTTGCATTTTCTCTCTATGACATTTCAGTGGTTTAGCATTTTGATCATAATTCATAATGTAAATTGCTAAATCCTGCAATAATGCTCATATTACTTATCTATATTCTCGCAAAGATTCAATAATAAATAAAAATTGAAAGCATACCTCAGACATTGTTACTGAGTTGCATTTCTTTCTTAATCACGGAGGCCTAATTCAATCTCAAGTTCATCATCTTCCTCAAACAGTTTCAACAGCCGAGCATACTGCTCGTCTCTTTTCTTCTTCTGCCAAATTTTGTATAAGAAGAAGGAGAAACCAGCTACAGCTCCAAAAGCAACCAGTATGAGAACCACTTTTGTGCCCGTTTTGCTGGAAGAAGCATGCAATTCAGCCTTTGCTCCAGTACTCGAAGTTTTGGACTCACTGGACATACCTGGAAATATCATATCAATACAATACAACCACATGAAGGTGTGCTAAGGATTTGAGTGTTAGCATGAAATGAAATCATGTTTAAAAGCCGACATAAACAATCATTAGAGGCTATCGACAATCTGAAGCTATGGGCTCTTATCCGCAAAGACCTAAGGTAAGTCGTTATAATCTGTTGCTAAACTTCACCAAAAGTGTACCAACATCTTAATGATCATAGGTATGATCAATTGCTAACAAGCATTTGCAGAATCTTCAGGATAAGTTATTCGCCAATCAATATACTAAATTGTTAGGACTGATTGCTGGAGAAGAGACCCAGGACATATTGTATCATCGTCAAAAAGTGAAATCTAAAAGAAAAATTTTCAACAAGACATGCTCAATGAAATCACGAAAACATAAATTGTTTGCTAAATTGAAATTACCTACGCAACAGAGAATAAAATTAAGAACAATAAAATCTTCATTTATTCAACATTGTGATCTTAAAAGAGCAAATCATATATAAGAACAGAAATCAAACAATCTAGCTAAATATTCGACCTAGATCTCACGAATTCAATGTCTAATCCCAAAAAAATCTTACAAAAGCGCAATGAATCTAATGATTCTACTCGAAAAAAAAAAACAAAAATCAATTTTCTAAAATTCAAATCACAGATCTGATGAAGACGAACCTAAGACGAACTGTAGAAAAATCGAAGCGACGAGTAGAAGATTCCGCCATGAAAGACCACTCGCCGAGGTCTCTCTCATTTGTCGGTGTCTCTTCGACTTTGCTTGTAGACAAGGAAGGTCCGATTCTTCTCTGGTAGAAGAAATTTCGATGTAATGTGTTGCGGTAAAGAAAAAACGAAGAAACGCAAGCGTTTTTGCAGTTTTCGACCCAAAATATATTTTTTCATCTTATATTATATATATATGGAAATTGATAGTTAAAGATCAAAAGACATCAAATAGAGATACAAAAGCCAGTAGAAACATCGATCCGAAATATTTATCAAACAATTCTGCAAAATAATATCTTTATAGCTTTTTCAAATATATTACCATAAAATTAAAATTTTAAAATTACCACAAATTTAATATAACATATACTAAAAAGGTAACTAAAAAATTTTGAATTTTAAATTAGAAAAATTAGCTCAAACATAATATTTATTAAAATTAAATAATTATTTATGATACTTTTACAATTTTAATTTAAATTTTAAAATAAAATGTTGAAAATATAATATTTATTTATTTTTAAAAATCTAAACTAACATTAATTTTAATTTGATGATATTTTTTTGATGTGTTAAATATATTCAAGATTTAAATTTAAACACAAATTTAACTTTTTACAAATTAACAATAATAGATATGTAAAATGTATTATCTTCATAACATATAGGATACAGATCCCTACGAAATTTTAGTTAGATATTTATTACTTTAATTAATATTTCTAGATATGTTTTTCTAATAATAAAAACAAATGAAAAAATAACATAACTTAAAAATATATTTACATTATGTTTAGTAACTGAAAATTTATCTCAAATAATGTTAATTTCAAAATATGGATTTTTTATATAAATTGTAACTTTTACTTATTTCTTTGTCTGGTTAGCTTTCAACTTTTTTTTTCTTTTTCTTATATTTTCTATTTCATATTTCATAGATATTTCATATATATATTTTATAACATAGAGATTTCATAGATATTTTTATATTTTCAGTTTATTGTAATATATTTATAACATTTACTTTTCTATCTAATTTGTATAAAATAACAAATTTTACATAAATATGTAATATCCAAGTTTACACTCTTATGCTTCATATCATAATCACAATAATAACTGATGTTACTTACAATCCGATCATTGGTTACAACATAAGTATCATTCATACGTCATAAACTTTTTATTACTACTTGTATTATGTATCACTTAAAATTTCCACTCAATGTCCCAACAGAACGTATTCAAACAATTTCGTTGAATACCAATTTGTTGAAAGTTAAAAATTTTGTTTCGTAGAGATTAAACATGAAATTTGTGTAAGGTGATTGATGAACACAAATATGCACTTATCCCACGTAGTTAAAGATATAAGAGATAAGTGCTTTAACCAACAATTGGCATTCTCTACAAAACAAAGCTTAAACAATGTGCAAAGTATAGATCAAGAGGTATCCCAGTCGTTTAATGGTGTTGTAGATTTCCTCAAATGTTTAAATGTGATCTATAAGATTCTATAATGCAAACCATGAAATTGGTTCTATTTCAAATTACTAAACACAAATTAATCAGTCAAGTTTGATTTATTCAGTAGCCGTCTTCACACTAACTTTTGTTGGCTAATGACATTTTGTCTATTTAAGTTTTTTTAAAAAAAAATCAAACTATATTTTGATAAGTTCAAATAATCATATGATTAGTACTCTAAGTAATTAAGTCGTATTAACCAATAAAAACGATACATATAAAGATTAAACAGAACTTGAAGAAAATGCACATTAGATAGTCAACACGAAGTCCATTTGTTTTGATCGTGGCACATATCTCTTCAAAAGTTTCAATGTGGTTTATGAGATTTTCAGAAGTCAAACTATCAAAATGGGTCTGCTTCACCTGAGAAATGATCTAAAGTTGGATTTCAAAATGATTACATGTAAATGGAAGAGACTTAATTGCATGTCGATTGACATGATATGAATTAGACATGTCAAACTCACCTTTGACAAGCAAAAGATTGTTTTGGCCACGCACATCTCTTGTTGGAGTTGGAGAACGATTATCCATATTGTCTAAATTACCAGTGATGCCGCTTTGTCTTGATTAACTTTCTATTCGATGTCTCTAATCTTACAAGCTCTTGGTTAACAAAAATGATAAGATCATCATTACTTTTGCTTCTGGTTACACCTCGGAAAAAAACAAAAGTAGGATTTATTAGTAACAAAAAATTATAGACTAAATTTTAGTTTTAGATTTGTCGACAATGCTATTGGTTCCGACAACCGATAACTATAAAAATATTATGACAAATGCATAACAAAAGTTATAGTATCGTTGGAAGAAAAAAAGTTATAATAAGATTCAAATATATAGAGATCAAGTATTGCTTTATATTTCTTAGTTAAGAAATTAAGATAAGGAGAAGAAAATAAATTTGCTTTTGAATTTAAATTATTCTAATTACATAAACTAATAACGATGTAAAGGGATGAAATGAAAGAGTTTGGTCGTAAGTAATCAAGATTGTAAATAAGATTTTGATTGGAAAATAAACTTTTATTGTTAAGATTTTAGAAAACAAATATCTAACTATTTAACCGTCGTTGTACTATATTAATATGTTTAATAATATATTCAACTAAAATTTTGAATTCAAATTTCTAATTCAAATACTAATTTGTTCACAATGAGCCTTAACATGAGTTTTCATTGACTAAAGACACTTTAATCATCTAGGTTTTTTAAGTAAACTTAACTAAATTTTAGACGCGTTTAATTAATGTTATGATTGTAGTTTAATTGATCAAATCAAATTAAACAATAATAACAATCTAGATGAAAATTATGCTAAAATATCTACTATAGCAATTTAATTTATCAATATTTGAAATCCTTTAAAAATCCGTAAACATAACTAACGATCTACTCAAATATTATCAAATAATCAAAATAAATAAATCTCAAAGAAAACATTGAATTAAACAAATATAAAATTGAGGTTCAAAAAAATTCTTATCCTAAAAACTATATATACAAATATAGAAAAATATTTCTTTTAGCTAATATTGTCTAAATTAAATAGCTAAAATGTTCTAACGTATTGATTCAAACTTATATTCATGATTGGTCGAGCATATGACCATATGATTGATCTACATGAAATATGCAATATTTCAACATTATATTTTTCAATTATCTTACAAATTTTCCGCTGATTAGCTTACAAGTTTTCGGCTAATTATTTTTGCTAGATTTAAAAAATATATCCCATTTTTCTATTCGTTTATTTATTCTAATATGATTAGACTGTTCGTTTCGTAGATTTAAGAAGTTGTAGCTACATTATGCGATCAAACATTATTCGTTTGACCGTCGTAGTTTTATGCGGTCAAACGTTGTGGTCGACCGTATAAAATTGTGGTAAAAAATTTTAACCGCTGCGAAATTGTAATGTTTGTAATCAAATAATTACGATAAAACTTGCATTGACAAACTATGTTGATCAAGCGAACAATAATAATACAACTTATAACCGAAGCGTTTGATCGTACAACAATAATACAGCTTATAACCGAAGCGTTTGATCGTAGGTTAGTACCGGAGATAATACAACAGACAACGAACAATGCATATCGAGAATACCTATTGCAAACACAATTAAAACTTGATAAACTATCCATTTATGCTTACACAAATGATTACTTGTATTGATGTTCTCAAAATAACATATGAAAAGAAAATTAAATAAATTGATTATTGCGAATAGATTTTCTAAAATTAACATCAATGTCACACACCTTCTTAAACAAACTAAGAGATATTATTTTATTTTTGGTTACGTACATTAAAATTATTTATCTAAGCTGTCACGCCACATCATCTTTAGATTCTTTACATAACCTCCAAAAGCCACTATATAATTCTTTTTTAATTTTAATTTTAATTTTATCCAGAGCTTTTTGTGATTTTAAAATAGTAATGTAAGTAATTATATATTTAATTAAAATATACTTTAAATATAGTTATTATTACTGTAAAAAAATTAAAAAACAATTCATTGTGAAAACTTAAAAATAGACAATAATCTAATATTCTTAACAGCAAACATTATTTTTAGGTGTTAAATTAATACTAAATGAATGAAATAAAATTCTTATATACTGTTCTTATTTTACAATTGCATAAAAATTGATACATTAACACTAAATAAAAACAAAATTGACACATCAATAATTTTGATAGATTGACTCTTTAATATTTAACATTTTAATTTTCGTTTTTTACCAGAAACAAAAACAATACAGAAATTGAGAAAAAGACAAACGCCGCCAGGGTGGAGCCACGTAAACATTTTATACAAAAGAAAACCCGAACCCGGATCCGAAATAGTCGGTTGTAACAGCTGGATACAGCCTGTCACCAACGGAGTCTTTTTCATTCTCTTTCTCTCTATCTTTTTTTTTCTTTCTTCTCCTTCCCTTTTCTCTGTTTTCTGCCTCATTTCTTCCTCGCTCTCCGATTCTTAGGGTTTCTTCGATCTTCTTCTCCGCTGCTCAGATCTTCCCCCTTCTTAACTCTTTGGATCCAGATTCTCCTCTTTGTAAGATCTATTTTCAAATTTTCCATCTTCTTCTTCCGGATAAAATTTTGCATTCGTTTCACGTTTTTGATGCTTTTGTGTTTCTCTGCCTCGGATCTGAATTTTTTTTATGTTTATGTATTTGCATTATGCGCTTATGATTGTGTTTACTTATTGACTTTGTTTGGGTAAATCTCTTGATTTTTTTTTCTTTCTGGTATCTAAGATTCTGTTTTTTTTTTCGTGAGACCTTGTTGACTTTGCTTTATGTTTGAGTTTTGTGATCAATATATGAAAAATTATAATCTAACTAAAAATGGTAGTTTTTTTTTGTTGATGTTCTTGAAGGTAACTCTGTGCTTTTTATGAATTGTTTATCAGCCATTATCGTGCTCATTCTTTTCTTTTGTAGAATGATTAAAAAGTAGAGATTGGTGATAATATAATGTTTGGATTAATTCTTTGTTTTCTTATGAAGATGCTCATGTGATTTATTGTCTTGTTTTCAGATTTAGGATATATGTTTTACGTCACTGCTCCATATGTTTTAGGCATCTTATGAAAAGATTTTGTGACCCTTTTTGTTGTTGTTGTTTCAGTTTATGTAGGCAACACGCATATCAAGGGCTAGAGTGAGATCACAAAAGCGCTATCTGGTGATGTGGGCTGCTCTTTTTGCATCTAAAAGCTAACTGCTCACATTTGCTTTTAGATGTTCTCAGTTAAAGGTCAATCTTCTTCTTTTCTTAACCGATGAGTAGTTTACTAATCTGAAAAAATTTGTTTGGAGAGAAAAGGGACATCAACTGTTACTGCTAGAGATCTTTCTACATCCATGCTGGTAGAGAGCATGCGTGGATACTGTGTTTTGGGTGATGCCCCTGAAAAAATTAGTTCCCGATGCATTCGGCGTGGTGACAATATGTCTAGTCGCTCTGCTAATTCTTCTGGGTTTCCTTTGCATCGCTTACTCCTTCTATTTCCAGTCTCAAATTCGTAAGCAAGGGTTTATTCAACTTGGTTACTTCAGCGGTCCTTGGATTATCCGAATCACCTTCATTCTGTTTGCTATCTGGTGGGCTGTTGGTGAGATTTTTCGATTAAGTTTGTTAAGGCGTCACAGAAGGCTATTGAGTGGGTTGGATCTCAGATGGCAAGAAAACGTCTGCAAGTGGTACATTGTTTCCAATCTAGGATTTGCAGAGCCTTGCCTCTTTCTAACCCTCGTGTTTCTTTTGCGTGCTCCCTTGAAGATGGAATCTGGGGCGCTGAGCGGAAAATGGAACAGGAATACAGCGGGCTATATTACTCTTTATTGTCTCCCAATACTTGCTCTTCAACTTGCGGTTGTGCTATCCGAGTCACGCTTAAACGGTGGTAGTGACTCTTATGTAAAGCTACCACATGACTTCACAAGAACCTATTCCAGAGTTATTATTGATCAGGACAAGGTTGCCTTATGCACATATCCTCTACTGAGTACCATCCTTCTTGGTGTGTTTGCAGCAGTCCTAACAGCTTACTTGTTCTGGCTTGGAAGGCAGATACTGAAACTGGTCATTAATAAACGTTTGCAGAAGAGAGTATACGCTTTGATATTCTCGGCCTCGAGTTTCCTTCCATTAAGGATTGTTTTGCTCTGTTTGTCGGTACTGACATCAGCAGACAATATTGTATTCGAAGCCCTTTCGTTCTTGGCCTTCTTCTCCCTCTTCTGCTTTTCCGTGGTATCCATTTGCTTGCTTGTCTACTTCCCTGTTTCAGATTCCATGGCCCTGAGAGGTCTAAGAGACATGGAAGAAGATGATAGGACTGTAACCGAAGAACGCAGCGGTGCTCTATTGCTTGCACCACAGAACGAGCAGAGCTCGAGCTTAATAGGTCGGAGAGACACAAGATCTTCTTCACAGGAGAGGTATATGGAACTCAGCCTATTTCTTGAAGCTGAGAACTAAACCGCCAAAGGCTGTTTCTTTTGCCTTGGGCAATGTGTATAGGTGAAACAAGCAGAGAGGGCTACAGAGTGAAATTTGAGAATATGTTGCGCATAGACACTTTGACTGTAAAGGAGGGTTTGGGCGGTTTTACTCTTGTGAGGGTTTGTTGTTTGGAATGTTTTCTGCTTGATGGATCATATTTTTGTACCTTTATTATGTGATCAATTTTGATTTAGAAAAAACAAAACTAATCAGCCTTTTTAACGCATGACGTGTGCACGAGAAGACTTAAATATTTTAAGTTTAATTTTGATTTTCTTACTAATAAAAGCCGTAATAAAATGTGACAATTCCAGACACAGTAAATTATTAACAGTTAAACTAAAAAAAGAGCGAAATAAAATGTAAGAACAACTTTGATCTAAAAAAACTAGAGAGTTTTTGAACATAACATATTTTTAACAAATACATGTGTTTTAGAGACATTTGGTAGGCCATTTCTGAACATAAACAGTTTTACAAGGTTGAAGTCGATTAGAAAATAGCCGTCGAAAAATTTCATCCCTTGACATTGTTGATAAAACAAAAAATCATTGAAATGTTATCTTTCACATTTCTCTAATTATTTCTATCGATGTAGATAGTATTCAATAATGAAATCTTTATCAAACTAAAAATAACATTTCAAATGTGTCAAGATTATAAATTTATATATATATATATATATATAAATGATGTTCGTTTGTCAGCCATATGAATTTTCCGGCTGCAATAGATTATTGTTTGTTTAACTGTCTTAAGTAGTTGCGACAAACCCAACGGTCAAATATCGCATCATGCGTCGCAATTTTTCGACCGATGATTAAAACATTAGTACAACTAAAAATTTACGATCCATCACAACCGTAACCACCGACGGCACATAAACAAACAACATCTATCGCAGCCACACCCGCAATGTTAACCGTATCCGCAACCGCAGCCGCCTGTATCGACCAAACGAATAAAACTATAGAATATAATCATTTATATAGGATGAAAACATCGGCAATGACCTGATTTACCCGAGCCAAGAGGTCATACCAAAACTATTATGGAACGAGGAGACAATGAAATAAATGAGACAAAAGACGTTACAAACGATTCTATTCAAACTAACACAAAGATTTTGGAGTTGCACAAATCTAAGCCACTTCTTAGAACTAATTATCCAAACATAATTCAAAAAGATCGCATCAACTCATCAACAACGTATAACGCCATAGGCAGGCTAATCCACAAACTCGAACTTTGTTCTAACTTTAACGTATTCCACTCCAACTTCAAGATTCATTAGCAAACTAACCATAAGAAGATTTTGATAGAAGAAAAACATCCTTGTACGAAGCTCAACTAGAAGTTAGTTGAGATTTTCCATTTAGACCATACCACAAAATATGTTATGCAATTCAACTAGAAGTTCGATGTTCTGCTCAAGTCTCTTTGTTACTCCCTCGCAATCAATTTTCTCCTCAACGCTACCATCTATGCCAAAAGGGTAATAAAACTGTGATCTTGGCTTCATTTTGGATGAAAAAATACCAAAATGAATCTAGTCAAACAAAAAGACCAATGGCTCCACTGAACCAATTGAGAGCAGAAGCATGTTTCCTATCAATGTAAGAGCAAAATCTCCACATCAAGACAATGGTTCTTGTTTGAGGGAGACTATTGGAAACGAAGACTACAACACTCATCACAACATAGCAAATTATCAGGCTGATATTGCAACAGATAGGCTAGATGATGCATCTCCCAAGTCCCAAGTAGTAGCCTCTTACTTTCAATTTACTGATTAAATGAAAAAGGAACCGTTTTTCCAGAGGATGCAGGTCTTATTAAATAAAAAATCAATCAAACGAATACCATAATAAATCTGAACTACATTTTCATACCATATAGAAATCAATCTCTTGCTTGCTACAAAAAACATAGGAAGAAGCAAAGGACGTGCGAAAAAACCTGAGCAGAGACTGGTGAAATGGATACATCTTAATAGCCGCCCTTGAGATCGTTGACGACATCGTAAGGGATGGGAGTAACAGTCTCCAAGGTCATACCTTCGACCATGAAACCTGGTTTAGGACCTTTAGGCTGTCTCTTGGTACTGATTGTCTCTCCTCTGGCTTTAGCTGCAGACTTGAGCTCATCGTTCTTCTTCTTTCTGAGTTTGAACTCCTCAGCACACCTTGACTGTTGCACATGCTCCACACGCACATGTATCCTCTTCCTTATGATTCTGTTCCCAATCTAAACCAAGTCATACACCAAGTTAGCTCTCTCTAAGAGATTACATTGTCTTAAAGACAATATACTAAGTGATGGCAAAATTCTCAAAATCATAGAATCATAACGCATATAAAAACAAAGACACCATTTTTAACCCACAAGAAATACTTTAATCCAATGAACCAATACACAATCGCACATTTCCCAATTCTTCAAACAGATAACTCAAAAGGAATATACTTTTAGACTAATTCAAACTCAACACTATATAGTCATGAATCACACACGAACCCAAACAGATCAAAATCTCAACACTCAACTTTGAAAATTCAAACACTCAACTTTGAAAATTCAAACCTGCTTGTTAACTTCGACACCAACGGCACGCTTGGTGACGTTCCAGACGCGACCAGTACGACCATGGTAGAACTTGTGAGGCATACCCTTGTGAATCGCACCATTAACCTTCACGTCGACGTAATCGCCGACCTTGAATGTCCTCAAGTAAGTGGATAGTGGGATGTAACCCTTCTTCCTGAACGGCCTGGCGAACAGATCTCTCGTTCTCGCCCTCACTCCGTGACCCGCCGGCATGTTCCCTTACTTTCTATGTCTCTGGTGGCTAGAAACCCTAGAAAAGACAACGATGGTTATTAAAGAGTTTAAGGTTTGTTTACACGGGCGTAATGGGCCATTAATTTAGGCCTTATATTGTACCTATCCAGATCGATTGTGAGACTTAAAAGGATTAGTCACTGATTTGTCAAATACAGAAAACACTACACGTTCCATTCGGTTCACAATTCTGACAGTGTTGATGTTTTCCCATTCAATACTTATGTGTGGTTACTCGTGAAACCGAAGTTTGGAATTAAACTAACGAGAGAGCTTAACCAAGTTGAGAAGTGCCATCGTTTATTGGCTTGGGTCACCCACAGTGAACTACAGTTTGCTTCGTCGATTGGTCTTGACTATATTTCCGATCTTTTGAACGACATCGGATGAGTAGTATCCAAAAATGATAATATCTTCTTTTTCTGAATAAAAGCTACAAGAAGATGTCCTCCTCTTCATGCCTGAGTTTAAATCTCTTGTATGACTATGAAGTATGAAGTGTTTGATGGACCACTCCTTTATCATGGTGAAATTCTTCTTGAATTGCGTTAACTTAATAATCACCTTTTCTTTATAATGACCTTCTTTTACAGTTAGAAGATTTAGTTTGCTTAAATCATCATGTTTTTAATATCTCGTTTATTTCTTGTTGTAATAATATCTGCACCGATTATTTCGTCAAAAAATATGTGCATTGTTGAAAAAGTTAGTTGTGACGTCTCTGTCTGACTTCTTTTTTGATTATTTTTGCCGACTGATTTCTCCTATAAATAGGAAGTTATGTATCATTTGTAAAGATGATCATCGATAAGAGATTTTTCTTCTCTCTCTCTCCTCTTTTCTTTTGAGTAGAATTATCAGTTTAATTTTATCTCTCTAGATATTTTTCATAACATGTTATCAACACGATCATCTCTCCAAATACCAGTTTAATACTGCGTTGTTATACCGCCCAGAAAATGTCATAAATTGGAATTGATGAAGGAGATATTTGTCTAGCAGATAGTGCTACAACACACACTATACTTAAAAATAGACGATATTTCTCTTGTCTTGATTTAAGTGACTCCGCTGGAAGCGTGAGTACTATATCAGGAAATATAATATTGGGCTCTCGAGAAGCCAGCTTTTCGATGCCAAAAGGCACGAAATTTGAAATAAATAATGCATTATATTTTTTTAAGTCTCATAGAAACTTGTTAAGTTTCAAAGATATCCGTAAAAATGGATATCATATAGAGACTATGAGTAAAAATAATGTTGAATATCTTTGCATTATATCTGAGAGGAAACATATATTGGAAAATTTGTCAATGTTATCCTCTGGATTATATTATACAAAGATAAGCATAGTTGAATCATATGGTACAGTAAACCATAAGTTTACTAGTACTTTTAAAGTCTGGCATGAAAGATTAGGCCATCCTGGATCAATTATGATGAGGAGAATTGTGCAAAATTGTAATGGTCACCCATTGAAAAATGAGAAGATTTTTCAATCGGGAGAGTTTTCATGTAAAGAATGTTCTTAAGGAAAACTCATAACACGACCATCAATAACTAAAGTTAGGAATGAATTTCTAGTATTCTTAGAAAGAATACATGGTGACATATGTGGACCTATTCATCCACCGTGCGAGCCGTTTTGATACTTTATGGTATTAATTAACGCATCAAGTAGATGGTCATATGTTGGTCTTTTGACAACAAAAAATACGGCTTTCGCAAAATTCATTACCCAAATAATCAGATTGAAAGCATAATTTCCTGATTATGTCATAAAGAAAGCCAGACTTGATAACGGTGGTGAATTCACTTCACAAGCTTTTGATAATTATTATATGTCAATGGGGATTGATGTTGAACATCCAGTGCCCCATGTGCATACACAAAATGGGATGACCGAAAGTTTGATTAAACGGTTGTAATTAATTGCAAGACCATTAATATTGAGAACAAATCTTCCAATTTCTGTATGGGGTCATGATATAATAAATATTCCCCATTGGAGTTGACATCTGGTCAACAACCAAATATATCTCATCTTCGAGTTTTTGGGTGTGTGATTTATTTCCCAATAGCCCCACCACAAAGAACAAAAATGGGACCACAAAGGAGAATGAAAATAGATATTGGGTATACATCACCAAGTATAATTCGATATTTTGAACCTCGAACTGGTGATATATTTACGGCACGTTTTGCCGATCGCCATTTTAATGAAGATAAATTTCCAGCGTTAGGGGAAGGAATTAAAAAAAACATCAAAAGATGTTACATGGTGTACACGAAATTTGATACACTTTGACCCCCCTACAAATCAACGTGAGCTGGAAGTTCAAAAAATTATACATTTACAGAATATGGTAAATGAATTACGAGATGTGTTCACAGATACGAAAAAGTGACGAAATCATATATACCCGCTCCATCAAGAATTGAAATTCCAAAGGAATAATTCGATGGAAATAAAATAAATGACCCAAAAGTTCAATTGAAAAGGGGGAGGCCGATGGGCTCTAAAGGTAAAAATCCTCGAAAGAAAAAAAAATTGGGAAAAATCAGTAAAGATCTCCCAAAAGTATTACATCACGCAGATATTCAAGAAAATGAGAAGGTTCTTGAAAAATCTGATGATGAAAGTTTTTTTGAGAAAGAACATGATATCGAAAATTGTGAAACATCTATTAATTACGCCTAAGATGGAAAAATCTGGGTTAGAAATGAAATAGAAGATGTGGATGGAATATTTTCATTTTCTATAGCTAAAGAAATTGATGATGAATATAATGATTCAGACCCGAGATCATTAACAGAATGTTGGGCGAGACCCGATTGGGAGAAATGGCAAAAAGCCATGAAAGATTAATTACTCTCTCTCAATAAAAGAAATATATTCGAACATGTTATCATTACACTAGAAGATGTAATGCATGTCGGATGCAAATATGTTTTCGTGAGAAAACGAGATCATAAGATATAAAGCTCGACTTGTGGCACAATGTTTCTCTCAAAGACTAGGAATTGATTTATGATGAAACATATTCTCCGGTTATAGATGCAATTACGTTTAGATACTTGATGAGTATAACAACATCCAAAAATTTAGAGATGTACCTTATGGATGTCTTGGCTGCATATCTATATGGATCACTTGATAGTGACATATATATAAAAATTTCCGATGGATTTAAAATCCCGAAAGGATCCAAGATCTCGGAAAAATCAAAGGATTTTTATTCGATCAAATTACAGCGATCACTTTACAGATTAAAATAATCTGGACGCATGTGGTATAATCGCTTAAGCAAATATTTTTTGTAAAAGGAATATATCAACAATGCGATATGCCCTTGCGTTTTTATCAAGAAATCCTCATTAGGATTTGTTATTATCGTTGTATATGTTGATGATCTGAACATTATTGGAACTCAAAAGGAAGTTCATGATACAACGAACCCATATGAGAGAAGAGTTTAAAATGAAAGACCTTGGTAAGACAAAGTTTTGTCTTGGGCTTCAAATAGAGCATCTCAATGGTAGAATATTTGTCCATCAATCAAATTATACCAAAAGGTATTAAAACGCTTTAATATGGATAAAGCAAATCCTTTGAATACTCCAATGGTCAATATATCACTTATTGTTGATAAGGATCTATTTCAACCTTGTGAGAATAACAAGAAAATTTTAGGTTGTGAAATACCTTATATGAGCGCTATTGGTGCGCTGATGTATCTTTCTAATTGTACTAGACCAGATATTGCTTTTGCTACTAACTTACTTACAAGGTATAATTCAGCCCTTATGTGAAGACATTGGACCAGAATAAAACAAATATTCCGTTATCTTCAAAGTACAATTGACTTGGGATTATATTATCCCAGAAATTCCTTGTTTGGTCTAGTTGGTTTTGCAGATGCAGGATATTTCTCAGATCCGCATAAAGCTCGATCGCAAACCGGATACGTTTTTACATTAGGAGGTACTCCGATCTCGTGGCGTTCACAAAAACAGACATTGGTTGTCACTTCCTCAAATCATGCGGAAATTATCGCACTCAATGAGGCATATAGAGAATGTGTATGGCTCAAGTACATGACTCATCATATACAAGAAGCTAGTGGAATCAGTACAAATAAAGAACCAACAAAATTATTCGAGGATAGTGATGCATGTGTCGCTCAACTTAAGGAAGGTTATATTAAGAGCGATATGACGAAACATATCCCACCAAGATTTTTCTCATATACTCAAGAGCTTGTGAAAAATCAAGTAGTCAACATTGAGTATATTCGCTCAACCGACAATGCGGCAGATCTGTTCACAAAGGCGCTTTCTAAAACAACATTCAGAAAGCATGTTCAGAATATTAGAATGCGTCATTTGCGAGATATAGAAAGGGAATTATATATATATATATTTTTCAAGGGGGAGATTGCGTATCTGTACTCTTTTTCCCTTATCATGATTTTTATTCCATTGAGTTTTTACATGATAAGGTTTTTAACGAGGCAGTACGTAATACTTCGATAATAATAGATAATCAATGGAGTGTGTTGAAAAAGTCAACAAAGACGTCTATGACGTCTCTGTCTGACTTCTTCTTTGATTATCTTTGCTGACTGACTTCTCCTATAAATAGGAGGCTATGTATCGTTTGTAAAGATGATCATCGATAAAAGATTTCTCTTTTCTCTCTCCTCTTTTCTTTTGAATAGAATTATTAGTTTAATTTTATCTCTCTAAATATTTTTTATAATATGCATGAAATTATCTATTTTCTATATAATTTCAATCATGCTTGTTGTACACTTTTTAATCAAAAACAATTTTTTTTTGTAAATAAAATGAAGTTTAACGTTAAGAAAAAAGGTCAAAATTGTTGAATAATATTTAAGCGATGAAACTTTATTAATTATTTTATTATTTAATAGAAGGAAGAAAGTGAAGAGAAGTTAACATTTCGTAAGTACATATACATGTATTTATAGTGGAAATGACCGCCTTAGTAAGTTTACCGGACAATTTCAGCTAAACCGAACCAAGTGTTTTTCACAGCCTTAAGTGACTCGAACCTCCCCTTTATTGTATTTATTTAAGAGAAAAAGAAATGAAGTCAGGGATTTTGAAAAGCAATGGCTCGGCCATTAGGCAACAATGGCAATCTACTTTTCTAACTCCAGAAAGTAAGCAACTTTCGGTTTCATTCTCCTCATAAGGCTCGCAGTTATTCATCTTGTACTATCATCTCATCTATGCCCCCTCCGCCAAAATCCATCGTTTTCAATCCCCTTCTTCGGAATCTCTCTCGATCTGGTGAACCAAGAGAGACGATCCTGCTTTACCAGAAGATAAGACATGCTGGTGGCCGACTCGATCACTTCAGTTTCCCTCCAATTCTTAAAGCAGCCTCTAAAGTCTCGGCCTTGCTTGAGGGTATGGAGATTCATGGCGTTGCCCTCAAGATAGCGACATTGTCTGACCCGTATGTAGAGACTGCTCTTATGGATATGTATGCGACTTGTGACAGAATTACCTATGCGCGTAAAGTGTTTGACGAAATGTCCCAGAGAGATGTTGTTACGTGGAATACTATGATTGAGAGGTTGTGCTCATAAATACATTGTTAGTAGAGAAATGTACAATGAATTTGTGCTTCGTATCTTCTATAAAATTGTTAATATCTTGTTTGCAGGTATTGCCGATGCGGACTTTTAGATGAAGCCTTCAAGCTTTTTGAGGATATGAAAGGTTCTAATGTGATGCCAGATGAGATGATTCTCTGTAACATTATCTCTGCATGTGGTCGTACTGGAAACATGAACTATAACAGAACGATTTACGATTTTCTGAAAGAGAATGATGTTAGGATGGATGCTTATTTGTTGTCTGCTCTTGTTACTATGTATGCTAGAGCAGGCTCTATGGATATGGCAATGGAGTTTTTTAAGAAGATGTCAGTGAGAAACTTGTTTGTTTCAACTGCCATGGTATCTGGGCTTTCAAAAGCGGGGAGACTTGACGATGCCCGGGTTATATTTGACCAAATGGAAAAGAAAGACTTGGTGTGTTGGACAACAATGATTTCAGCTTATGCTGAAAGCGATCATCCTCAAGAAGCTTTAAGAGTTTTTGAGAAAATGCAATGCTCTGGGATAAAACCTGATGAGATTACCATGTGGAGTGTTATATCAGCTTGCACGAAACTTGGTACTCTGGATAAAGCAAAATGGGTTCACCTTTACACACAGCTTAACGGATTTGAATCAGCGTTGCAAGTAAATAACGCCCTTATTAACATGTATGCTAAATGTGGAGGTTTGGATGCAGCCAGAGACGTGTTTGAGAATATGCCAAAGAGGAATGTAGTGTCGTGGAGCACAATGATCAATGCCTTCTCTATGCATGGAGAAGCTTCTGATGCGCTTATGTTATTTGCCCGAATGAAACAGGAAAATGTCCAGCCCAATGAAGTTACTTTTTTAGGAGTGCTTAATGGTTGTAGCCACGCAGGACTAGTTGAAGAAGGCAAAAAGATTTTTGCATCAATGATCGATGAGTATAACATTACTCCTAAACTTGAGCATTATGGATGCATGGTGGATCTTTTTGGTCGAGCTAATCGCTTACAAGAAGCTCTTGAGGTTATAAAGTCAATGCCAATGGTGCCTAACGTAGTCATATGGGGATCATTGATGTCAGCTTGTAGGGTCCACGGAGAGATTGAATTAGGTGAGTATGCAGCCAAACATATCCTTGAACTAGAACGTGATCATGATGGAGCTTTGGTGTTATTGTCAAACATATACGCGAGAGAACAGAGATGGGACGATGTAAGAAACATAAGACGTGTAATGGAGCAAACGAGTGTGTTGAAGAAGAAAGGTTTGAGCCAAATTGAAGGAGAAGTGTGAATGCATTTTGAGAGACGACACGATTCTGTGTACAGCGCCAAGCGCAATGTGAAGCTTCGGTTCACAAATATTGAATAAAAACTCCTCTTTTGGAAAACCCTTGTCGTTTTTGTTTGTGGATTTGCAGGTCGTTGATCTGATTAGAAAAGTAGTGTGTAGGTCTTAATTAAAGAAGAAGTTGATAAGCTTAGGAGTATGAGAGAAGAAATCGAGGTCTTAGCTCGCGTAGACAAGTGAGGAAGATTCTATGGTTACTCCATGATTTGGGGATCATTGTGGTTTATGCTTATGTCTTGCTCACTTCGAGAGAGTCAAACGTATCAATCAAGATTTCATGAAAAGGTTGTTCCATTTCGTGGCAGAGTAAATTGCTCAAGAATCGAAAGTTTGATGGTAGAGAGAGGTTCAAGGAATTTGAGAGGAAGTTGAAGATAACGTCATGTTTTTCTTCATCGTCTTATCTGGAACAAATAAAACTTTTATTTGGGCAATTGAGATTGTCTTTTTTGGGAAATAGAAGTGAAGAAAAAACAAAAGCAAATTATAGGTACAACTCAGACAATGTGCCCTAAACAAACTAGCAAACAAAGAATGCCTAGCAAAATCTTAAACATGGGAGTATGCATAGACAAATAATCCGAACTGAATGAACCAAATCGAAAAACAGATTTTAGATAGCATTTAGTTATAAAAAAATAATCGAATAGATATTATTTTTAAAAACTATGGTTATTGGTTACTAATTGAAACTGAACTGAAAATCGAAATAATATCCGAATAACCGAAAATATTTTGGATATTTCAGACATTTCGGTTATTTTTGGTTATTTTTCGATTATTTTCGGTTATTTTCAATTATTTTCGGTTATTTTTAATTATTTTCGATTATTTTTTTGTTATTTTCGATTATTTCGGTTATTTCGATTAGTTCGGTTATTTCGGTTATGTTTTTAAATTTAATAACTGCACCGACCGAAACCGAAGTATAACTAAAATGAAAATAAACCGAAATATAAAAATAATCAAATAAATATTTAATTTTACCAATTGAAAAAAGTGAAAATGAAAATCCGGATGTCATGTATACCTGGGAGATAAGATATCTACATTATTGACTCTTTGAGTTGTTTACACTTTTTTTGACTTCCCACATCGGCCCAATTACAAAGTTGGTCACGTCACTCAAAGTCTTTCCATCTTCTTCCGTCAGACTCTAAGGCCACACTACGCATTACGAGGAACAATAGGATTTGAATGTCCTGCTTCTGATATTTTTATGTACGAAACTTCTCCTAATTTGGGTATCTTTCTTACTTTCTTGGATCTAAAAAACCCAGTAAGCTATGTCTCTATAGCTAGATTGGTTGTTGTTCTCATACTGTTCGATGAAATGTCTCAGTGAACTTCATTTTGCCAGAAGAAATAATGTGTTCGTTTTTCTCATAATAAAGAGGGAAATGGCGTTAAGGCAGATGTTAGGATGGTCAGAGGGAGATCTGATGAGATCAGATGCAAAGCCATGTTCCAGGTTGATGAGACAAACAGCTGCCATTTTTGCTGTTGGTGGAGCTCTTGGCTTCTGGGTTCTCTGCAGACTTCACTATGGTAAAATTGTTGACTTCTTTCAAACTTTCTTCTCAGTGCTTGGCGTTTTCACCGCTTGAGTCAAAAACATTTCAAACCTTTTGTCAAATGGGTTAACAGATTATTCAATCAACACATTCTTCTTCATAGAGCTTTTGAATCCAATGTACTGCATTATTGATTGTTATTTGTTATAAAGATTTCATGTAGTCGATGGAAAGCATATCAATGCGTAGTGCCACTCTGTTTTTCCCCCGTAGTATCCGTTTCTTATGCAGAAAATGAATCCAAAAGGAGGATAAATTGACTAGTTAGATTGGTATGGTGAAAGATTGGACCTTTACATTTCCTTGATTGTTAGGCTGGTTAGATTAAAAGGAACAGAGAACTTTCAACACAAATCTAAGGTTATAAAAGAATATGTTGTTTAGTTTCATTCATGGATGTTACCTTTGGGAAATGTGTAGGTCCGAGGATTACGGTTCCAAGGAGCCTGCGGTGGGCTGGGTGTGGTGCAGTGTCCGTGAGTACATCGACTGCAACACTTGTCCGTCTTTTGAGCCCTGAATGTGAACCACAAAACATTGCTGCATATGATCACCCTAAAGGACCTCAAGCTTCACTTACATAAACCACCAGTTCTTGCTTTATATGTGATGTGTCCATCAGTTCATGTTTCATCTATATGCTTGTAGGTGAGAGTCCAACAATTTTTTATACAACTGCAGAATTAAATTGAAAATGATAAAATTATATTCTCTAACCCAATAAAAAGTTGAGAGGGATGTGACAATTACATCTAACAACTAGTGTGTTTTGAATTGTACTTGTCCAACACTTCATTTGTTTGCTTCTCCCATACTTTGATTTTTAACCAAACTCAAAAGTATCAAACTTTGAGACATTCTTACAGGATCTCCAAACTTGATAAGTTCACCAACAAGTCTTCATGTTACCTCCTCTTTTAATTGTCTTAAGTGAGTTTCTCCTTTTGATGTCTTTGATGAATTTTGTTCATGGTTTTCCTTACCATATCCTCTTATTCAGTAGAACAACTACATATAACTACTTCGTAGAATTTCTAACTCTTATCTTCAGGCTTTCGTTGTGGTTTCAACTCAAAGCGGTCCTTGTGACAGTCTTGTCGTTAGTCAACGTTTTTACAGTCAAATTTTTTATAACAATGTCATTTACATTGAAATACGGGTTAAAAACTTTCATTTGATATCATACCATTAGGACATAAGCTCCAAATTGAGAATCAAAGGGCTTAGCTTCAGAAACAGCGCTCAGTTCCATGTAAGGTTTGACAACTGCAGCAACGTGCTTGTTGATGATTCTGTGACCATAAATGCACCAGCTTCAAGTCCCAACATTTATAGGATCCATATTGAGAACACAAAAAATATTTAGATTTGCAATTCCGTGATTTCCATTGGTATTTCTACCATTTTCTGCAGTTGCTGTTGATTCCAATCGGTTTTAAAATGTTCCATTTGATTCAGTTAGAACAAGATATGACTTTATCTCAATCGAACCAGCTGCTTCAATGTTGATGTTATGAATGTTACATGTAGTCCATGCCATGGGGTTCGGTCCACAACTCTAGCGTGTGTGTCACAAACTCAACCATATGGAACTCAAACAACAGTGTTCGAATCAAGACTTGGCAAGGAGGGTCAGGTTCGGTTTCAAGAATTGTTTTTCGTAACAATGGCGAATGCTCGGAACCCTATAAATGATTGACCAAACCAGTGCAGTCGTTATCAGCAAATGTTCTATATGCAAATACCTAAGAAGCCCACTGATACATCTTGGTTGCAGCGATTATGTCCCATGTGCTAACCTAAGAAGCCCATTGATATTGAGCTGTTTCTTTCCAAAGGCGAGCTTTTAGAAACCCTCTGTTATGCTGCAACGCTTACAGAAGCATGCAGACAATTACAGTCCCACCTGTTTATTGCCTGCTTGAGGCACTTCCACAATGGTAACAGGAGAAGATGTGCTCATTGCTGTTCAACAACTTGAAATCAGATTCGGAACAAGTATGAACACAAAAATGTAAGGGTAGATACAATTTCAAGAAAGGGTACCAAAGAAATTAGTCTAAAGGTTAGCTAATGTCCTGAAAGTCTGCAACTTTTTAGAATACACACTACATTCAGTTGTGATAGGCTTGAAGAAGTCCATTCTAGTTTATATCATATATAATAAAAGATACTTTGCAAGTAAGAAGAAGTTATTATGAATGTAAAACATAAGAAGACATAGCCAAGAATTTTGCAAAAATGGAATGATAATTCTCAAGAAATGTTGCAGCTAAGTGCATTATTCCGCATCATGGGGGGAAAGGTAGGCATATACAATTTGATCAAACTAAGAAAGATGAAAGAGATGGAGGCATATAAGTAGAGGATATAGTAGAGAAGTGAACTTATATTTCATTTCTTGATGGGCGATTTTCTGTTGGGAGAGACAAATCGGTCTGTGACGCACAGCTCATGAATAAGTAGCCGCATTGGGATAACATTACTTGCAAATAGAACCGAGTACTTCCAGCAGAGAAACAGTAAATTTCATCTGGGTCTCCTCGTCCAAAGCAATGAAAAGAGGAACATGAACAAAGAGTGAATTGATCTTATTCTGCTCTGCAAATCTCAGAGAATGGTAATAGACATAGTTGCACACAAATCGACCTGCGTCAACTGATGTTATCACCTCAAAGCCTTTCTTCTCCAACGCCTTTGTTATCTCTTCAACAGGAAGAGTCGTCTACAAAATCATTACACAAACAAGAAAACATGAAACTGCAAATGAAGCTTCTAAAATAGATTCGAAAGTTCTGCAGCACAAAATTTCAAGAAACACAGCTCGAGAAGACAATGTCGACATACCTTTCTTACAGTTGAGATTGGACCATCAGAGGGAACAATTGGCAAATTCTGCAGACCACAGGAATGTTTCTCATAGAAGAACTAAACAACTAATCAAAAAGAACCAAAGGAGAATGAAATAAATAAATAAAAACCTGAGGTTTCCAACCCATTTCATCAGGGCAACGAAAAGTCGCTTCATTCAGAGCTTGTTGCTCAATTGCGAATTTAGTAGCGCCACTATTAACTCCAAAGTGAACCTAAAGAGACATCAGAAATCAGTTTCTTCAGCATTATACAGAATCAATTCAAATCAGGTACTCAATCATTTGACTAAACTTAACTAACCCAAATGGTTTTTCCAGATGACAGTGACACTGATTCTTTTGTGTTAACCGCAGATTGTAGCAACTGATAAAGAGAAGCTAGAGCTCCTTGACCAACTGCCTCAAGCACAGTACAGCTTCCAAGTACAACGTCTTTCCACTGAATATTCTTGGCCATATATTCTTTCAGGTTGTTTGCAATTTTCTCTGTAGGGTTCTCAGCAACTCCATGGAATTTCTTGAAGCCTGTGATGTGAATTGTCACAGCTGTTGGTCCTTCAGAACCCATTTATACAACTGAAAACAAAATCTGTTGCTATTAGAAGCACTGGATTACAGGACATTTTAATTAACAATCTGATAGAATACAAGACAACAACGCTTGGTGCAGAATATCACACTCAGTTTTCGACATAGAAATATGATTATAAATGATGAAACGAACCCAGATCGCCACGTAAAGGTTATCACTTTTCCAACATAAAGAATAAAGTTTGCAGCTTTTTTCGCACGAACCCAACTCATTCAGACAAGGAAAAGAACAAAAAATTCAGACGTCTGATCATTAAAATACTGAATTACTGATGAATTACACAGCAGAGAAGGAACCCAATCGCAACTTTTTTCAAATACATAATTCAAAATCAAACCCACTGCAAATAATAAGAAACATAAAATTCCTAACTTTACCTCAGAGAAACAGAAATTGAAAACCTAAGATGAAAAACAAAATGAAAAAGCTTTGTGTTCTTCGAGTGAAATCGATTGTTTGCAAATCTCAGAGAGAGACGAGATGAAATGTGACTCAACAATCAGTATTTGTCCTTTGTCCAATCAATTGAAACCTAACTTTAATCATTCTCCACTTTGGACGGAAGTTTGATAACCACATAAACAAAACAAGAGACATGTTTACTTTCTACATTTGTATTATTCTAAAGACAAACACAAATGGTAGGTCACTTCCCAAACAGATAAGACAAACCATCAATGATTTTATTCTTCATAAACGAATCAATAAAAAAAAAATTGGTTAATAACATAAAAGTTTGATCGTTGGTATCATAGAAAAATATATTATTAACTGAATAGGATGTAGTACAAAAAGTTACAGGATTTTGCCTCCTATTCATATATTCGGTTCTGTTTTAGTGTTTTCTACTAGAAATAATAAAAATTTATTTAGTTATTTTTATATTTCAATTTGGTTCAATTCAGTTATAAATGGTTTCGATTAGTTCGGATATTAAATTTAAAAAACTAAAATAACTAAAAATAATTAGATTAACGTTTCATTCGATTATATCTAAATTTATCTGAAAATAACCAAAAAATATATCCGAATAAACCAAAATAACCAAAAAAATAATGTAAGATATGATACTTAGATCATATAATATTTGATTTTTCTTAAATTTATAATTATTTGTTTATAGAAAAATATCAATTTAATTATCTATTTATTTTTATTAAATTCATAAGTATTTGTTTATTAAAAATATCAATTTATTTGTCATTTTAAAAAATAGTTAGATATAATTCAACTAGTAACATTTTTCTGCACACGTAAAATCATATTATTTATCATTATCTATAATATAAACATAAATAATTAGTAATACCACAAATAATATAATATATTGTTTTGTTAGTTTCATGATTCGAATGAAAGTAAGATACAAAATATTTGTATAAAAAAAGTAAAAATGATATGATCTTTAATAATTTGATTTTGTTCGAATATTATTTAAGTTTTCGGTTCGATTTGGTTAGTAACCGATAATCATAGTTTTTTAAAATAATATTCGTTTGGTTAATTCTATATAACCAAATACCAACGAAAATTTGTTTTTCGGTTCGATATCGATTCGGTTCATTTGATTTGGATTATTTGGCTATGCTTATTTTTAATTGTTGGAAATGATAATAAATATCGTATTTAGTTTGAACCTACATTTTCTAAAGAAATGCAGTAAATATGTGGATGAAAAATTTGAGCTTTGATGAAGTAAATGACTCTCTCGGGAAAAAGATAATACAACCACAAGTGGGGATAAATGGTTAGTATAATGAACTGTGTTTAAGTGCTATTTTATTGTTCAAGTAACCATTTTAGAAAACTGATGTATATGAAAAAAAGTGTAGATTGAAATTGGAATTTGGTTCGTGAAAAATGGCCACGACTGTTAGCCAGTGCTTGAGTTTATAGAAGATGGAAATAAACCGTATTCTTTTTTATTAATTAGAATTGTTATTTTAAACTGTCATATTTCTAATATATTAATTAAAAAATATTTTAATAAATAAATTATTTTATAAGTTGACGTTCACACCATCAACTTTTTAATACAAATATTACATAAAATATAATTTATTAAACTATTTACTAAAATGGTATTAAAAATATATTTAACATTATACTATATAATTTTTTAGTATTTCAAGATAAAATATAAAAAATATAAAATAAAATATTAGAAATTTTAAAAATTAGTGAAACAAAATATAAAACAAAAGTTTAAAATAATTTAATATCAATTACATTTACAATTCTTTATGTATTTAATAATATTGTCTTTTTAACATATGTATAATTTAAATTTATTTGTATAATCTGATTTCATTCTATATTTTATTTATATAATTAATATTTTTTATTTAAAATTTAACTATTTTAAATAAGAGATTAATTATAAATTGACTAATTTGGCACTAAATAATGTTTTAGTGACTAAATTAGCATCCCAAACCTAAACTTCCACAAATAGCATTTTTTTTAAGTGAAAAAGACTAAAATAACCTTTAACCTAATATTCTGCAAAATTATAAACTGAGCTGGGGGAGGGTCGAACCTTGGTCCCTTTAATAAAAGAAGGAGTATGTAACTACTATACTACTGTAACTAATTGACATATTATCATTTTGTGTAGTATATATCTGTTTTTAATTTAAATAGCAAAATCTTAATACAAGCTGAAAGTGGGTGGATCGAACCATGATTCCTTTGAAAGAGAAGGAGTCTGTAACCACTACACTACTGTAACTAATCAACATATAACCATTTTGTGTATTATATATATCTGTCTTTAGTTTAAATAACAAAATCTTAATATGAGCTCGAGGAGGGAGGGATCGAACCTTGGACCATTTTTAAAAAGATGGAATGTATAACCAATACACTACTGTAACTATTTTGTTTAATATATATATATGTGTTTAGTTTAAATAGCAAAATTTAGGAACTGAACGCTATTGCATAAAAAGCCTCAAAACTCAATATTATATCTAATTGTGTTGAATTCAAGTTTCATAATAAATCTGATATCTAATTGTGCTGGACATTTTTATCTTTTCGTTTATAACTTGTATTTATGATTGTTGAAGGTTGATAAACACTCTTGCTCATGTTTTTTAGATAAACATTTCTTGCTACTATTAATTAATCATATGCAATTTCACGTTTTAGGAAGAAATTCCTAAAACATAAGATATTATTCCTAAATTTGCATAAAGTATTCCTAAATTATGCATAAAATGTGACTACTAACCTAAATTTAGTAAAGAGTTCTTAATTTTAAGGAAATCTTATCTAAATAAAATAATTAAATTAAAGAAAAAAATAAAAAATACGTAATATGGGAGATCGAACCATGTACCATGAATTCTAACAAGAAGATGTATAACCAATACGCTATAGTACTCAATCAACATAAATTATCTTGTTTAATATATATGCTTCTGTTCAATTAAAATATAAAAAAATTAAATCAGTTCAGTGGAATCGAACCTTGAACATATGAGTGAAATAAGTAGTGTGTTACCAATATGCTGTGGTAGCTAATTGACATATGAACATTTTATTTTAACTAAATTAAGTTTTCAGCTCTTTGTTTTAATTGGAGGATAGTAAAGTCTTTTTTGATTGGTCAAAATGCTATATTAGTGAATTTTTATATTGAGTGCTATATTTGTCATTAAAACATAATTTAGTGCTAATATAGGGTATTTCTCTTAATTATATACATATTTATTTTATATTTACTACATAAATAAATAATTATAATATGTGTATAATTTTTTCTACACAACACATGGATCTAAATCTAATACATAACTTATTAGACAACAACTATATATTCAAATATTCAATACTTAGTTTTTTGGATAACTAGTTATAGTCTACTATTTTGTTAATTGTGATAGCCATATGCACTTTACCACATATATATAATGCCATCGACACATTATCTTAAGAAAATGAGTAGTCCATTAATTCTCCATGGGTTTTAAGTCCGCCTGAAAACTATTATATACTACTAGATACCACTTAAAATAGTGTTACATTTTTTTATATCTTTTATAGAAAAGTTGCAAACTTATTTTCCTCTAGTTAGGAAGTTCAAAATCTATTTTTCCTTTGTGTTAAAGTTTGAAACCTTAATACACATCAACAATAAACCAACATTAATCACAATTGTGTATATTAATGTTTTGAACTTATATTGAAGAGAAAATAAATTTTCAACTTTTTTGTAAAGGATAAACAAAACATAACATTAGTTTAAAGAGTATTCAATAATATAGGATAGTTGAGAGAAATAGATCGTAATCCCTTCTTAAGTCAATCCCACCTAGAACAAAAAGATGTACACCATTACAAAAGCCAAGACTCTCTCCAATGATAGCCTCAAATTAAACATAATTCAAATGTTTGCAATGAATGTATACTAGGGATGTTAAATTTAAATCCTCTCCATTTAAACTTTGCTTATTTATTTCATGTTTATTTATATTCGTTTAAATTTGAATCTATTTAATCTCATTTAGATTCGAGTTTGTATTGATCTGCTAGTTTTTTTTTTTAAATAAACATGTTTTTTCATTTTTAATGTGATTTTAGAGGAAAATTAAAATGATACCATAAATATCAAAAAACAGTTATTATAACACTCATTAGAAATCCAAGAATAAATATCCAATTAAATGATATCGAAATAAAAACATATATCTTCAAAATACAGCAAAAAAGAAGATAAATAAGCATTTCTTTAAAATAATGAGAAAACATAGGCAATGTATATATAGATAGACGATAAGCATACATTAGTGAAATATTCTTGTTTCATGAAGTATTGGAATTTCCGGATCTTGAACTCCCAATATCATTAACATTATCAATGTCATGGCTACAATTTAAAATTACTTGAAAAACAATTAATTATAAATTGCTTTTGTAATTGTAATTTTTTACTTTCATATCTTGAGAGTACAAAATAAAAATTGAATATTTTTTGGGAGTAAATGATTTTAATATGGATTCACTCCAGCTCCAATGTTAAAACCGATTCTGATACTACTTACTATAATTATTGGTATGCTAAACAAATCATGAGTCATTGAAGCTAAATTACAATTTATATCAAAACATCCAAAAATCATAATAATTTTCTTTCTAATATTATGTCATCCAAATATATATCTAAATGTGTATTGTGTTATTTACACCAACTTCCATATTTTTTTCTAACTCAAAAAAGAAAAATTGTATCATAAAGATCCACCATGAATTACAAGAAATTCTTAGATTTTACTTTTTATTTAAAACATTTAAGTCAAAAATACTTACAAAATCGAAATTGTCTTCGAATGGATACTCACTAAGTAGTTCATGTAGAATTGGTGTTGCTAAAACACGTAATAAATTTTTGAACATTTAGTCTTATAATAATTGTAAAACATCTTCAAATTTTTTCTAAATTCTTCAATTTTCGACTTAAAAATAATAGGATATACTATTTGATAATCTTTTTTTCAAGCATTTGCATTTTCATCATTGGATATAAAATAGAGATCTATAACCAAAATGAGATGTAATATTTCTAATACTTAGCAAATTTAAGTTTATATTCTGAGTCCTTTCTGCAAATAGAATCGAATGCACACTCGATACCTTTGACAGAAGGAATCGAAGTATAGTTTTTGATGTTTTGTTTGGTGTTTAGGTAATTTTGTTTCTTTCGCACTTATTAGTTGAAAATTTTATCCTTGATTAATATTTTCTTTATTTAAAAAATAATAAATTTTAAATCTAAAATTCTAAACTCAAAACACCAAATTCTAAACCATTAACCATAAACCCTAATCTTAAAACACTAAAACATAAGCCATAAATTTTAAACCAACCTTAAACCTAAATCCTAAATCTTGCATCTTAAATCGAAACACTAAACCCTATGTCATAAACCCTCTCATTTTTTGTTTAAATAGCTTAACCCTCTTATGGAACGTAAAGTATATTCTCCATCATTTGGATAGCAGAACATCATTGCAGGAAACCACTACTTTTTAAGGGGCTTTGGAAAACTATTGGCTTAGGATGCAACACCAAGCTGTGGAGCGATTCTTGGATCTAGATGCCCCATCTCGCTTGGCGAGAGCGTCGCTCAAGGCTTGGGCTAGAGATCCTTCATTCCTACTCCACAATCTCATCAATCAAGATACAAAAGCATGGAACGAATCTATTATCTGAGAACTAATCCATTCTGAAGATATTTGCCTAATCTTACGGATGAGACCAAGCCGAATTTTTAACCTCAGATGGATATACGTATAGCTACACGATGTCTGAGATGTGTTATGTCATCTCAGGTTATGAGATGGCACATAGATGATCAGCAAACTCAAACATTTTTTTTGTGACTGTATTATAATCTAATATATTTATATAAAAATTTAATATCCTCGTATATAAAAAATGTGAATTCAAACTGCAAACTTTTAAAAAAAATATATATATATATATATGGTACAACTAATATAACACTTACTCCTCGCACTAAAACATTTTATATTGGGTGTGTTGCTACATGTCATTGTCTAACATACTGTCATATGGACTCATACATGAGTTGTTTTCGGTGCGCTGAATCAACAGAAACTATAAATCATCTTTTGTTCCATTGACTATTCAACCATGGGCTTTATCAGACTTTCTAACTTTCTAACATCTTTTGTATTTTTTATTTTGATCTTCATATTCTTAAATTTTAGTGTTCGAGCCGATTCTTTGATAAAAAGGAGTAATAATCCGGATTTTTAGTTTAAACATATAAATGATAACCCGACGATGAGCTTTCGAGATGATCGTCTTACGGTTTTATCGTGATTTAATATATATAACTTGGATTCAATATCCAAATTTGTGTAACAAAGAAAATAAGGAACCTCTGGGAGAAACAGAGTATTCTGGTTCCAAGCCAAAAATCCCAACACGAACAAATAGGCCAAATTTGAGGAAGAGGAGAAGAAAACCCGATCAATTGCAGATTCTGAGCCGAAATGCTTCAGTGCATATTTCTCCTCTCCGATTCCGGGTAAGTAATCTTCAACCCTTTCTGAAACTCAGATCTGAAGTCGGACTGAAATTTCTTCTGTTGTTGTTTGGATTGTGTTCACAGAGAAGTGATGCTGGAGAAGCAGCTTACGGGTCATCGAGTCGACCGATCCATATGTGCTTGGTTTTGGGATCAATCTATTTCTCAAGGTGATTCCTTCAAGGTAATTTCATGGCTTTTCTTCTCGTTACCACTTCTTGGGTTCTTCCCAAAATCGATCCTTAGGTTTGTTTGATTTGTCAATTTTCGATCTTGTATTTGTCACTGCTCTAGTTTTTTTTCCTGAGTTTTGCTCTTGATTCAGTATGATGTCAAGGCTTTAACTTCTTGCTTGAGTTTTGCTCTTGATTCAGTATGATGTTATTGCAGTCTTCAATTGTCTTAGTATTTGTCTTATGCTTCTTCTTTTGTTTTTATGGATAGTCACTTCCAGTGATTGCTTCACCAACACATTACCTTTTTCAAATCGTTCGTCACGACATTACATTCTTAGCTTGCAGTCAAGTTGAAATGCCACCATTGATGGCAATCGAGGTGAATCTTTTTCCTCTTTTGTAGATTCCAATGTGGCGTGGAGAGTAGAATACAGTTTGAGTGAGATGAACATTCCTCGCCTTGTTTTTCTTACCCTGTTGAGTTTTAGTTCCTCTGCAGAGTCGCTGATGTTCTCTCTGATTACCTTGGTGGCCTAAACGAAGATCTCGTTAAGGATAATTTCATCATTGTCTACGAGGTAATCTTTGCTAAACTATGCATTTGTATGAGCGAGCCATATTATTCCGTCTTTTTCTTTAGCAAAAATATGGTGGCCAATCCATATGGTATATGTACTTAATCAGTCTAGCTCATATTATCTTTTTTCTCCTTGTGTCTCATTTGTTACTTTTGTTTACCAACTCTGCGTGGGATAAATTTACAGCGTTTTCTTTCAAATGTTTTAACCAGCTATGTAGTTGTTAATTGTAAAGCTTTGTAGCTTGTAATTGTTCTATGTTAATATCGTAATCTCCTCATATTTCTCTAGTTTCACTCTTCTTGGATTGCTTTTGACAAAGTAGAAACGATTGTGAGTGATTGAGAAACAAAGAGGCCAAGTGCTTCCAATTTGTTATGAAACTACATCATTTTGTTGATGTTAACTATGTTTGACTGTCTTTATTTTTCCTCTGTGTTTGTGTCCGTGGTTTGCATTATCTGAGAGATTAACAATGTTACATTAATAGCTTCTTTTTGTATGTCAAGCTTTCTTTTTGTGATGGCCTTACTTATCTCTCTAAGTTTGCCTTAAACTGAAAAGTTTCACAAATTTGTGAGTTGTAGCTTTTGGATGAGATGATCGATAATGGTTTCCCTCTCACAACAGAACCGAGCATCCTGAGAGAAATGATAGCTCCACCGAATCTAGTCAGCAAAATGTTGAGTGTTGTAACAGGAAATGCTTCCAACGTTAGTGACACGCTCCCGAGCGGAACTGCCTCTTGTGTTCCATGGCGACCAACAGATCCAAAGTACTCTAGCAACAATGTCTATGTCGACCTCGTTGAAGAAATGGATGCGATCATAAACAGGTTTGTGCTTGAAGAAGGTTCACAAAATTTTCATTTAACGTCTCATCTCACTGCAGTTCATTCTTTTGAAAACACTGATTCAGGGATGGAGAATTGGTAAAATGCGAGATTTATGGCGAAGTGCAAATGAATTCCCAGCTCACGGGCTTCCCAGATTTGACATTGTCGTTTGGAAATCCGTCGATCCTAGAAGACATAAGGTTTCACCCATGTGTCCGCTTCAGACCATGGGAATCTCATCAAGTTCTCTCTTTTGTCCCTCCAGATGGAGAGTTCAAGCTCATGAGTTACAGGTTTGTTGTTTCACTTCTTCTTTACACCTTAAGTTGTTCTTGAAAGATTTATACTAAATTTCTCTGATGTGCAATTCAGGGTGAAGAAGCTGAAGAACACACCTCTATATGTAAAGCCTCAAATAACATCAGATATGGGTACATGTCGAATTAGCGTGTTAGTGGGGATAAGAGGCGACCCGGGAAAGACAATTGAGTCGATAACCTTGAGTTTCCAGCTTCCTCATTGTGTTTCATCTGCAGATCTCTCATCAAATCATGGAACTGTAACAATCCTCTCAAACAAGGTAATATGTTGTATGGCTTTTTTAAAAAGCTTTGAAGCAAGTTTCCGGATTTGGAAAACAGTCAACTTACATTGAGGAGTATGTTTTGCAGACATGTACATGGACAATCGGGAGAATCCCAAATGACAAGACTCCATGTTTGTCGGGGACACTAGCATTAGAAACAGGTTTAGAACGGCTTCACGTGTTTCCAACATGCAAACTCGGGTTTAAGATAATGGGCATTGCGCTCTCTGGCTTAAGAATTGAGAAACTTGATCTTAAAACTCTCCCTCCTCGTTTGTACAAAGGGTTTCGTGCTTGGACACGAGCTGGAGAGTTCGACGTTAGATTGTAGCTTTCTTGTATGGTTGCTTTTCCGGTTTAATAACTCTTTTGAGTCTTTTGGGTTTCTTTGCTTTTTGTTTTTTAATTTTTAAACAAACAAACAAACCAAATGTGATACATATGTGATTAAGTTACAATATTACACAACCCACATGTGAGTATTGTTTTCTTTTTCTTTTTTGTTTCGGTCAAAACACAATTTTATACAGTAATATTCTCTGTTATTTTCGCAGATATATATTAGTAGTCTTTTTGGAAAAGATTTAAATGTTTTCGATACTAATTCTTTCTATATACAAATCTTGTTGCTAAGGTTAAGGTTAGGTATTCAGATATTCGGTTTGGTTTCGCTATGTTATTTTTGGTTTTTGTGTTTTGCGGTTGTTAAAATTAAAGATTTATTAATTAGGTTATTTTTATATTTTGGTTCGGTTATATCTCGATTTTGATCTGTTCGGTTATTAAATTTAAAAACCAAAAATAACAACCGAAATAACTAAAAATAACCCAAAAACTGATAAATAACCAAACAATTACCAAAAATAATCGAATAATAATCAAAAATAATCAAAAATAACCGAATTATCTAAAATATCTAAAATATTTTTGGATAGCCAAAAATAACCGAAAATAGCAAAAAATAACCGAAATATTCAAAATATTTTTGGATAACCAAAAATAATTTGTTTTTGAATATTATTTCGATTTTTGGTTCGATTTCGATTATTAACCAATAACTATAATTTTTTAAAATAATATCCTTTTGGTTAATTTTTTTTTAACTGAATACTAACCGAAATCTGTTTTTTGGTTCGAATTATTCTACTTGGTGCAATGAATTTTCCCTCTTTACATTTACAAATCTTAGTTCAATGATCTTCCATCTTGCTCAACCAAAATAAGGTGAACCCATAATATGAATAAATTTCGTCGAAGATAACAACATTATAATAAAATCCAAAATACTTGTGTCTCTAGAGCCATACAATTCCTTTCACTTTTATCTGTGACAGTTGTATATATAAATGTTTCAACGTTGATTTCTTCCCATAAAACCATCAATTTGAGTTTAATATGACCAATTCGAGCATGCCATACTATTGGTAGCCATGTTTTCAACATGACACAATGTTCTTTAATGCATGCACGTTTGTGAATTACTTCTGTCTTTAACTTTGAATGTTCTTCAAAAATTTAATGTTTCTTCATTATCGACATGGTTACAAGCTCTTGAGAGTTTCCATTCCTTCTCATCCAAGTGGAATGTATTATCTCTGTGATAATGATTCCTTTTTAGATTCCTACTTCTATGATACTTGAAAACGAAACTTATATTGTGAAGCATTTTTTCCATTCTTCATCTTCATGACTTTTGATTCTTTTGAATCATCATGGACTTTAACTCTCCTCGCATTAGCTATCTCATTCTCTAACGATTGTAGATTATATATGGTAAGATTATTTCATTAATTTATAAAACATGAACCTATTAACCCACAATAAAAAGGTATTATTGTTATTGTTAATTGAACACATAGAAATATATCAGATGAGCATATATGTCAGTAGAAAATATATAATTTTTTTCGTTTGTATGATAAGAATTTTCAATCAATTATTTATTAAAATAAAAAATAAAAATATATATATGAATGTTAAAATAAGTTAAGTTATCATTTTAATCTACCCTATATGGGTATGATATTTCATGTTTTGATGCACTAACGCACAAGATTGCCATTTACAAAGTATCAATTCTAATCCGTCCCCATAATACCATAAAATATACTTATTTACTAATTTTTAATATTTGAACATTAATCAAGTTAAAATATTTACAATAAAGATGTGATATACATAGTTCATTTCGATTACAATAATTCTCATGAATCACGTTATCATAAGTTTTTACAACTCGTTGATATTTTTGATTTTTTGTGTAGGACATTGTTTTCTTTCTATAACTCATAAATCACCTCTACTTTCTCTTCTTTATTCATTTTTAAGGATATTGTTTTCGACCAAAAAATATAAACAGTTAAGGATCTAGAAGATTTTAAATAACTGTTTTTCATTTTAAAAATAATTTTGTATTTAAATTTTGGGCAATTGACTAAAATAGCACCATTTCAAGTTTTTGTTCCAAATATAGTATTAGTCATTTAAATTTTCAAAAATAGCACAAATTTAATACTAAAATAATTGAAAACTTATTCATAATAAAAAAAAATTTAAACCCTAAATTGGAAAAAGTGAACCCAAACATTATGTTTTAATTTTATATATATTTTATTTAAGGTAAATAATTATTTTTACATAATAATTTATGCTATTTTGGGAATTTTAGTTTTAGTGTGCTAAATTTGGAAGATAAACTTAAAATGATGCTATTTTAGGGTATTACTCTTAAATTTTTTCTAAGATAATTTGATAATTTTAGACCTAAAACTCAGATTTCAAAAATTTTGAAAACATGTGTTAGTTTTCAAAATCGAAATATTAAACGAAAGATCAATCGTATAAAATAGCATTATTAAAATTTTTGTTTCAAATGTAACACTAATCATTTAAATTTCAAAAAATAACATAAATTTTAATATTAAAATAATTAAAAATATTCTCCTAATAAAAAAATTAAATCTTAAATTAGAAAAGTGAATATAAATATTATATTTTAATTTTATATAGAATTTATTTAAGACAAATAATTATTATTAAATCATAAGCCCAATATATATCATTCAAGCTCATGTATTTCTAAATCCTGTAATTAGGGTTTTCTACCAAATGATTTTCATATATATATATATATGAATGTATTGAATATTAGAATGTCAATTTTATGGTTGCCTAGACCAACCTCCCTTTTTTTATCAATCTAAAAACAAGATTATTATTGTTTGGTGTTATATAAATCTTTCTCTTTTAGTTCTTTTTAAATAAAGCTTATATGAGCTATTTTCTATTTCATAAAGTTTTCTAGAGATAAAATCATTTTGGTAAAGATCTATTCACATGGTAGAGTTTAGGGGATTTATGGGATTTCTAATCTCACAAGCTTCATATCGATAAGTTTATGGTCTGAAAATCAAGATTCTCCATTATTCTAATCATGGTAATGTGTCTATTGTTTAGTTTTGAGACATAACAAAGAAGAAAAATGTGGTTTGATAGATTAGAAAGATGTAATGGTTGATTGTTCGATGGTTGAGTATAGGATTGAACTCGAGAATGCAATAGAAATGTCTTGAGTTTGATAAGGCTGCGTTGATGACTACAAATTTCTAGTTTTACTAAGCGCATTCAAAGTGTTCGATGAAATGTCTAAAAGAAAAAAAAAACAGATTATTATAGTGCAAATTATTGTTGGATAATGGATGAGAAAAAATAGTGACAAAGATTTAATTAGTTATGGATAGAGTATTCTTCTTCTTCATAAGAGGACTTAAGGGAGTTAAGCGGGTAAAGGAAATCTGGATTATTCGTGAGATAAATAGGTAAAAGAATACCTCTGAGTGAGATTGTTTAAGCTCTCCAAGTTAAAAAAAAACATGTGAGAGAACCATGCGATATTGGTCCAAACAGATCTCACACTAAAGTTTGGTTTTCATGGTGAATAGAGTCATCAACCTATATCACAATGATCTTGTGTTCAACCACTCTACTCATGTTTATATTCAAACTACTTTTATTTGCGATTTCAGACTTGTCATCGTTGCATTCATCCGACGCCAAATTTACGGGGGAGTATTAAAGCACAAGCCCAATATATATCATTCAAGCCCATGTATTTCTAAATTCATGTAATTAAGTTTTCTCTAACAAATGATTTTCATGTATATATGAATGTATTGAATATTAGAATGTCAATTTTATGGTTGTCCAGAGTAACTTCCCTTTTTCTTATCAATATAAAAACAAGATTATTATTGTTTGGTATTCTTATATAAATCTTTCTCTTTTAGTTTTCTTTTTAAATAAAGCTCATATGAGCTATTTTCTATTTCATAAAGTTTTATAGAGATAAAATCATTTTGCTAAAAATCTATTCACAATTATTTTCACATAATAATTTGTGTTATTTTATAAATTTTATTTTTATTGTAGTAGATTTACAAGATAAAATTAAAAATATGCTATTTTTGGGTATTACTGTAAACCAAATCTCCTTTATTTATTTTGTAAATATTATTTTAAACTATAATTAAACTATTTTTAGTGGTTAATATTGATTTTATTTTTAAATTATCTAACTAGTCAAATTGAGATATTAAATACTATTTATATAAATTAACATTAAATTATAATGTTGATATATAATGAAAAGATATTGTGTAATTTTTTCTAATTAATTATGTATAATTTCAATTGACTATTTTATCTTTAATGAAATTCCAACATTTTCATTTATTTCTAATGGCATTTTTACTTATATAACACATAAAATAAAAGTTATTTTCAATTCTGTATCCTCTTTTAATAATATAATAATACAACATCTATCATCTACAAAAAAATCAGTATTTCATCAAAATAGTTTATATCAATATCTATATCAAAATATAAATTAATAGTCATAAATATCAAAATATAAATTAATAGTCATAAATATCAAAATAAATTATAAAAATTTAAAGTATTATACTTACGCATATCCAATTTAATATATATAATAGGATATAAGCGGTTCGCTCTGTTCTTTTGTATTCCGAATTTAATTTTTTTGAGAAGAAAAGTTATACTTCAAATCGAAATATATAAAGATTGACTCTTCATATTGGAAATAATTAGACGTAAAAAAAAAACACAAATGATATTAAATAAGGTGACCGTCTTCCTACCTACAAATGAAACCCCAATTACACGTGTTAATAAATGATTGGAAGTAAATTGTAACGTTTGTCTCCTCACCCAAATCACTTTAATTTAGACCACAAATCTCCTCAACTGTCCCATTTATCATGTCTCACATTTTCACATTGAGAAGGTCAATGAACATATAGATATGTGTTAGCTAAACAGGTGCATTTAAGGAGAACGATTTTCTTTTTATTGACACACTTTTTACTACTATTCTTATATCAAATTTTTCAAAAAATAAATTCTTTCTTTGTACCCTCAAGATTCAATTCATCATTTTTTTTTACCACCTAATAATTTAACCTACTCATTTTATCAAAAATAATTATAAATTGCTAATATATAATGATATTTTTGTGGGATGATTTTTGATTTTATCTCGGCTAGACTCAAATGGTATGAATGGGTGGCCATTTGAAGTAAGAAATCTTTATTATAAAATACACAATTTTTAGTAAAAGTATTTTGGTAATAGACTTAACAAAATATAGAAATAGTGATTTTTTCACTATATAAAACCATAAACTACTTTATAATACCCCTTTTTTAATTCCAAAAATGTCTCAAGTCTTCAAATTTTTTAATACTATTTTCATAATACCTTTTAAAAAAGATTTCCTTCTGTAATTATCTTTTGAAGTAATTTTTATTTTCACATAGAAAATGATTTTTCAATATTTGTGAAATTTAGGTTAAAAACTAAAGCGCCAAAAGTTAAGGCATTGGATCAACTAATTTCTGGCTCAAATTCTGTAACTTTTTCACATCCCAAAGTATCTAAACTTTGACTTTAAATCCATTGTAGCCTCGTAGGAGCATTTCATAGTCTTTGCCTTGACACATGTCTTTATTGTCACACACACACACATATAGTGGCATTTTCCGTAATTAGACAACGAATTCAAGGGTGAATCCATAACACCCCGCCTATAAATGAAAAGGCAAACAACACACTATAAACACCAAAAGACAGATACTAAAGAAAACACACTGAGATATGGGTTTGGTTACAGAAGAAGTGAGAGCTAGGGCAGAGAAATACACAGGGGATGAGATATGTCGTGAAAAGACGAAAGAGTTTCTTAAGGAAGTTTCTATGCCTAATGGGTTATTGCCATTGAAGGACATAGAAGAGGTTGGTTATGACAGAGAAACAGGTGTTGTGTGGCTTAAGCAGAAGAAGAGCATTACCCACAAGTTTGAAGCTATTGGGAAACTTGTCTCTTACGGTACTGAGGTCACTGCGGTTGTGGAAGTCGGAAAAATCAAGAAGCTAACTGGTGTTAAGGCCAAGGAGCTTCTTATTTGGGTCACTCTCAATGAGCTTGTTTTGGAGCAGCCAACAACTTCAGGGAAGATCAATTTCAAGACACCGACAGGTCTGTCCAGGACTTTCCCAGTGTCGGCTTTTGTGGTTCCTGAGGTTGAAACTCCTGCAATGGAGAAGAACAATGGAACCACTGAGGTCAAAGAAACTGTAGCAGTCAGAGATGCTTAGTCTCTCTCTCTCTCTATCATTCTAATCATGTGTTACTTTATCCTGCTGCTGCTTAGTTTTAATCAATAAAATCAGATACTATTTTCCTGACAATAATCAATATCTATGGATTACAAAGAAGATGTGATACCATTTTAAGATGTCCAAGTCTATCTATAAAATCAGTATACATCTATATTGTTTTGATAAATCCTGATTTAGCATAGCAAAATTCTAATATGAACAAGCAAAGCTTAGATCTGCTCTTTCTCATGTTAACATTTCAACAGAAAGCTATACACTAAAATGACCAATCTGTGTATATATTTTGCTTTATAGCCAACCACTTCTTGCAAGCTACCACAATTCACAACTTCAATGCAAGAAATCAAAGTTATGCTATAAATAGGCCAACAACATCTGATCATTGAGGTGGGTTAAGATTGTCCAGATACCAAACTTAGCCATACCTGATTTAAATCGAGGCATGGTGATGTTTGTTCTTTAATAAGTAGGATGCTCTCCATGACTGTTTGTATGCATAAAGAGATTTGTCCAGTAAAGTAGTTGATCGAAGAAAAAGTCCCACCCATATTTCAGATTCTGTGTTCTTCAATAATCCTGCTTTAATTCATCATCAATTTTTCTTGATCTTCGTTAGTGTAATTATCCACAAGTTGCACAAAAGCACAAAGATAGCGAAAGCTCTCCAGTTTACTCAATCACGAAATCAGAAACCAAAATTCCATCTTTGTGTTTATCTTCAACTTCCAGCTTCTTGATCATGAACTAGGGAGTCTAAGTCAGGAACATAGCCAGCTACTCTGGTCTCCTCTATCAGCAACCCCAAGACTGAATACACAGAACTTGCATTAGGACACACTTTATCGCTCACAGCAAAGCTAAAAACTTGATTTTCCACCTGGATCCAGCTCATACCGGCTTCTTTTTTGTTCCCCATTACTCTCATCATCTTCCGCACCCTTGCAAAATCCCCCCACTTCCTTTCTGCTGCATAGATGTATGAAAGCATCACATAAGTCCCCACCATTCTCGGTTTCAATTCCATAACATTTCTTGCAGCTAATCTGCTTATCAATCCCGTGTGTTTATGCGCTTTACAAGCCCCAAGAATTGCTCCCCACGTGGATTCGTCTGGCTTAAACGGCATCCTCTCGACCAATTCATATGCCTCACCTATTTTCCCAGCTCTTCCAAGCAAATCAACCACACAGTGGTAGATATCTTGATCTGGAATGATGCCATACTCGTTTTCCATCACTTTAAAGTAGTTCAATCCTTTCTCCACAAGACCAGCATGGCGACACGCGCTTAGAACCGCCATGAACACAATCCGGTCAGGTCTAATGCCAGAACTAACCATTTTGTCAAAAAGCTCAACAGCTTCAGCTCCATAACCGTGTGATCCGTACCCAATCATCATTGATGTCCAAGATACCAGATTCCTCTTCTCTGCGATTTCTCCAAATACTCTTTGAGAGTTTGGTATGTCACCGCATTTAGCATACATATCGATTAAAGCATTGGCTAACTCAACATTTTGGTTAAACCCACTTCTATATATCCTTCCATGAAGTTGCTGACCACAGTTCAATGCCGCTATATTGGCACAGGCAGCAACTAAGCTTGTGAAAGTATAACAATTTGGCACAAAGCCTTGTGATTCAAACCGTTGAAACATGAGCAGAGCTTCACTGCTGTCTGATCGCTCGAGCTCAGATATTAGAGTGTTCCATGTGATCAGATCTCTATCTTCCATCTCATGGAAATAGTGTTTTGCCTCTGATAAATACCCACACCTGCAATACAAGTCCAATATTGAGTTCATCACCGGAAGGTTAGACTGAAACCCGTGTTTAATCACTGACGCATGAATTTGCTTGCCGGTTGTAACCGAATTAATTGAAGCGGAAGCTCTAACCGCAATAGTTATACAGTAAGGGGTCACATCTGCATCCTCCTGGACGCACAAAACAGATCCAGAACATAAGAAATCCACCAAAAATGTAAGCATTTCACCCAGAAAAAAAACGGAAAGAATGTAGCAATTACCAACAACATTTTCTTATACATCTTTAAACCTCCAATGCCATCACTCAAATGCGTAAAACCTGTGATTAGCGTAGTCCATGTGACATCATTTTTCACTTTGATATCCCTAAAAATCAAACAAGCAGCCTCCATAGTTTCTGAACAAGTAGCATACATATTCATTAGGGCATTGTCAATATACAGAGAACCTTCCACACCGAGTTTTACCACAACCCCATGAATAGAAGCACCATAAGCCAAAACCTTCATGTTTCTACAAGACTTGAGGACGCTTGAGAGAGTGAACTCATTTGGTTCCGTTCCTCGCCTAAGCATCTCGCGAAAACACTCCCAAGCCCGAACGTTGTAGTTGGAGGAAGCGTAACCGGTGATCATTGCTGTCCAGGCCACAACGTCTCTGTCAGGCATTTCGTCGAACAGTGAGCGTGCTTCTTCGACCAAACCTTTCTCGAAATATGAAACAATGAGATTTGTTGATAAAATGTGATGTTTCTTGGGTCTATAAGGACAGTCTGTGTTTTGACTCGATTCAACGAAAGCGTTGCGTAGAGAACTTCTGACAAAGTTTGGGATCGGTTTAAATCCATTGGAGCGTACAAGTTTCGTTACGCTCATGTCTTTGGCTTCAGACCACAACAGTGTCTGATCAAAGTTTATTTTTGGTTTCGTTTGAAATTTTGGTTTGGTTCAAAATCAAAATCCGGTTCGTTAATTTAAAAATAAAAATTATGATTTTATTTCTTTCTTTGGACTAGACTGGTTTGGAACACAATGGACGATTGGTGTTTTTTTTGTCAATGATCTTATGGAGGAATTGTGAAGTTAACAGGTGTTACAATCACTGCTGACTCATTTGATAATTGATGTTTAAAATTTTATTAAACTTTTTATATGATTTTTGTAATGATTGAAAATAAGAATGTGTATAATTAATTGACGTTATAGCGGTTTAACATAAAATTATCAAATACATATATAATATAAAACTTAAAAATTCTATATAAAAATATTTTTGACATTAAAAACCAGAAATTAATTATAAAATTAATAATTACAAATATATTTTTAAAAGTTTTGAAATATTTATTTATATTATAACACATGTATGAAATTATTTTTATTTATATAAATTATTAGATTATTGTATCGTTTGGTTGCGATATAAATGACAAAAAATTACATATATGATCAAAGATATTGAAAAAATGTCTATGATCCGGTGACATTCATAAGTCAAGATGAGACTTATACTAACAATGATAGTAATTAACTATTACATCAGTTTGTTATAGCCCAAATGCATGAAAAAGAACATAGATCAATGTGATATGTAACAGTCACTTTTATGTGAATTTTAAGTAACCGTTCATAAATATAACTTAGAAAGCTTATTACGTTGGAGTATTTAGAGAAGCAAAAGAAACTTGTGTTGTTGCACTCATAGAACAAGAATCTTAGTCTTGGCAACAACTCACAAGCATTTTTTTCCAACCAATTTTGCTGAGATCACAAACATTATTAACATTATTAGTCTATAGAGCTCGATAACATGAATTCTTTAAATTGTTCCACTGTAAACATATTTATACGGTTTGATACTTTGGTATTTTGGTTTGTTCGGTTTAAAAAATCATTTCCCAATTGTACCAAATCGATTTGTACTGGTTCAAAAGAAGAACATTCCGATCGGTTTGAATCTGTAAACCGATTATAAATCGAATTAGTTAAACTTCGGTTCGGTATTTATGGACATACCTAACTTCAGGTAAAAATAAAGAATCAGATTACTAAATTATTATTATCCCAAACTTGTTAATTTTGTTGCGGTCGATTCTTGATCTCCTTCTCTTCCCTAAAGTCGTCCAATCTTACAAGTTAACCAACTCTTTGATATTTACCAATGATGGATTATGTCTTCTTCGTTTTTGTTTTGCTTACATTTTGAGCCAAACATTAAATTCTCAAAACCAAAAACATGCTTTTCTCTTTAGTCCACCAAAAAATGAAAAGCAAAGAGCAAGAACTTCAACACCCCTGCCGACGATTCTATGACTTCATGGTCAATTTATTAGCTTTGAAAAAAGTAAGTCTTGGTCACCCATTAACACTTGGGATAGTCGAATCAAAGGAGAAAATTTCCGATATTGACTCTAATATCATATGCAATGCTGGAGAAAAGATTGAGAAAAAAGAAAAGTTCCATGTGAATGAAGAACAAGAAGAGTTACGTGTGGCAAAAGAAAAGGGTCCAAGAAAAATTGTGAGCGTAAAAGAAGAAGTAGATGAAATACGAATAAGTTCAAGGAGAATCAAGAAGAAGACATCGAAAGGAAGTTTTAGTTTATCTCCATCATGTGAGGATGAGGTTATGTCTCTTAAACCATTGAAATCTATTCTAAGAAAGGATTCAAGAGTTGAGTAAACTACAAATCTAAAATCAAATCTTTTATCTTGTTGGAATTTGTACTAGTTTATAACAATTTATAAACCTGCTTAAATCTCGCCTAATTTGTCCAACCTTACAAATTAGTGATATGTTATATGATTTATATTTGGGATCACTTCCGTCAATTACACGAAATAATGTGAATAAATCTATTTCTATACGTACTTTTGAATTTTATTTTAGATATATAAATTGTGTTTTTCATTAATAAAGTATACAAACTTCATAAATTAATATAATTATAGAAATTTTCTTAATGTTTACAGTTTAAATCGTTATTAAATGTTATTTTGATTCGAAAATCTAGTTTTACTTTCAAATAAACCCAAAATTAAAATCATATTTTTGAATTAAAACTATATTTAATAGTGATTTAACGTGTAAACGTTAATAGAATTTATGTAATTAAAATAATTTATGAAATTTGTATACTTTACAAAAAAAAATATAATTTATGTAATTAAATGAAAATTCAAAAAATACCGGTAAAAATATGTTTTAGTTATGTAAGTTTGTGTAATGATGAAAATGAACCCTTTATATTCCATTATACTATTTGAAAAGTCATTCAAAAATAAGTGATGGAGTTTCTATTTTCTCCATAAATCATCTTCACTCTTTGTAGTCTCACACCACAACCTATGCAACTCAATTCCAATTGGACTACTCTCTACTATGAAGAACATACAGACATGACAGATTTCCAAACAAAATAGTTTATAGGTAAGGTACGAAATCTGGTTTGATGTTGTTCACAGGCACACCAATGAATATAATAGATCATACCAAATTTAAACGGATTATATCAGTGTTACATTTAATTCAGCATTCTGACTTTTGAGCTCTCCACATACTACAAATATATGTATGTTGATGGAACATTTTCATATGTGCCTTGTGTGTTCTTTATAATCGAATCATGATCATGTGGGTTCAGCGAGTAGCTTGAAACTGTAATCCACCTGCATCGGATGCTCTCGGTTTAACGGTGAATGCGATTACCGGAGAAGTAGATGGTTCTGATTCCACCTTGAAAGGGACCTCGAACTGTACAGATTGATACAAGCAAACCTCGTCTTCTTTGCAATAGTACACCTGCAATTACAATTTTCATTAAAGTATTTTGCAAAAAAAAAAAAAAAACAAAGGGAATAATTATTTTGCACATCCTGTAAATGCAAAAAACTAACAACAATTGACTGAAGCTTTAAACAAAGATGTATTGAAGCGAACCTTGCAACTAATTTTCACAACAGAAGCCGAAGTTGAAGATTGACTAAAATGAAGCATCGTTGAACCTTCAGGGCCGAGATTTCCTTCCATTGGATCAACCGCTACTGCGTTTTCAGGCTCTACATCAACTACAAACTTACTCCGTGCTTCCTGTGTACAACAAAGCAACATATATAAAGATCAAGAGAGAAAAAATAGAAAGAGGAGAGAGAGAAGAAATCAACCTTGGAGAAATGGTAGCCATCTGGTAATGAGATTTTGAGATTTAAATCTCCTTCCTGAGACGTAACAGCATCCACTGCGACAATCTTTGTATCAGCCGATGCACGTTTTCTCAATCGTTTCAAGGATTTAGCCTTTGGCTTTGGCGGTTGAACGCCTTTTAACTCCAATGTAAGAATCTCTGCTTCTTCTTTCTTGTTCAAATCTATATATCGGATTAGGCTATTGTTTGTATCCGCCACGAAAAGCCTCCCTGAAAACAATGCAAGCAATCTCACTCAGACCGTTCCGTCATTAATAACTGTAAAAACCTAAATGAGACCAGAAAGTTACCATTTTCAGTTAGAGCAAGTCCTGCAGGCTCTGAAAGCTGCAACAGACAGTGGACAAGAATGTGTTTAACTAACAAATCAGAACGTGTTCAACGTACAAGATTGTAGTGACCTCGTTCACACCTGAGCAACCATGACCTTCCCATCCTTGAAACCGGCTTTTCCCGTTCCAGCAATGGTGACAACACGTTTCGTCACAGGGTCCAACTTCTTAATCTAAACATCAAAGTTATAGTTAAGACACAGCTGAGTTAAGATCTTTCCATGGCAGATACAAACACTAGCCTCATCCGATACATAGATTTGAACAAGAAAGAAGCAGAGATTATTACAATATAAATTCTTGCTAATTAGCAAAATCTATCCAATATAATTCTGGACCTTCAGTTCACATTCACATTGAAAAATGTTTCTTAGACTAGCCAGATCAATTCACCTTGTGGTTATAGCTATCAGCTACATAAATTTGGCCGTCCTTTGCACATAATACACCTAATGGATGTTGTAGGAGAACTTCTGCTCCCACACCGTCACTGTCTCCAAACTGTCCAAAAATTAGCCCGTGTTAGAGACTGATGTAGCTAGAGATGGAACACTCAAACATGTAAATCCGCTAAAAATACCAAGAGTTTAAGATGAATGCTTTGATTTTTGTACAACAACTTGGAAAGTCAAAGATATTAGAAAAAAGAGAATCACGTCATTACCTTGAAGAGATTCTCAGAGAAATACACATCACCACCAGCGAGCAATCTTGATCCTCCAGTTTGAAGATCAAGGGCACGAATAGAACTGCTTTCACTATCCGCAATATACGCTTCCTTCAAATCTAATGGTAACATGCAATAATTTCATTCTTTAATACCTCTGTAACAATTAAAGTGACAAGTTTGACGTTTGTCACAATTACCAGGGCCTAATGAAATTCCTGAAGGCTGAGCGAATGATGTGGTCTGAGGTCTGCATAAACAAAAAACAAATAGAATAAAAAATCAAATCTAGGTCAAATGATTCAACAGTTAATGTATACATACGTAGATCCATTGAGGTTTCTTTCGTAGCCGTTCCCACTGAAAGCTTTAGTAACATCATCAAGAACATTGTATTCCCAGATCTGGTGCTGACCAGCCATTGCAACATAAACCTTCTCATTGATCGGCTCATAGCATACATCCCAAGGGGAATTTAAAAGCTGAAAGATGGAAAGTCCAAAACGCTGTTCTTATTCTTGACACAGAGAAAACATTTGCTCGTAACAATTCAAAGTCGATAAGTTAACAGTTCTAAAGCAAGTGTAGAAACGAAAGGGTTGACTCATGTCAAGATAAACCAGTGTTAAGAATCAAGTTTCTTGCCTGTGAAGTTCCTTTTCTTCCACCTTTGTAGTCTGAGCCTTTAGTTCCGTTCCCAGCCAGAGTTCGTACAGTCTCGTTGACAAAATCAATCTCCCTAAGAACCATCGATATCAACTAATGACTGAACAAAATCAATCTTCCAAATAAAAACAATAAGAATAACCTCAATCAATGGAACTCCAAAATAAGTTGTCAAAGCCCCAAAAAATGAGATAGCTGTTTGCATTCGGACATAAATACCTGAGAGCATGATTCTCGGTGTCGGCAATATAAAGAAAATTCTTCTTTGGATTATAAGCGAGTCCCTGAACAAAAAAACAATGTAGGTGGTAACAAAATTTTGGTTTGGAACCTATTTCAAGTAACTAATATCATCTACCTGAGGATGATTGAATGCAGCATCTTCGAAAGAGCCATCACGGAAACCTTCTTCCCCGGTACTGCCGATTTGGATGATGAAATTTCCGTCAAGATCAGTTACGATCTGAATTAACCATTAAGAGTTGATATTAGACGGAAAGAAGAGATAACAAAAGTTACATAAAGGCTCAAGAGCATACAATACGGTTATGGTTACTGTCTGAGATAAATAGTCGGTTGTTAAGAGTATCAATTGCCAACTTCCCTGGGAATTTCAGAGGAGATGCGGCCAAGCGTGGATCATTATCCTTCTCTAAACGTATAGGAAGCGGAGTACTATCTAAGAGATTCTTCCCACCATAGTACATTAGAGCTGCGGCCACCAAGTCATCAAGATCCTTAAAAGCAAAGATAATGAATATTTTGGTGAAACATTGACTTGATCAAATATTTCACACTTGAGCACTACAATCGGAAAAACCTGAGATTCTTGGTTTTCAATGAAGTTATAAAAATTTAGTGTTCTTTTATGTATAGGAATGAAAGGAATAAACGTAAAATGAAGGAAATAAAGCTGTTACTTTGCGGTGACCTTCTCCAGCAATTTGTGCAATGAGTTTACCATTTGGTGAGAGAATAGCAAATGTTGGCCACGAGTTGATGCCGAGCTCTTTCCACAAATACATGTCGCCATCGTTCACAACCTTTAAAGTGAGAAAATAACTTCTGGTGATAAACTTATGAAAAATAACTATAACAAAGATGGAAAAGGAGTAAAATTTCTCAAACAGAGTACATTGAAGGAGAAATGCAAGAGATAAGATCAGGAACGTTGGGAAATAATAAACGATAAACCATGTAATTCACAAGGAAATGACTGTCTCGAAAGGATTAAGAGTATATGAAATACACTGAAGCAGAAAAATGCAAAAATAACTTGAAGTTCTGACCAGTTAAACTCTTCCAATAAGGAAGTGCGATCACATCACTATAATGCTCCAGAACAGTCAATTCGCAAACAAATAAAGGAGTCAAGGAAATTGGCATAAGTACCGAATTTCACAAATAATGAGGAAACGTTTATGAGAAATTTCCAACTTTTGAACATAGAAATTACCGGGTGGGTGATTTCGTAGCGCAAAACTGCATTTCGTATGGCTTCTAAATCTTTCTCATTGTCGAACTTAGCTGAGTGTACACCCACAACAGTGAACTAAAAAAAATTACAGATGATAATTCAGAGGTAGAATCTTTAGACATCCCTAGTGAAATTTGAATTTCTTCGAGAGCCATAATAACTTATAACGGAGTACCAATAATGAAAGACTCACTGGCATGTCCTTGTACTTCTTCTCAAGATAGTCTAGATCCGGTAATACGTGCATACAGTTAATGCAGCAGTAAGTCCAAAAATCAAGTATAACCACTTTCCCTTTCAAATCCTGCTGACAAGGTGTCACAATTTACTAAGAAGCATGTGATGCTCCCTTGTTTCTCAAGTGATCACATGGAAGAAAACGCAAACTGGAGAATTTGGTATAGCCAATGGTGAAAACTAATCCTCAACGTCTTTAATAAACAAAACTCAATGTAATCAACTCTTGACATAATTTTAAATGAGTATTTACCCGGCGAAACTGGAGAGGGGCAGTGTTTAGCCAGTCAAGTTTAGACGGGAATTCTGGCACAGCTGTAGCTGTTTGCCTAGAAATAAAATAAAAGAAACCTAGCATCCATAAAGGTCAAAACAGAAGATCATTCACAAAAAAACTTCTGCTTGTGATAAATTCCAATTTATGTATCTTTAATGCAAATATATGTTTTCTCTTGTTGATTAGGGAATAACTTGATTACCGAATGAATATTTCAAATAGTTAACCTTCTTACTTGCTCTCTAGATCAGCAATGTAATCCACGAACTGTTGGACTCTGTTGGATTTCCCTTCACCTACAAGGTAAGACAAAAAAAAGCATGGTAACTTCGCTTATATCCAGACTCTGTAGAGAATGTTTTTTTACACAACTTGTGTCGTACAAGAATCACGTTTTGGTCCACGATCTGTTTGTTTTAAGACATATATGCTTTAACAAATGCAAATTTTCACTACAAAAAAATGTGTGAAACATGATGATTAATGTAAATGCCGATTGATTTAGTTCTTCTTAATGTGATTTTACAAAACTAACTACTGAACAGATTTGTGGAAGTTTGCAGAGACAATATTATTAGTGAAGCAAATTAGATTGGTTATAAGAAGGCTGTATACAATATTTTCTTGTACAAAACCTATCATAGGTTAAAACATATTGTATTTTGACGCGCTTTTCCTCCTTTCCTACAGTTCATGTGGATTATTAACCAGTCCAAAAAGCTATCCTATATGCTAACATAAAAAAAACAGTCATGAAAATTTTGACACCAAACCTTGGTTCTGTGTAAAAGAAGGGCTTTTTGCTCCAACCAATGCGTTCCACAAAGCTTTCGGAGAAGCATATTGCATTGCCTATACATAAAAAAGCGACTCTAGTAAAAAAGGTTTGCCAACAAAATTGTACTGGAATGTATGCTTTCATGTTTACCTTCCAGTTGGTAGCGGAAAAATAGACACAAGAAAGAGCAATGCCAAGACTCCCATATCTAAGTATATCTCGGCGCGAACCCTGAAACCTGTTGGAAAATTGCATCTGCAATCTCAAGTATATGAAATCTTCCACATGCCATATCATTTGTTACATTCTCGAATGATGAAACCAATCAATGAGTAACAACTCCTAATTTTTTTCAATATTCTATTGTCCCAAGTTTTGCTTCAAGTCCATGAGATACATACAGAGTGTGCCTCGACATAAATATTGTAAATCATAACTTTTTGTCTGCACGTTGCATAAACCCTAAACTTAATGCTCAACTACGAATTATTTACATCAAAGATAAATAAGTTTGATAAACAGAGGATTTTACTTGGTGTTCTTTTTTTGGGATTAAAAGACCTTTCTTACCCGTAGCGGTTAGTTTTGTAGCTGGCAGTGTTCTCTTTAAGTATTTCTGTGGAATTTCCTGCGTAAGTACTCAAGCATGTAAAAATAAAAGATTGAATCTGTATATATAGCTGCTATAAACTTGAAGAAGAAAACTCATGGATTTAGAGTATTATAATCTAGGCTAGAAGATAACTACAGAACAAAATAATGTTTTAAATGCTAAATTCAGTGATTATAATCTCATTACAAAGAAGCCCCTCAGAAGTTTTTCAAATGGATTAAACAAGAAATCAATACACTAGAAGAAAACAATGTTTTGCAGTGAATTTCTTGAAACTACATACTGGTAGAATCTGAGCCACCAGTGAGGATGTCACTTATTGAAATGTTTCCAATATCATCTCGAATCATTGATGGAGCAGCCTCCTTAAGAATTGCTTCAGATAAAGTAGTTTTTACAGCTATGCATCTGAAAATTTAGAAAATGAATAAAAATGACCCAAATCCAGAGCTAAGAAAGCGAGTAAAGATGATTTAACAATGATGAAGCTAGAACTTCTTAGTTGTACATTTCTTATACGCATTTTGAACTACACAGAGTAATCTAAAAACGTTTACAGACTTTGTACTGATGTCTTGAATTCAAATCTACTAATTTTGTTTCAAATCAGAGGTGAACTTAACTTTCCGATCATGCTGCCAAACAAGTTGAGCCCAACATTGTGCACGGAACTCATAGAAGAAGATCTGTGGTCTCTAGCCGAAATTTCAGAGGATGAAGAAAGACGGCGGCTAGAAACCACATATCTTCTATAAGCTACCTGCGCAATGATGGACTCAGATTGTACGGAGGCATGATAGGAAATTAGGGATTTGTCTCTGATTTCCAGTTTTTATTCAGAATGAAATGTGAAATAACAAAACAATGACATATGTAAAAGTACCTCATGTTTGCAGCTTGGGCAGCCTGGACTCCAGCAAGCGCATCTTCAATGACAACACACTACAAAATTGTACTAAAGAAATCACTTCTGAAGTAATTTTGTAATAAAGCATCGTCTCAATATGATGATGACAGAAAATATTTCAACTATTACCTCGCTTGTCGGCACACCCAAGATATTTGCAGCAGCCAAGAAAATATCAGGAGCCGGTTTCAAATTCTCAAAGGCATCTGCTGAAACAATGGCATCAAACCTGAAAGTAAACATCAATAACATTTATCTAGACTATACATTGAACCTGAAAGCGCAAAAACATCTAGTAAAAAGGATTAAACACCATAATAGATGTGGAAGGATGGGAGGTAACAAAAAAAGAAAACGGTCCACAAAATTCGATGAAATAAATAACATTAGTGCTTCAAATTCGTGCCTGATATCACAGTGCAATAGGCAAATAATATACCCACAACAAAGAAACTTCTTTGAAACACAATTAGGATGTGATTAATAAATAAATAGATGAAAAAGCTGTTTAGTCTTACATGGTCAAAGACAAACCAGCAGCTGTCAGGTTTGCATCAACTTTGATGCGATCGGCGCTTGATGCAACAGCAACTTTGAGGCCTCTGTTCTTACACTGTTTCAAGAGTTTCACAGCAAATCACGATCACATTATCAAGTTCTAGAACTTCAGTTTTTCCTCACCTCATTAACAAGATCGAGTGCTCCAGGAAACCCAATCCCAGATTCAGGCTTTGCGTACTATAAAATTGACAGAAAACAGATACGTTATACAAATAAGCCTGAGTTTCGTTCACATTATCTTTCGAGAACATCAATAAGTTTCTTATCAAGCCCTAATGTAAAATTCAATTTCCTCCCTAATGAATTCTTATCAAGAAGCGTGGACACATATTTTGAAACATAAAATATTTTATTCTGATAAACAATAGAGCATCACCTTATCGAGATATATTTCAAAGAATCTCTTTTTAGCAGCATCCGGATCAAATCCTTTTACTCCTTTGACGGAAGCAACACCTCCTAAGAACTTAGCTTCACCTGTGAATTGTCAAACAGAGTAAATCAAAGAACCAATCAACTCAAATTCACCGTTTAAACATGGTCCTAAATAGGCATTGAATTATAATCGTAAATCATGAAAACCCTAACAATAAAGCATTCCAGAGTTTACCGAGACGAAAGGAAAAGTCTAACTAAAACTTCCATCATCACTAATTTTTCATACATACTTTACTGATTAAAAGCTCAAAATAACCAATTGTTAAAAAAAAAAATATTCCGAGATTAATATCTTCACATATAGATTTTTCCCCCAAATTTCGTGAAATTTGGCAAATCATTCACAATAATATATTTCAAGTTCCACGCCCATTTCGTTATTCATAAATGAAGAAATCATCTTCCTCTTGAAGCTTTACCTGTTCCCATAAAAGGAACGAAATCCTCCACTGTAACTTCGACTCCCATCTCCGTGAAGACATCGACGGCGGCGCGTCTAGAAAGATCCTCACTATTACAAAGGACACCGTCCATATCAAATAGCACCGCCGACACCTTCCCCCATTCATCCGCCGTAATTGTCGTCGGAGGAGTCTCCGCCGCCACACCCACTTTCGAAGACGCCAAAAGCTGCCTTCTGCTTAGAGAAACTTGGATTTTCGAGCGAAATTCGTGAAATGGAGATGCTCTCGTTGACGATTTTGAACCTACTGGACTCAATGAAGAAGAAAATCTACTTGATTGCGAGAAAACTGAAGGCGGAGAAGCGAGGGAGTAGAGTTTCAAAGCCATTCTTGCTTTGTCTCTTTTTTCCTTCTCTCAAAATCGTTTTAAAACTGATTGTTTCGTTTTAGTGGCGGGTGTTAATTTATCCTTACAAGGACGAAATTACCCTTATATATTGCTTTTGCATGGGCATTCCCGACATTTCGAAAACAAAAACGAATAAAAGTATAGTCTACGTGGAAATTCGACAACTTCTAGGTTTGGGGTTTATCTTTTGAAAGCGTCGATCAAAATGTGAGTTACAAATGGAAAAATGGCACAAATTTTAAATTTTTATTACAAATATAATATTATTAGTTTAAAATTTTAAAATAAATAATTAATATTAAAATATTTTTTAAAAAATTTAATAAAAAAATTAAACTATAAATTAGATAAAAATAATGCAAATATAATATTTTAATCATATTTATAATTTATTTATGTTAAATATATATTTTAAAAAATAATTTGTGATATTTTTATAATTTTAAATTTAGAGTGTTAAATTTGAACACGTTTAGTTTGAGAAAACAATTCAAATTTTACTTTGAAAAAAAAGAGAAAAATCATAACCCAAATCACCTTTATTAAAGATAAAACGACAACTTAGCGATTATAAAACACAAAACTTTTTTTTTAAAAGATCATCATAAAATCTAATACTTATTTTTGAAACACGTTAATATGCATACATTAGAAAAATGGAAAAAAGAGGAGTGAGTAACAATTTACAATTACACGCTCACGCACACATCATACGCCAATTATATCAACAAATATAAATACTACAAATTATCGTACTTTGGTCTCATTGTCACATCCTCTAGCCAAGTTTCATTGCCTGCACCGCCTCATTATATTCATTGTCTCACTACGGTAAACATTTCGTCTCACTACGGTAAATAATTCGTCAGCTATTCATGATCTATATAAAATTCAACAACAACAGTCATTTTTGTTGTATCAACACTGAACCAATGTTGTTTTACTGCGTACGTTGAGACCATTAAAAACTTTTTTATACAACAATAATTAAACAAAACTTCAGACTTAGTAACAATATTTAATTACACTAATAATTTTTTTAATTGTAATCAAATGTTAACTACACAATGATCTACACCTAGAAAAATATAATTACGAAATCTGTCAATAAAAACTGTAATTAAAATTTGCAAATCACTTCTCACCTTAGTTACAGGATTACAAAAATTATCAACTCTTCTTTGTCAGACAAATTTATTGCTTATACCTTGACAACACACTTTTGTATGCTCTTCATCTTCAACTAACTACTTCTTCAACCAAAATTTAGATATATGTGTCCTAAATGCATCTGTAAATATTCAGGTCAAATGGACTTTGTTTTTCCAATTGAAAGACACAACTCCACATATTGGTCGTAAAATCATTATATACACATTAAAATATGTAAACCAATAATATCTCTCATACGGCTAAACGAAATGTAATGATATTTTACAGATAACTATATCTAGGTATCGCGAATATACTCAAAGAATTTCATATCGATCCGAAAAAGTTCATCATCATATTTTTGCTTGCACCAACATTGATCACTGATTTGCTCTTGAACATTTTGTCATATTTCTATTTACTCTTGAGATACGAAAAACAAGTACATAATACTCTATGATGCTTTTAAAATGAGTCTTATTTATCTAATAGTTTTTTTAGTCGAATATCCAAAATCATGAGACGTCAATTTCTTTTTATGTTAGGAGTTTAATCAGATTACGGGAACCAGATTTTACGAGAAAAATTAAGGAAAAATGTAAAAAAACAAGTTAAAGAAGAGAAATATTTTTAAATAAATGTTTTAATATATATCATTGATGTGAATATTTCTTTGTTATTATATAAAATAATATAAAAATTATTTAGTTTACTAAAAAAAGTTATTAAATTTGGGAGATGAGATGTTATTCTCCTAAGTTTATGTTTAATTTTTACTATTGATGCAAATTCTCTTTTATTAAATAAAATATGGCATAGTTTGAAATAGAAAATAAACACAAACATATCCCAAACTAGACTATATCTGTTCATAATTGTCTCTTTTAGTTAGATAAATCCTTACTCAGTTAACTTATACATGTTTGTAATCATTTTTGTCAATATCTATAAATTAAAAATATTCAGTTTATTTTATGATATCATAACATGCAAATTCAATACTTTAAAATTTCGTTACTTTTCTCCTTAAGCAAAAATAATGAAAACTAACATGAGAAACTCCATTGATCTATTTGATGGGACAAACTCAACAGCAATCATGAATTATGCGATAATGAACATGTGACGTGTGGTTTTCTATACATAGTTGTGAATAATCTACAATTGGAAGAAAAAACTCTAATGAATGTTCATTTGGTACGAAAACAGTTCTTGATTCACCGAAAAATCAATCACAAATCCAATTAAAAAATCTCAAAACTTGCAAAATTGGTGGATGATTCAAATTTTGCTTGTACCATAGATAAAGTTAAAAATGATTCAAATCTCTATTTGCTCTAACATCTTTCATTGTGATATGTCATGGATCATTTGAATAAGATATTTCTATTGTAGATCATGTATTGAACACATTAATATAATATTGGAAAGTTGTAATCAAAGACGATTTACTACGAAAAATTGAATCAGTTTTGGAAAATATGTATGTAATTTTAAATTGATTCAATTTTCTTAATTGGGAACTCTTCAAGAACATGATCGTAAGCCATCGAATGTTTACAAGCTTTTTTGTCTTGACACAAAAATCATTAGAGGTTTACTTTGGCACTTTTCATGACAATTCAACATTTGGAGGAAATGTATTACAGTCTTGTTCGTTTGCTTATCACTAGTGGTTGTGGTTGCGGCTGCGGTTAATATTGTAGCTGCAAATACGACATGTATTGTTTGTTTGTCTATCGTCGGTGGTTTCGGTTATGGTTGATCGTAGATTTTTAATCACACTACTATTTAATCAATGATAAAAAAATTATAACGTAGGATATTATGTCTGACTGCTGCAATCGATCGTATGTAGGTGCAGAAGATAATCGAATAATAATTTTTCGCAGCTACAGCAACAGAAAATTGTGATTGACAAACGAACATGACTAATATTTTTTTTAAATATAAAATATTGTCATAAATAATGACAAAAGTGACAATTGATAGGTATCATTTTTACATATCTTTTAATTTGAGATTCCACTGATGAATTCAAACTATTATATGGTAATAGAAACAATAATTTCCACTAATGGACGTGGATACAATATTAATTATATATATTTTTGGAATTAGATAATGAATTCGAGAAAATCTAGTTTTCGATTTATACAAATATTACCATAAAACACAAAATACCTTGATCCTACTCTTTTTCTTAACTCAGTATCAAGTCATATTCCATTAAACCCTATAGTCAAATACATTTTCCTCTTCTCCTCAGCAATAAATCTTGAATGATTATGGTAAACAATTAGTTGATTCATGCATCTTTGATTGAAAACTCAGAAATTTCAACAGCTAACTATTTTATTAGTTGTCCTCACATTTATAAGTTCTTGTTGAAGTTTCGAAACAAAATTATTGTATTTTGTTATATCATAGTTCCCGAGATGTCAAATGTATTTTCGCCACATTTGTAAGTGTTAAGTTCTGCAGCACACGACAAAAATTTTCTTCCAATAAGATATTCTTTATTAATTTACTAGATTTTGGATTAAGTTAATCTTTTATAATTACACTGAATTGAATTTTTGACACACTTCTCTTTTATTAAAACATGCTCAAAGTAAAGCCTAGTATATCCAAGAATATCCTAGACTCACTTGTCCTGATCAAACCAAAACATAACAACTCTTCTTGATTTGATTCGCGAACAATCACTCAACTAAACCCTTTTGTTCATTCTCAAAAATACGGTTCAGCAACCTTGTATACCTCTCTCTCTCTTTTTGATGAATCCTTAAGTTTTCCTTAGTCTATTTTTTTATATTGATACTAACCCTTCCATTTAAAAGATTACTAACAATCGAGTTATAGAATTCTTCTTTAATCCTTTGATGTATTTTTCTCTGCTGCATCACTTTACCTTATCTGCTTTGATGCAATCTTTCCGCACTTCTAGTTTTCTTAATCACTTTGATGTAATTTTCTGATATCTTAAACGTCAATGATCATGAATATATGCTTCGAAATGCAACACTATCCAGCGAGCTCGAACAAAATCCACTTGTGAAATATTTGCACTTTAATTCAAATCCTCATTGAACGAGTTGAATTACAAAATTAGGTTTAGTACTAAACTATATTGATATAAACAATTACAATGTTGAATTCATAAAAGTCTCTTGTTCTACATATCAAATATATTCATCTTTATTCTTTTTTCTGACCCTTTATTCCTTTACTACTTTTATGTATTTCTTTCTCATAAAATATTCTTTTATAAATTTAAAATTTATTTTTCAATTAATAGATAGTTGGATTTGACAAATATCTCAACAAGTTTTTATTTTTATTAAAAGAAACTAAATTTTAAAAATATGTATTTACATGTTCTAGATTACCCAATATAATATTTTTTATAGAGAGCTATATTTTTTTGAAAATGACCATTTACAATGAGATTTACTTCCGTAAAATACACGAATTTGTGTGACTAAACTTATTCCGTTCGTACTTTTGGATATTTATTTAACTACAAAATTATGTTTTTATTTCGTAAACTACAAAAACTTTATAAATTTTTACAATTACCTAATATAATATTTGTTTATAGAGAACTATATTTTTTGGAAATGAAAATTTATAATTGGGTTCATTTCCGTAAAATATATAAATTTGTGTGACTAAACATATTTTCATCTGTATTTTTTTAGCTTTATTTATCTACATAAATTGTGTTTTTTTGTAAACTAAATAAACTTTATAAGTTCTTAAAATGATCTAATATAATATTTTTTACAGAGAACTATATGTTTTGGAAATGATCATTTACAATTGGGTTCATTTCTGTAAAATACACGAACTTATGTCACTAAACCAATTTTCACACAATTACAAAAAAAAATTTATGAATTTTGTGTAGTTTACGGAAAAATACACAATTTATATAGTTAAAAACTGAAAAGTACAAATAAAATATATTTAGTTTCATAAATTCGTGTAAGTGATGGAAGTGAACCGTTTACAATTGATATTACATGATATTTTTGATTCAACATGTTAATAAATTTTAATCATGTTACTATGTATATTACAAAAAATAGAATGTTAGCATACAGTTGATTATCTTCGATATTTGCATATAATAACTTATAGTATTAACATGTATAGCTTTTGTTAAAGAATCTATTACAATGGATATAATCTTTTTTAAAAATGTATTTTAATAACTATGACACATTAAACGATGAAAAAAGAAATAGTTAACATTGAATTATTGGACATTTGCTTAATTTTAGTTAAGATATCAGTGGATCTTTAACCATATGTGGAATTAGGCAAGAAAATTTACATGCATTAAAAGTAGACTTATTTTCTAAATAGTTAAAATACCATTGCATTTCCAAATGAGAGAACAAAATCTTCAAATAAATTGATGTTCAAATCAACTCTAAAGAAAAGAAAAAACGAAAATCAAATTGAAATTATTGCTAATTTTTATTTATTACTACAAGGGTTGCTTTTAAGTTTTAACCTATGAAATCATTTAAAATTGTTTTGGCTCTCTCATTTCTGTATTTGACGTCATCATTTATCTCTTCAGATGGTTTAAAAATGAAAGATTTCGACAAAGATATCGTAAAGGAAGTGGTGGTTGGTCATTATGGTGCAACAGATTTCAAAACTATAAAAGCAGCCATTGATTCAATTCCTTATGGTAACAACAATTGGATCAAGATTTCTCTTAAAAGTGGAACTTACAAGTAAGCTCTCACCTAGACTTCTTCATGTAATTTATGATATCTGTTAGAAGTCAACAAAGAATCAAGCAATTGACTTATGCGTTTATTTTGAAATAACGGTACTAAATAACTTTACTTTAAACTTCTATATTTATACCGACGCCCTCGAAAAAAATATTTGTAAGTTGTATAATAGTGTTTATTAGTAAATATAAATTAGATATTCATATAATTTTAATTTTATTTAAAATTATTTTTAATAATAATTTTTGAATATATAAGTTAAACAAATAAAAATAATTATTTTTTACGAATTTAATAGTAGTTTTTAGTTAGTTTAATAAAATATATCGATTTTCTAACCAAATTAATAATAATAACATATTTTGTAATTATTCTAGTAAATTAAACATATTTATATATTTATTTGAAACTCTAATAACATGTTAGAATGAAGTTTTTTTTTAGAAAATTCAAATAATATATTAGAGATTTACAAAATATCAAAATGGCATTTCCTTAAATATTGAAGTTTTTTTAATTTATTTTAGAAATCGATTATTTCATAACAATATCATATTTTATATTTTTGTTTTAAAATAGCACAATTAGTTTTTAATCTCAAAATAATACAAATCATGGTGTGAAAAACACTAATCTATTCTAAATTATTATCTTTTAAATTGAAATATTATATTTGTGTTCTTATATTATAATTTAGGGTTGAGATTTCTTCAAACATATTTTACTCGAATTTGATAATAAGTTTGTGGCTTTTTTTAGAAAAATAAATAATGATAAATATTTGGGAGAAAACGAACTTAATATGTAGTGATGAATTTTAAAGAATTTTAGTTGTATGTTTTACTAATTTACATATATGTGTATTGATGCAGCGAAAAAATAGTGATTCCAAAGCAAAAGCAAAAGATAATAATGCAGGGAAACAATGCATCAGAGGTTATAATTCAATACAATGATGCAGGACAATCCAATTCGAGTGGTCCTTTAATAGTAAATGCTGAGTACTTCGTCGCTATTAATATTACATTCAAGGTTAGGTTTTATTGTTACTTTATGTCTACTAATACTAACCATTTCATTAATCATATATATTTGACTAAAAAGTGTAGGATTATTTATGTGTTAAATAAACCTTTCTAATTTTTCCCTCTTAAAAGTAGATTTGAATATATAAAATCAACAATATACTTTTGTTGTTTGTGTTTCCCGTTTTGAAAACGTGATTTTGTTTTTAATATAATACTATACATTATAATTAATTGTTTAATAGTAAATATAAATTAGATATGTAAATAATTTATCTTTTATTTAAAATAATATTTTAAAAAATTTAATATTGATTATACTTAAATAGACAATAAAATCGGATTATATAAATGAATTTAAATTATCTTTATCTTACATAGACAATATTATTAAATAAGTACAAAAATATAGATGTGATAAATATTCAATTAAATTAAATTTTTATTTATATTTTATTTGACTAATTTTTTAAAATCTCTAATATTTTATTTTATATTGTGTTTATACTTTATGTCAAAATATTTTTATATTAAAATATTAAATATTTAGATATAATATACTGTTAAATATTTGTTTAATATCATTTTTGTAATATTTTAATAAATTATGTTTTATTTAATATTTGTCTGTTTATGAGGTTTCTTTGTTAAAATATTTTTTAATTAATATATTAGAAATATATTAATTTAATTTATATAAATGATATATTAATTCAATATATATAAATGAAGAAAGTAAAAAGAACATCTTAAATATTATTATTGCAGAATACTTATAACGACAAGAAAACAGGACTAATACCATATAAAGAGATAAAAGTAGCTCCATCAGTTATATTAAAATCGGACAAAGTTTGGTTCAATCACTGTAACTTCATCAGTGTCCAAGACACCGTTGCTGATTTACTCGGCCGTCACTATTTCCTAAATTGTTACATCGAAGGAGCCATTGATTTCATATGGGGAACAGGCCAATCTATATACCAAGTAAATTACTATCATCTTTCTCTCATTAACATTTTGTTTATATATATAAAGATATTAATAGAAAAGTAGAATTCATGTTTGTATGTAATTTGCAGAATTGCATAATATATGTGAGAGGAGTGACATCAAAAGAAACGTTGAAGAACGAAGGAATGTTGGCAGGATTCATAACCGCACAAGGAAGAGAAAGTGAGAAAGACACAAACGGATTTGTGTTCAATGATTGTGAAATAAAAGGAGATGGAAAAACATTCTTGGGAAGAGCTTATCGAAACTACTCAAGAGTTATCTTTAATAGAACTAACATGTCTAATGTTGTTGTTCCTCAAGGATGGGATGCTTGGAAGTATAAAGGCCAAGAGTAAGTACATTGCTCTTTTTTTTTACTAACACAATATTTTGAATATGTTATAATGATGATTGAATTATATAAAAAAAACAGGGATAAATTGACATATGTGGAAGTAAACTGCACAGGAGAAGGAGCAAATAAGAAAGAAAGAGTTAAGTGGGAGAAGAATCTTTCTGCTAATGAAATTGATTATTTTATAGAACCTAAAAGTTTCATTGATGAAGATGGTTGGATGGCTACTCTTCCTTCTTCTCTCATCCCTTTATATTAACCATCTTCCATTTTTTAAGCTACATAATTTGTTTATTTTATGGTATATTGGAATTTTTAATTCTTATGAAAACTATATTCGGCAAAACTTTTATTTTTACATTTTTCTTTGTGTTTATTTTTATTTTCAAAGCTTAAATAACCATTTTGTTTATATGCACACAATACAATCAAACCCTTCACACATTCTCAAAATATTTTTGAATAAAACATAACAATTACATTCACAAGATTACACATATATATATATATATATATATATATCATATCCACTTCTTTTATTCCCATTATTAGTATTTTACATGAACGATATTATTCTCACAACTATAAGTAGTCACTGCTTCAATAAGCACTTAAAAACCTTACAGTTTTAGCTTTTGATGGCCTTGTAGCACCTTAGGCTACACAATGGAAGATTTGACTCTGAATCTCTGTATTTGTATGGGTTTGTACATTCCGGACCTGCACACCTCTCCCGCGGTGGAGGATAGCTGCGAAAACCATTTGTCAAATTAGCTTAAAAGGCATTCTTTGATACCAATGAGTCTTTTGCATCAGACCAAACTGGTATTTCAGACTGCATGTAGATTCGTGTTAATAGATCGTACCTGTGAGGTATCGAGTTGAATATAGTTGGTAAACCAACTTCATCTGGGAAGGTTACTACGGTTCCTGATGGACCCATCACCCATTTCACAGTGTCTGATCTACGGGCAATCGAGTCTGCAGCTTTCTCCTGCATATAACAGATTGGTAGAAAACGATCATAAGATTGGTCTAACGATCTCCATTCAACCGAAAGAAAGGAAAAAGAAAATGGTTTATACAGTCAAGAAACTAATTGAATAGAAACGATATTTCGAAAGTTTCCTCGCAGTTTATTTACCTTTGCCTTCTCTTCTTGACGTTTCTTTATCTTATCTTCCTTCTTTTTCCTGCTAGAATCTTGTCCCAGAATCTTCCTGATTGCCTCAGCCTATCCGTAGCATGAAGAACTATGTAAAGCTTGCTTTAACAACATGCCTGTTCTATGTTTCATTCAACTGAACAGGAAAAAACAGGATCAAACCTCTGACTCTCTAGCTGCCTTTTCGACTTGCATCTTACGTCTCTGGGCAGCCTCAGCTTTCTTTAGTTGCTGATCAACCTCTAATCCATTTTCTTTTCGCTCTGTAAACAAATAAGGAACACAAGCAGAAAGCTTTGAGTCGGATAACAATTTGATAAGAACCTCCACTGGACCAAAGATTGAGCAACTATAAAAGGTTCACTAAACTGATGTCCAAACTAGAGCAGCAAGACCCAGCAATTGAGTCACCGAATATCTAATACATGTGCAGCATTGCAAGCACCCAATAACAACTTCAAGCTTATGACAATAGTGATTGCTTTTGATATCTAATAGCAAAAATTGTAGATGTTCATAAAGCTCACTTCTAGGTGGAGCTGGAGGTAGGCCACCAGGAAACTCAATGAGGATTCCGCTATGTCCAGAACGTCGACGAGTAGTCACATTCATTTCTGTCTGAAGTTCACTCAGACCTTCTTCAAGTGCTCTTCTTCTAGTTCTCGTTCTCTTATTTTCTGGCTCAACGTCTGCCTCACTCAGACCATCTTCCTCATCGTCTTCTTTGACATAATCAACATCTTCATATGATTTCCCCGTCTTATCCTTCTTGCCTGACTTCTCTGATGTTCCTATACCACGTGGGTATTCTACATTTTGTTTCATTACCTTGGACAGTTTCTTATGTTTTCTGCTCCTTTCTTCATCATCATCAACATCTTCTTCTACCGCAACAATTTTAGCCATTTTCACCCTTTTAAGAAACCGAATTTCTTCGTCATCATCCACAAGACTATCAGATTCCTCATCCAGAACACGCCGTTTAGAAATCCGATTGCTTTTACGAATCGGATACGTATTTGTTTTGCTATCTCGGGTATCACTACATGAACCTGCTTTGCTTGCAGTGTCCAGCGGTGTCCCTCTTACTTTAGTGGATTGCTCGTTTGACATTTCCTATGAACAAATGGTCACAGAAGACAAAATAAAATAAAATTACAACTGTAGTAGTTAATAAAGCTCATCAGAAAGACTGAAAACCTCAGGCAGTTAGTAGCATACTCCATTCAGAAACAGAGATATATTTCAGCATTTGAGAAAGGTTTTACACCTGGATAGTCCGTCTAACCCCTGAGGCATCATCTGATGCATGGGAAGACTTTGTCGAACACAACCCAACATCAGAAGCACCATCGGAAGAAGATACTGCACTTATAGTTTTTGACGAGCCAATAACTTTGAGTTTAACCTTCTTGACGGTATTCAGGTCAAAATCAGCTTGACGTTCTGTTGTGTCGCTTGAGTGCTTCCTAATATTAGGGATAAGAAACCCTTCAGTGGATGCAGTGCTGTGACCTCCACCTTGCCTCATTTGGTTACTTCCTTGAAATGAACCATTTGTTGAACCTTCATCTGACTCCACTGCTTCCCTATCTTCTATCTTATTCACACTCTGCAAGCATAAAGCCAGATTTTGGCAGATATCAGTGAACACAACTAATTCTACTAAACACATGAAAATCCACAGCTCAAAAGGACCAGAAATTTCACAACAATCCAAAGATTTGTTGATTTGGATAGGAAGATAAGAGCATAAACTTTTACTTCCGCAGAGTAAAAGTGATTATTCCACATAAATACTAAAGAAGAATGAAGACATGACCCTCAGCGAGAAAACTATTCTTGACTTATGTAAAAGAGATTTATCGGAAAACAATATGTGTACATCAGAAATGCAGTTCGAATTGCACAACTTTATATGTTTGTGGTTTCTTACCTTGTCAGGGATTGGTGTGGATGGCAATGACGAGGCATCCTGTAACTGTCTTTCATTCCAAGGCCGGCGTAATGTGGTGCTTCTCTTCTTCTTTATTGCATTGCTCGTATTACTGAAGCCTATACCTCCAAGACTTTCCATAATGATCCTTGTTTGACTCAAAAATTGAAGCTCCACTACTGAAGTCCCTAAGACATATTTCTCCGTATCAGAAAACAAAATATCCACAATAGAAAAAATAAGAAAAGGGCTTAGCTAGAACAACAACTAATTCATAATGCACACATGATTTCCAGTTTCTCTATTTCTGTTGATTCTACGTAAGTAATATTGTCTTTACAAAGCAAAGATGATTAAAATCCTTTGATTTTCTTTCTCTGTTCAGTCAATTATAATAGATTAAAAGATTAAAGAATTTTCCTTCTGTTCACAATTCAAGTTAAAAAAAATTCCAACAAACTTCAGGCACTGTTAACTCTAAGCAAGTTTGTAGAGGAAACACAGTAATCAACGAAAATCAAGCAAAGAAAGCCATTTCTAACGCACAATTCGTGAAAGATTTGAGTTTCTGACAACAAAAGAAGAGTTGATGATTGTATAGATTCGTTTCAAGAATCATGTATTATAGTCTGAAATATTAAAAATTGGATTGGTAAATTCAGTGAAGTTCGATTCAATCGATTTAAAAGCAGCAAGCCGACATAGTTGAGAGAAGAAAATCAACATACCCCAATAGATCGTATTCAAAGATTCGGATTTTGAGTTCGGTTTTCAAGTTCTTAACTTGATTATAAAAAACTGATTTTTTACACCAAAACAAACTTGATGATACGAAAGGGAGTGGATTCCGAAATTGTTCCTCCGTTTCATCTTATCGATCGAGAAAAATTTTGACAACAAAGATAAAGCTAAGTAGTCGAATCAAACAAATTTTACCTGGTGGGTTGCGATCTGATAAGAGAATTCAAGAATCACAATTTGAGAAACATAGGGTTGACGATTTACTGAAGTTAACGAAGATCACTAAAACGTTGTGGAATTTCTTGGTCGGTCACTGTCTTTCAATCTTTCCTTGTTTGTGTTGTTTGTGAATTGTGAATATAGTAGTTTTTGTTTTAAATTTATTATTCTAAATTTTAAAATTAAAAAATAATATAAATTATTTTATAAAATACATATTTATATTAAAATATTATAGTTAATTATTTTTTTAATTTAATTTTTAATTAAAATTTTTTAAAAATATTTAATATTAAATTTATATTATTTTAAATTTTAAATTAAAAAATATATTAAAATAAATTTTTTAAAATGTTATTTTTATCTATTATCTTTATCAATAACGAATAGTGAATATTTATTAAAACTTTCTCATATATTTATTTTTATTTTTTAGAATTTTAATTTTGATTTCCAAAAAATTTATTAAATTTCTTATCACTACAATATAATTTAATAATTTTAATAATTTAAATATATAATTTAAATTTACACATAATACAACTTAATAGATAGATAATTGTGTTATATTTATAAAAGAGAATAATAAAATATAGTCTATTAATTAAAATTTTAAACTATGACTATACTTGTGTCCGAAGATGTATGGAATCGTGTAAAAAAATTGTGCCCCTTTTAATGTCATTACTAGGTTCAAAATATCTTACAAGTAGCGTGTATTCACACAAGTATCAAGAATTGAAATTTTGTTGAAGAAATTTGTCATTTATGATGACTGTGATGTGAAAGAAATTGTTAAAGATATGCAAAGTGACATTTATTAAGTAATGGAATGATTGTAAATGTAACAATTTTAGATTTGTAAATGTTTGAAAAAGGTTATGAAATCGTAGGTGTTAGTACTTTCAAGTTAAAAACTAAAGAATTTAAAATTTAGAAATAATTTAACTATGTTCTATAAAAATTATCAAATTATGATTTGGGGAAATTTTTCAATTGTTTGAGTTATTTAATCTCTATGTAAAGATTATTTAAACCACATAAGTATTTTTTCTTTTTAAATTTATATTTTTCTAATCGTAAATTTTTTACACACTTAAATTTTAGTTATATGATTGTTATTAAACTTGAAGAAACTATCAAAATTAAGGCACCCAACACAAAAACACATTTAGATGTCTATTTAGATGAATGGATGTTATACAACAAGTATTTTTCAGATAACCAGCAACGATTTGGTGATTTAGCCTATATGACATGTGATGTTTAATATCTGAATCATTACAATCATATATGAATCGTCTATTTACCCAAAAAAACTTTACTTTGTACTCGAAATTGATCACATAGTTTTAGGGAATATGAAAATAAAGTTATACCATTTACAATAATTCTTAAATATTTTTAAATTAACAACTTAAATTGTATGTTTATTATTTCCATAAAAGATAACTCCGATATTGACAATGAAAATTCTAATGCTACAAATAGTTTAGGAGTGTAGTTTTCAAGCATAATACCCAAGTTTCATAACAAACGAAACATTAAAATATTTTATCATGTTGAAACGGTTTATGCTATAAAAACAATATATATAAGGTTCCACTTTTTTTAATCATACTTATTTCAAATATTTTTTGCTAGATTAGCTCTGATATATATATATATATATATCATAAAAATGTAACTAAACATTTTCTGCAAATCCCATACAATGCAGGGTGATCACCTATTTAGAGTTAAAAGGTTATTCACATATCCTAATTAGCAGCTCCATCAGTCTCACGATTTATGTGTTTAACCCATCTCGACCCGGAATGAAACTAATATCTTTAATAAGCTTGCTTCACCGGTTATTAACCTGACCCAACTCGACCCGATTCGGACAAATCCGAAATCAATCCAAGCCGACCCGAAACCAGACTAATATTCACTTACAGAATTCTTCTTCGTGGATGTTGGGAGAATCGAGTTAACCATTTTTACTCGATTCACCTTTCTTTCATATCTCTTGCTTCCCCATTGCTAGATTCTCTGTTAATTTGAGGATTGGAAAAATAAATTCGAAACTATTCGTGCTTCACTGGGTTTATCTGGATTTCATCGAGATTATTAATACGACAAGCTGTAGTAAACACTGATTATTAAATATTTCATAAACTAGTGTCTTAGTCACAATTATGTTTAGATTATGAACGAAATATTTGTTTAATTCCATCTTTGGATTCGAATTTTTCTTTTCCAGGATTTCCAGGGATTTCTGAATGAATTGCAGGATTGGGAACTTTCACTGAAGGAAAATGACAAGTAACTGAGGCAGCAACCTCCTAATTCATCAAATCCGGTTCGTTCTTGTATATCTATCTTCTGTTCAGAAGTACTCTTACTTGTAAACTTATCTTCTTATTACGAGATTTTCTTGGTTTTGAACTATTAGAATAGTGAGAAACTCAGACCAAGTGATTCAGGGCAATATGACTTTGTTATCTAGTAGTTTGGAGAATGAGGAAAGTCAATTGGATGCCAATTCAGACAAGAAACAGGTACTTCTCTTCAAACCTATTTTTATCATTTGATATCGTCTCAATGCCATCTTCACATTGGATCATCCTGCCACAAAATACAGGGGAATGAATATTTCAAGCAGAAACAGTTCAATGACGCAATCGGTTGTTACTCTCAAAGCATTTCTTTATCACCAAATGTAATAGCTTATACTAATCGGGCAATGGCTTACCTTAAAATCAAAAAGCTAGCCTAATATATTTTTACCTAGTTTTATGCATTCGTTATTGTGATGCTTGAGCGTCCATTTTTTACTTTGTAAATGTTTGTTTGCATTAGATACAGAGAGGCACAGAAGCCTTAAATTTGGATGATCGATACATAAAAGTATACTCACGCCAAGCAACAGCAAGGAAAGAATTCGGCATACTTAGAGAAGCTAAGGAAGGTATCCACACACCAATATATTCTTTCTGCTATCTTAAGATACATAAAATTTCTCTAGTACATGTTCCTGCATATGTAAGGTGATTGAAATTAACCACGATGCTGAGTTTGCTTTAAGATTAGAGCCTCAAAGCCAGGATCTTAAGAAGCAGTATGGTGACATCACATTGTTGCTCGAGAAAGTTATATATTGATATGTATCTTTCCCAGATAACTTTTAATTATATGCTTCAAAAAGAGGTAACTTTTTTAATCCTGAGCAGGAAATCGTTCAAAAGGCCACTGAAGCAATGCAAAGCACTGCACAAGAATTTCTCAAAACACAAATGCCAAATGCATAAATTACTTTGAAGCCGGTGACCATAGGGTCCAAAAGGAATGGGGATATGGCTCAGCCTGTTTCACGTAGCAAGGAAAGTTTGGGGAAGAAACTCATTGAAAATATACAGCCTGAGGTATGTACCAATGTTATTTTGTGTTATATTTTTATGTTAAAAATGCACATCTCATATGCCGGTGTAGAATTAGTGTCACTAGTAAAGTTTGTGTGATATTAACAAAGGTTCCTAGATTCGACATGCTCATCATGTGCCTTACTTCAAACGAGAAAATGGTACTCCCTTTATATGTTTCATGTCATGTCAACGATCGTTAATATGGTTTTGTTAGCGAGCTTACATCAGAATGTAGTTGTGTTCATTTTGATTTCTTTTGGGAGCAGAGTTTCTGACGATATGGGAGGATGTTTTCTGCAATAAAGCAACTCCAATAAATCAAGATACTGCCTGAGACATTAACTTAGGAGATGACTCCTTTTAGCAGCAAACACGATAAAGATTTAGCAGATTCAGTAAGTATTTTTCAATGATCATGAACAAGTTCTTTGTTTACTGGCTATGGTTTTGTTCACATATTTAAGCGGAAATCGCAGTCAAAACCGAGATCTTACTCGGGTTTTCATTTTGTTTTGCCTGAAAACTGTCATAACTCACAAAAAGTATTGTTGCGTATAGAAACTTAGAATAGAAACAATGGGTCTTCTATGAAAGCATGAGAAAGACGAATCATGTTCTTTGGAATCGTATCTTTCTACTTTAGGATATAATCTTACAAAGTTTGCTCTTTAAACAGAGCTAAAGGCAAGAATTTTTCGAGCAATCTTATCGTTATCGTGACGGGACTTTTGTTATTGGTTTTCATTCCGACAAGAATAATATCTTATGTCGTGTGGACAAATCTTTAACCAAGTCTCATATAATTCTGTTTGATTGGCCCTTTGCAAATTGCAAAAGACTTCGCAGAATCCAACAAAAAGAAAGTGGTCATTGTCAAATTCAAATCAGATGCTTAAGAAACAGAACAAAGAAATAGATAAAGACAAAAAAAACAACATTATAGCAAGAAAAGCCAACGTTTTGGTAAAAAGACATTAAAAGATAGATCAAGAAAACTGTAATAAAACAGTAATTCCCTAAGAAAGTTGTTCTTCGATTGCGGCGCCTGCGAACTCCTCGATAATGTTTTTCTTCTTGTTCATAATCGTGTGGATCTTGGAACAGTTGCACGGGAGATCTGAAGCTTGATCCATGTGTTCATGAACAACACCATCTCCATCGAGCTTCCTTGAGATCACTATAGAGTTGATAACTTCATCAGTCGGGTGATAAACCGATAACACTTGAAAACCTTGGAGATCACATGGCTCGACTATGGGATATAGAAAGGCTCTAGGTCCATGAGCACTTCTCAACATAAGTAAAGCACCAGGAGACATGTGTTTCTCAAGATGCTCGATAACTTTGATCTTCTCTTGTTTATCCATACCGACAAGAGCAGCTAAGAACACAACGTCGAAGCTCTTCAAGCTCTCTGTCAAATCCATTACATCGATGGTGTGGAAAAACATTCGTTGAGAGAGATCAGGATCAGACGAAATCAAGCGAGAAGCAACCAAATTCGCTGATGGGTCGACGTCAAAGTTGTGAAAGATTGAGTCTTTGAGATGGAAAGAGGCAAGAACAATGGAAGTGAGAGGAAGAGGACCAGAGCCGACGAAAGCTACAGTCTTTGGAACAGATCCATTTAGGTTTTGTTCAAGGAGATCAAACTCGAGCTTGCTCAGTTTGAGATAGTTGTTGTAGTAAGGGAAAAGGTTCAAATGGTGAAGTGGGTTGTCTTCAAAAGAGGTTAAGATTGAAGAGAAGTGATGCTCTAAGTGACCTTCAGCTTCTCCACAGATTTTGATGAGGTTTGATCTCATCTCTTGGATACTTTCAGACATCTTGGTGACATCAATGTTAGGGTTTGGTGGTATGCATGTGGACACGAGCTTCTTGAAAAGAATGTCGACATCTTCACTAGGTTTCAGACTCTCGAGCTTCGAGATCTTTTCGTACAGATCACAGATCGTGTTAACTAGCTGGTCGTCTTGGCAATATCCCATGTCGACACTATTGAGATCTTTAGTGTTTGCAAGAAAAGAAAAGAAAAAAGTGAGTTTTTTTTTATTATTCTTAAGAGTTATGTTTCTTCTTTGGAGTGATGGTTATTTATGGGCATATAATGGGGTCCATTATATATAATTTCGATTTCTTTAATTAGCTTATAATTCTAGGGTTTGAATAGTGATCACGGCATGCAAAATAAATCGGATGCTGGTTATGTGAAATAAAATTTATCATGTAAATCGTTGACAACAAAAGAAATATTAATCTTGTAAATCAAGCGTTGGATAACAAGAAAATAAAATTGATTAAAAACTATACTATGGTGAGTATAAATACCAAATATTGACTATTTTACAATATTACGAATTTCAAAACATTATCTTTTTCTTTTAATATAATTTTATTTATCGATGGGATGTTCTATATATGACTACAAAAATTATTGCACAATTGACAAAATAGTATTATTTTAAGTTTTTTTCCAAATATAACAGTATTAGTTTAATTTTTTTAAATAACATAAATTTAATATTAAAATACTTTAAAATTTATTTTTAATAAAGAAAAATTAAACATTAAATTAGAAAAAAAACTCAAATATAATATTTTAATTATATATGTAATTTATTTATGGTAAATATGTATTTTCATAAAATAATTTGTGATATTTTGAGAATTTTAATTTTAAAATATTAAATTTGGAACAAAATTTTTAAAAAATGTTATTTTAAATTATTAATCTAAATTATTTTGCTATTCTTTAATTAAAACTTACATTTGAATCGTAGTTAAACTATTTTTGAAATAAAACACAGCTAATGGTTCAAGTGCATGTAAACCAATTTTTAGATCGGTTAATCGTGATACAAAAATTCATGGCATTTAAACCGTACTGCATTTGGACTATATATTGCATTTGAACACTAAAAGAAAATATGTGTGAAATATTGGTGAAAATCATTTATATTGAACTATCACATATTTTTGAAACGGTGAAAAGATTGATCATTATGAAATTTTTAAATATGCTATTCATAATCATATATTAACTAAATTAGTATATTTCTATTTTTAGTAATCGAAATGGTTTGTATTATTATTACTTTGTATATCAAAAGGTTATACTTTTGAAATATTTTTATTTATCGATTTGAACCACAACATGTCGAACTAATAATTCGATTTTATATACATAAATTTATTAGATTATGAATATTTTTTGCATAAATTTAAAATGATTGAAGTCATTTTTACTACGATAATAATGTGTAACATAATTTATTTTATTCTCTTAATAATTCAGAAAATCCAAATATTATAAATCGTTTAAATTATCTATTCTATTCTAGATATTTGAATTACGAAAAGAGAATTCTACATCTAATACAAATACACTAAATTTTTTTTAGATAAAGATTACAGTTAAAATAAATATATGTTAGATTATTGATTTTTATGTTTTTAAAGAAAAAATAAGTTTAAGTTAGTGATCCTATTAGCTATAAGAATGACTAATTCAATTTATGATGAACTAATATGTAATTCTCACCATGTATATTTTGAGAACAATATTGCATGCTTTTATATCTTTTGTAAAAGAGTATTTACTTTTAAAAAAAACGTTTTAGTTTGGTATGATGGTCAGATATAATGAGAGAGGTGAGCAAGTGGAGACTATGCGACAGGATGTTGCCATCCTCACTATTTGTGCACGTTCGACGGATCCCATTTAACGACTTTCCATAATTTTCTTATATTTTACTAAACAATCATTATAAAATATCCTATAAACTTATATTACTTTTTAAGTTCTGCCACCAATATGAATGCACTCTACAAACTGTTTTAATATTACATGGTTTTTTATATTAACTATGTAATATTTACAATTCGGACAACTTCGATCCATTTGAACTATGTAGAAACTATAATCTTTCATAATTATCGTACCAATACACAAATCTACATATATTAGATTTGCATCCATGCACCTGCATGATAAAAAATGTTCACATACTATAATTAATTATTTATTTAGTAAATATAAAGTAAAAATATATATAATTTATCTGTTATTTAAAATAATTTTTTAAAAGATTTAATATTGATTATACAAATAAAATAGATAATAAAATTGGATTAAACAAATAAATTTAAATTGTCTTATTTTAGAAAGATAATATTTTGGAAAGTAAAAAATAGAAATGTGATAAATATTCATTTAAAATAAATTTTTGTTTTATATTTTGTTTAACTAAATTTTTAAAATTTCTAATATTTTTTGCCTAATTTTTAAAAATTTTAAGTATTTTATTTTATATTGTGTTTGTATTTTATGTCAAAATATTTTTATATCGAAATATTAAGGTTTTATATATAGTATATTGTTAAATATTTATCTAATAGCATTTTTGTAAATACTTTAGTAATATATGTTTTATGTGATATTTGTTTTAAAATGTTTTGATAGTGTTATACGTTAATGTGGTATATCTGTAAATCACACGTGAATGTAAAATTTCTTTATTAAAACGTCTCGTAATTAATATAATAATCTTTTCTTAATAATAGAAATTTGTGTTGATTGATGCAATTTTCATATAAAACCTAACATGTTTCATAATGTATTTTTGACGTTTGTAATAATAATAAAAAATGTATTTAGCTGCAGAACAAGAATAATTCTCGATTTGGACATGCGTAATTAGTTGGAGGAATTACTAAAAATAACCTAAAACATTACTCCAAATACAAGTCTAACCTACATGAAAACATTTTTTTGTAAAACTAACCTATGAGGGTGGAGAAATTACTGAACACTCCTTTTGTCTAAAAAATAATGTCGAAATGTCAATTACGTTTCAGTCCCTGCGTGTTTTTTTGTTATCAAAGCAGACTTTTTCGAGAAGTCTGCTTTGGTAGGAAAAACAGTTTATTCCGGCTGAAGCAGACTTCTCGCAGAAGTCTGCTTTGGTGAGAAAAACAGTTTATTCTGGCTGAAGCGGACTTCTCAGAGAAGTCTGCTTTGGTGAGAAAAATAATTTATTCCGGCTGAAGTAGACTTCACGAAGTCTGCTTTGTAAATAAACTACCTAAATCAAATAAAAATTTTGAAATATTTAAAAAAATTAAAATTGTTATTAACATAATTTATATACATATCAAAAGCACGTAAAAGTTATAATGAATTCACAAAAAAGGAGATTGGATTCGATCTAATGGTATAAAATATTTGCTAGTTTTTGTTGTTATGTGTTGTTGGTTAATAGTTGATGTTTGTGTAGAGAATTCATGCTAGAATTTGAAATATCATGTGATAAATTTGAAAATTTAGATTTACAAATTTATATTTACAAATTTTTTTAAAAAAATTGTTTGAGTTTTGCATTTACTTAACTATCTTCAACATATTCATCCAATTTTTAACAAAACTTTCGCATATTTAGTGAATTTTATTATTTAGATTTTAGGGTTACGCAGACTTCTCGAGATGTTGTCGTAGATTTAACAAAGCAGACTTTTCAAGAAATCTGCACAAACCGAAAATTAAATGTAACTAAACTGGTTTTCTTCAATTTAGAGTTTAGGGTAATATAAAAATACGAAGCACACTTCGAGAAGTCTTTTTCAGCCGGAATAAACTGTTTTTTTTTCATCAAAGCAGATTTCGAAAAGTCTGCGCAAACCGGAAATTGACAGTTTTTAACCTAACCAAATTTAACTCTCCATATATAAAGAAGATAACCCTAAAATTTTATCATAATTTCATTTCCAAATAAAAACGTGAGAGCCTCCATCCTCCAAAAATGACTACAAGGTAAATTTTCTCTTCTTCTCGTTTTACTTTCCCTCTTTTCTTTTCTCGTTTTGATAGGAATAAACGTCGCAGACTTCTCTGAGAAGTCTGTTTTGATAGGAATAAACTATTTTTCTCGCCAAAGCAATTTTTATTCCTATCAAAACAAACTTCTCCGAGAAGTCTGCTTTGATCGGAATAAATGTCGCAGACTTCTCCGAGAAGTCTCCTTTGATAGGAATAAAATGTTTTTCTCGCCAAAGCAGACTTCTCGCAGTCTGCGACGTTTATTCCTATTAAAACAGACTTCTCCAAGAAGTGTGCTTTGATCAGAATAAACATCGCAGACTTCTCTGAGAAGTCTGCTTTGATAGAAATAAAATATTTTTCTCGCCAAAGCAGACTTCTCTGAGAAGTCTGCTTTGATAGAAATAAAATATTTTTCTCGCCAAAGCAGACTTCTCGCAGTCTGTGACGTTTATTCCTATCAAAACAAACTTCTCCGAGAAGTCTGTTTTGATAGGAATAAACGTCGCAGACTTCTCTGAGAAGTATGCTTTGATAGGAATAAACTGTTTTTCTTGCCAAAGCAATTTTTATTCCTATCAAAGCAGATTTCTCCTAGAAGTCTGCTTTGATCGGAATAAACGTCTTAGACTTCTCGGAGAAGTCTGCTTTGATAGGAATAAACTGTTTTTCTCGCCAAAGCAATTTTTATTCCTATCAAAGCAGACTTCTCCGAGAAGTCTGCTTTGATCGGAATAAACGTCGCAGACTTCTCCGAGAAGTCTGCATTGATAGGAATAAAATGTTTTTCTCCCAACAACCACGACAATGATGGTTGTATGCATTGAAGAAAATGTCATTTTCATAATATTTTTGAAAAATTTGTTCATAATAGTCTTTGTGTTGTTTTTGTTTTTTTTAAATTAATGGCAAAGTTGTAAATAAAGTTATTGTTGAAAGATAAAATAGAGATAGAAATTTAGTTTTGCAAAAAAAGTTTAAATTGTCAAATTTGCAATTGAAGACTAATTATAGGTTACTTTTGTAAATACCCCTAATTAGTTTTCAATTTAATTGGCAAACTATGCAATATAATAAGTCAAATTCATCAAAAAAATTATGGCCGTGTTATTTTTTCTCTTTACCATTTGATCAAATTGTTTTTTGTGAAATGCAAGATCAACTTGTTAATGTATTAATTGTATTTCATAAAGATTATTTATATTTAGAGTGAGCATATTTTCATCAGATTTTCTGAAAAAAAAACCACAATTGGTATGAGATTTTTAAGAAAACAAATTTGGATGATTTGTTAGATTATTGTGTTTATTGATGACATTGTGTCGTAGTATAGTACAAAATTGTACTACCAATTACCTGTGTTAAGATGAGATGGCATTATTATTTAATTTAATTCATTAATGTAATTAAATTGGTTTTAAAAGTCTATTCATCCAAACCAACGATTTATTAATTTTTTTATATCAAATTTTGATATTTATTTTTCAGAATACATGAATTATGTATTTTAGTGAAATGAAAAACGACAAAAAAAACTAAATTAATAATTTAAAGTTGTCCTTCTAAAATATATACTTCAGTTAGGTCTTTTTCGCATTGGGAAAGAATCTTTGATTATCCTTTTATGTGTTTGAAGAAGTGTGTTCTTTATATTTTTATAGCTCTTTTTCATTTTAGATTTTTTAACTACATTATGTTAAAAAGTATTATTTTCTGTTTTTTTTATATTTTGTTTTTTTTGTTTTTATATTGTATATTTCTTTTTTTTGAACTATCAATTTTTTGTTACTTATGATTTAATTTTTAGGGTTTTGTTTTATAAATGGTTGGTTTAGTACTTCTTATTTGTATTGTTTTAATCTGCTTAAAAGCTAATATAATGGACAAAAATATGTTTTTCATAATATGCTTGTAATCTTGCATCAATGTTATTGAATAAATTAAAATCAAAGATATATAAAGTAAAAAAAAGGAAGAATTAAATGTGTTATTGGTTGCAGCATTTTTATAACCATTCTAGAAATATAGAGTTCGATTCCATCTTTTCTAGTACGAATATATTAAATTTTCGTATAAATATGTTAGATTATTGAATCGATACGTTGTGTTTCTGCGATAAAAAAAAGTAACAAAAAAAGAAAAAAAAAAAGAGAAAAAAAGTACACAATCTTGTGTGAGTAATGTAAGTATATAATAAGACTCATCATTAAACTTAAACTTTATTGAAAAATGATGGGAAAACTCAGTTAATATATGATTTCACCTACAAAACAAGTGTATTTTTCATTCAAGATAAACCTCAACTGAGTAGGTTTTTTTGTTCCTTGCCATTTGCTTATAAAATATGTAGATTGTGAAAGTAGAACTAAATCTGTTTTGTACTAAATAAAAAGAAAAAGAGATTTCTAATATATATATATATATATTATGTTCAAATTTATATATATATATATATATATATATATATATATATATTATGTTCAAATTATAAACCGTGAACAAGTATATAACTTAATTAATTTAGCTTAATTAAATATAATCGGTTTCAACAGATTTGTTGGCAGCGTATAAATCTGTGATATGTTTATTTATATAATGAAAAATTACAAAGAAAATTTACGATACTTTGAATTAATAGAGCTTAGAGAAAAAAGGTTTTTCATAACATTGGATAATTACATTATCGTTTTCAAAATAGTAATTGACTATTGTGTGATGAAAAACTTTGTATGTGAGATGTTGTACACATATTTTAAATATGATAATAAAAGATGAATTGGAATTAGGCAATGGTATTGTGAAAAATATTCATGAAAATGTTAAATTTATAAATATATATAAAGAAAGAAAAAACTTATGTGCAACATGCGTTTAGAGTTTTGAAATTTAGAAAACCATTTACTTATTCTGAATTTATATGAACGAAGTTTGTTGCCTCCAAAGGAGAGAAAATTTGTGATTTCTTAACATCTTTTAATATCAAAATAGTTTTCGGGTTCCAAAATAGCTTTTAACTCAGAAAAAGGAAAATATAATGCAAGCCAAATTCCTCCCAACCTTAGAATATTTGTGAAATTGTGTGTGGAATTAAGAATGTGGGAAGACTAGTGAATAGTGATGGTTTTTACTTAAATACATAAATTGTGGAATATTAAAAAGAAAAATGAAAACAAAGAGAGTATATATTATTTGATAGAAAATGAAAGAAAGAAGAAAAAGGTTCTCTAAAGATGATAAAGTGGCCAACTTTCAACATCTCAAAGGTATTGACGCGACTACTCGACATTGAAATTCTCAGTAATTTGATTGACCCCTCAAGATCAATTGAAACAAACATTTCTCATGCCCCAAAGCCACATTGAAAGTCTATATTTTAATTATTTTTTTCTTCTATAGATTTAACCTCAGCCATTCTCATTGGTAACTAAAGTAGTGGTTGTCTTTTGAAGAACACATCATGGCCCTCAAATGATAAGTAGAGATGGTTAATCCTATTAACCGATTTAAGTACAAAATAATTTATATTATTTTTTTGAAAATTTTAAATTTATAATGATAAATTTGAAACACAAACTTAAAAATATCCTATTTTACAATATTACTTTAAAAGATATTAATCATTTTTATTTTTTATATACTAAAAAGAAACATTGCACGGATGTATCAAACTTATAATTTTTTTAATATTTTTTTGATTTCAATTTTTGTAATTCAACTACTGATATTTATTTTTATATGTAATCACAAATTTTAAATAGACAAGTCATTTATTTTTTAATTAAAAATACTATAAGTCTACTTGTTAAATACAATTTCATATATATATATATATATATATATGTTTTCATAAACTTTCAATATACAAATTTTTTTAAAAAAAAATTAATTAATACGAAAATATTTAACCAATCTTCTTAAATATTCATTCAAATAAAAATTAGAAAATCAAAGCTAAGATATTTATTATTTTGTGTATTTGATAAAAAAAATGTGATATCTATACATTTACTATATATAGTAATTAAATAAGTATTAACTTTTCAAAATAACTTAAAGGTGAAGATTATAAGTGTTACAGTCTAATCAACAAAATATACACAATATGTAAATTATAAATGTACATTTATAAATAAAAAATTAAACTTATATATTTATTTATTTAAAATATATATTTTATTTTTAAACAAATTAATTTTATAATATATTTTCTTGATATCTCATCATAAGCCAGAAAGATATTAAAATATATATCTCGAGACAGATGCACATTAGTCTTTTTGTTAGACTAATTGTTCGTGTAATTCTATTTAGTTTCACGACTAAAATTAGATCTAAATACCCATGCACAACATCAAAAATTAACTAGTTTATCATTATAGTCGTTTCCTATCAAATATGTAAAAATATATGCCAATTTTGATGAATGTATTTGTCTAATAAATATGCCTATTTTATCGTAGTTATAATTTTTGGAAATATAATTACATAATTTCAAGTGTAATTTTCTTATAGTTATATCATATAATTTATTATAAACAATCAAAACCATTTTTTTATCGTATGAGTCACAACGAAACAGTTCAATAACATAATATTTTTGTACGAAAATTTAATACTCTCAAACGAAGAATGATGGAATAACTTCATTTTATAATGTATATAAAGGTGGTGCAACTATTGGTTTATTTATTTTTTTTCCAACCAAAATTATTTATGTAATATAGTTGTAGATATTAGAAAGCATAATGACTAATTTTAATATAGTTGATTATTTCTCTTATTATATTATGTTTTATATACTTAAATATTTCAATGCACACATGAACACATGTTTCAGTTATGTTAGAAAATGACTACTTTTAGTGAGCAAAATGAAGAAATGATAGAATTGTCTAAAAGTTTTTTTCCCTCATATATGTTAAATATTTAATTCAGTTCACTATGTTTCTATTTGCCAAATTAGTCCATTTTATAAATTCAAATTTTCATTACAAAATTTATATAGAATAAATAATAAATAGTAATCGAACAATAAGACAAGGATAAATATATATGATATAGAAAAAAATTTGTGCAGATATATCCACTCGATTGTAAATCTCCTGCAAAAGGATGAACAAACATGTAATAGTTCTCATTTTGATATTATAAATGGGACTTCTGCATTTTTGACATTCAAGAAAACCTAAAACAAAACTAATATTATGACTTATAAGTTCTTGTATCAAACAAAACCGAACAAATCCTATAATAATAAAACAAATTTTTAACTTAAATATTTTGGACATACATCAGCACATTGATCCTGTTGGAAACTTCTTTAGTCTATACAATCATGTCAAATAATGTATCACAACCAAACATTCCAGCATCTTCTCCTAGAGCTTTCCAACTTGTCTTCAGAAAATCCTTAGATTATTCTTAATCTCAAACAATTTTAATCCAGGAAGCTCTTAGAGCTCGTAACTCGAAGTTTCATATGTAGACTGGTCTTCAGAAGTTTCATATGTAGACTGGTCTTCAGGAGTTTCATATGTAGATTGGACTTCAGGAGTTTCATATGTAGACTGGTCTTCAGAAGTTTCATATGTAGACTGATCTTCAGAAGTTACATATGTAGACTGGTCTTCAGAAGTTACATATGTAGACTGGTCCTCAAAAGGTTTTTCAGATTGATAAGTCTCAAGCAAGAAGTTTAAACCATTCACAACATCATAAACCATCAGTCCGACCCGTGCGCCGACCCAATTTCCCAAATGACTTCCCACAAGATAACCAAATCTGCCAAATCTCTGCTCACCCATATACCCTCCTGCATAAGCACCAACCAAAGTTCCTGAACCACGCAAAACCCCTTCGGTTAATGTTCCTCCAAAGTAAAGAGCTTCAAAGAAATCCCACCCGGATGCCACTATTGGTCCTATGATCCGTTTTGCTTGTCGGGTCGCAAGTTTAGCCGCTTTTTGGCCTGCTCTCTGCACCTCTTTGGCTGCTTCATTAGCAGGCATGCCACTTACCAAAGCCTCGTGCAAGGCTTTCTCGATTGCAATGTTCCGGGCTTTCTCAACGTGAATAGACCTTATGTTGTAGAAATAGAGCTTTACACCTTCTTTAACCGCACAGGCTGCAGTTCCTGAACTCATATCAAAGCAGTTCAAGAATGTAAACTGTCCACTCTTCGACGCAGCTTCTTGTCCAACAAGTTCCCGGCATTTTTCAGCTGTTTAGCATATGCGAAAAGGATATTCAGATAAGCAACAATGTTGAGTAAAGCATATCGAAGACAGAAAAAAATGGTTCAAATCCACAGTTTTGTAAACAGCTAATAGTCAGATACATGAAAGAGACATAACATGTAAAGTTAAAAAAGAGGAGAGAATTCTGAAATGACGGTTTACAAGCAGATCATTATGCACTGCAACTGAGACAGGATTATATGCAGCATAGCGAACCAAAAAAGGCGCTACTAAAATTGCAATCTTGCATATATATGAACCGCAAAACAGAAGTTCCAAGAGGCAAAAGAGCATTATTAACTTATTAAGTAATTTGAACATCAAACAGTAATTCCCTGGCCAACTAAAAAGTTCATCAATCAAGCTAACTAAATGTAGAAACATAAAGCAATGAACTGTTAAATTATTGAATTTAGTATAAACCTTGGTTAATTGATCCCATCTTAGTGTCCAAATCTTCCACATATTTATGTAGAATTTTTGGTTTTCTTTTTAATAATATTGAAACATCCAATCATTTTTTGGTACTCCTAAAAACTAGCAAAACTCTTTTATTTCGTTTCTTTGTTATTTCTCTGCAAAAACCAAAAACAAAATTATATATAGATCTTCGGACAAAAATCTTTCTACAGAAACTAAAAACCAAACTCCATAAACTAGATAAAAAAACTACATCAAGAGAAATTCTGGGTTTTACAGTAAAAAGTCCAGATATTTTAGTACATGCTAAAGAGCCAAATCCAGATCTCGACCTCAGTTTTAGCACTTCCAATAACAAGTTACTGAAAAGACGATACATTCCAAGTAAATCTAAACTAGAAATCCAAAACCCATGTTCTGTTTTATATGAAATATCCAAAAATCAAACACAAATTAGGGTTAAAGAAGAAAAAATGTGAAACAAATTACCGGTGATACTCAGAGCGACGATTCCGATGAGGAAGAGCAGAAATTGGATCCTTCGACTTCGGAAGTTCATGGCGTGCTAACGAGATCAAAGCCCCCGAATCCTTAACACTGAAACAATAATAACTAAATTCTTTGTGTGTGACGAAGGTTCTGCAAAACCACAAAGAGGGAAAGAATATTCAAAGAGATGTGGATGTGAAGTGACGGTTAGCACACGAAAACCAATTCCGGTTTAGTGTGTTATCGGTTCAACTTCTATTCAGTTTTCCAAAATTTCAAATTATTTATAATTTCCGTAATTTATTAGAGATGGTTTGGCACAGTTTTTGCCCTTTGAAGTCTCTTAAATTCGCCCAATTGCGAATGATAATTTTATATTGAACGGAAATTTAGATTTGGGATGTATTTTGATATATGAGATCATTAATGTTTAGATAAGATTAAACTCAATAAAAGTTTACGTTACGGGTTCAATATTGTCCGATCAAATTCACTTGTATGTATATGTGTTGCGCGTTCCGGTGCATTGGAAACTACTATGTTTAATTAGGAATTTGACTGTGTCGAACTACGTTGTGTTTTAATGTCGGATAAATCTATTAGGCAAAGATATTGTATAACAATGTCTATTTTGACTCTAATGTAGTATTTATTTCGAATATAATCTCGAAAATATAAGAAGAAAAATAAACCTTAGAAAAAACTAAATGTCTTTTATTTTACACACTCGATTCTTTTATTTTCTCATTGCTATTAGATCTTAACTTCAAATCTTTTAACACTCACGTTTATTTTTTGAGATCTCATATTCATCAGCAGTTGCAAAATCATCTAAAATTAAGTAAAATAGAAATATATATAACACCTAAACTAAAACATTTTTTAGAATTGAGTCTCCCATCGATTAAAACACAAACAACTACGATTAAAGCATTAGCTGACGATCATACTATTAACTAAGTGCAATTTGCTAACACTATTAATTGATAATAAATATTTTTTTTAAAAAATTGCATTAATAATAAAAATAAATATAACTTATTTCTGATTAATACGTTCATATGTGAATTAATAAAATATTTCCAACCAATCTCTTATCGGAAAAATTATAGAAAAAAATAATGAACATCCACATTTTGGTCATTCAACACAGACAATTTTCAACATTGTATACTGGCTATTTTGATTTTAAAGAATATTATTGTTGATTGAATCGAATTATGAATTTTTTTATGGTTTTAGCTCAAATATTAAAACTCACAATTTGGCGGGTTGAGCCAGGCCCGTGCAGTAGTGCAACGCATGGGCGACTCGTGAAAACCCAGATAGCAAGCTATCTTGATGGGCTTTCTCCCTTAAAAAATTAAGTTAATATCGTGTGGACCGATGGCCCACATATCAGATATTAAACTGATAAGAACAGATACTACACTTGATCTTAGCCAAAAGGCCGAGAAAGGTATGATTTGACAGATTGGCCGAGCTTCGTTTTTATAATATCAAGTTTATAACTACGCCTCCAAAGCTTACCGATGTGGGACTTTCGAAGTATCCCTTTTTAAGTCTACATGCGAACAATACGATATGGCCCCCTCTTCTGCGAATTACTATTCTCCGTACGTTTCTTTGCATTTGATTACCGAACTATACAAACCCAGAAGAACAAATTTTATCTGAAGAAGAAAGATGGAAACTTTGTTCTTCAAATAATCAAATCCGAAAAATGGAAGAACTTGTTTGTTCAGAGCATCGATGTTGATTTCATTTTCATAAATAAATAAAAAAACAGGCTTGAAATATTCAGGTTATAAATCGATTTTAATTTGAGGATTTAGAAAGAAAGGGACAATGTGGTTATGTTAACTGCGTTATACTTAACTGTATGTTTTTTTATTGTCATCTAATTTTGTGCTGTTTAATTATTTCATTTGTGCTCTGTTCATCAATTTAACTTAGACTCGAAAATACGAGTTTTAGTTAAAAATTAATATAACAATTCTTTAAATAATACATTTTAACTTTTTTTAAAAAAAAATTAATAATATTAGTTTAAATTTCTAATAATAACACAAATTTAAAATTAAAATAAATTTTTAAAAATTAATAAAATTTTAAATTAGAAATAAATCCAAATATATAATGTTATTTTATTTATAATTTATTTTTAATTAAATAGTTTCAAAATAATACCTTTTGTAATATTTTTAAATTTTTAATTGTATTATATTTTATTTTAAATTATTATTAATTAATATTTACTCTGAATAAAACATACTATTGAAAATAAATGTTTTCGATGAGCGAAATGTAAAAGTCTTTATTTGTTTTTTGATAATCAACATTACTTAGAAGTCCAAAATTTGATCTTGAAATTTCTCTCTCGTTTAAACTAGAAAATTTGCCGGAGAAAGTTTAACTCAGATCGCCGCTGATTCGATTCTTCGCTCTGGTTTTTTTCTCAAACGTCATACTTCAGAAAAATCAAATCTTTTCGCGGCGACGAATTGTTTTTGTCTGTCTGGTGGCTTACTAAAGCGTTGGATTGGTGCGGAAACACTTTTAGGGTTGGGGATTTCAAAGAAGAATGTCTTCTTCTTCTTCTTCTTCAATAATTACACCAGAAGACGTTCTTGAATCTCTTATGAATGATGGGACTATCGATTCTCTCCGATTGAAGATCATCAATCAGCTCAAAGCCAATGTAATTTCATTCTCTCCTTCAAAACCTAATTTATAAAATCTTCACAAAAGATTGTTTTCTGGGTTTAGATTACTTCTTAGATTTGGATTTGATTCGATAGTATGTGGATGAGTTAGTTGTTTTTTTTTTGTTGTGATAAAATTCAGACCATAAGCTACGACATAGGATCTTGCCATTGTCAGATATGGTTTAATTATTTCTGTTTTGATTTCAACAGGAAGAGTTGAAGAGCACAACCATTAAAATGGCAGAGGAGAGTAAAGTTCTTAACACACCTGGTGCTGAGAAACAAACTAAACGAGAACTCTTTGATGCTCTTCGCCAAGAACTTGAGTAAAGATTCTTCTCTGTTTCCTCTTTCATAAACTCTAACATTGATTCTGGTTTGTTAGTTTTCGCAAACTACGAGCATATATAGATATCGGTTTTGCGTGATTCTTAACTATTAGCTCCCAGCTAACTTTAGAGCTGACTGACTGATTTAGGCTTAATAGTCTTATGTTCTGTAGAACAGATATTCTTCGCCTGGTTTAATCTTGTTGTCGAAAGTTTTCTGAAAAGAAGTGTTCATGGAATATTCAAACCATGCTTCTTGTTTCTTGGCTTTGTGGGCAGAGGTCCAGTGCTAGAGAAGGCGTCGAAATCTGTTTGGGAGTTGATTCTTGAGAAAGATGGGTTAGGGAAAGAAATAAATGAAACCGTTGAGCGTGTCTTTTGTCGTCTAAGCGGGCGAGAACCGCCCTTGTTTCCTTCATCAAACGTGGAAAACCCAATGGAGATAGAGCAAAAGAAAGAGACGGAGACAAAGGAGAATAATAGCTCAAAGACAAAACCAAAGAAAAGAAGTCTTAGCGAGGTGAATTGCTTTGAAGGGATTGATGAAGTTGCAACAACAACAAAGAAGAAGCAAGGAGACTCCTCAGTTGTAGCTTTAGAATCTGGTATGAGACACTGATTCATGTTCTGTTGTTTTGAGTCTTTTGATCTAATTTTGGTGTTTTATTGGTACCATTGCTCTCCAGAGCTATCTATTAATAAAATATTAAAGAAAAAAGACTACAAGAATTCTCTTAAGGACAGTCATGTAAAGAAAGCTACATGTTCTTGTGCTATGCCTTTGTCATGGAAACACCACCAGACAAATTCATGTTCGTACAAAACTATGATGCAAAAAGTTAATTTATGAAAATTTATAATATACCTTCTTAACGAAAGACATTGTTTTTTCCGGAATACTCTTCTTCACAAGGAACCGTCAACCATCAAAATCTATATATATAATAATATATTAATTGAGAATTATTTTAACAAAGTAATTTTACGTTAACGTGTGATTTATAAGTAAAGCATTTTAAGATAAATATTACCTAAGACATAATTTACTAGATTATTTACGAAAATTATCATTATACAGTATATTATATGTAAATCCCTAATATTTCGACATACAATGTATTTTGTCATAAAATATAAATATGATATAAAACAAAATATAAATTTTAAAAAAATAGTCAAACAAAATATAAAACAAAATTTTAGTTTAATTGAATATTTATCATATGTATAATTTTATCCAAAATAGATATAATTTAAATCATTTTGTATAATCCGATTTTATTATCTATTTCATTTTCGTAATCAATATTAAAAAATTAAAAAAAATTATTTTAAATATGAGATAAGTTATATATATCTAATTTAAATTAATAAAAAATAATTAATTATTATCTGTGAATATTTTTTTCCACGCAAGGCGTGGGTCAAAGTCTAATTAGTTTTAAAGCAGTCGAAGTTTGCGTCAAACCATACTCTAAACAAAAACGAAGGCAATTTTCAAAAATAACACCAGTAATTTTATTTTTTTCAATAACATAAAAATAATTTTAAAAAATACCAAAAAACTAAAATAGAATTTTAAATCCTAAAAACGAAATCATAGAAAACAAACTTAAATCTTACAACCAAACTGTAAACCAAAAATATTAAATCCAAACCCAAATATTTAAATTGTCCTCTTTTAAAAAATCATCATCCTATATATTATTGCACAATTTTTCAAAATAACACTTTTCTAATTATTTGTTCCAAATCTACTATCATAAATTTAATATTCTTAACACAAATTTAATATTAAAACGTCTTAAAACAATTTTCTATCATAAAAAATTTAAACCCTAAATTAGAAAACAATATTTTAATTTTATTTGTAATTTATTTATGATAAATAAAATTTTAATTTTATTTTTAATTTATTTATGATAAATAATATTTTAATTTTATTTATAATTATTTATGATAAATAATATTTTTAAATAAAATTTGTGTTATTTTTGGAATTTAATTTTATTTAGATTTGGAACAAAAAAAAATTAAAAATATGCTATTTTATAATCTTACTCTATATTATTAAAGAAAAATTATCCAAACTAGATTTTAGAGTTTTAACACCGCTAAAATTGTTTCAAATTATCGGATAGGTTGATGGGTTCTCATGTACATTTTTAGAGTTATTTTATACAATATATTTTTAATTTGTAGTTTTATTTTTTTATGCATTTAAAATTGTTTCAGATAATTAATTGGGAAATTTTTTAAAATAACACTTTTAAAAAACTTATTTCAAAAATAGCATCATTAGTTTAAATTTTCAATAATATCACAAATTTAAGATTAAAATAAATTAAAACTTTATTTTAACAGAAAAGATTAAATCTAATTAAAAAAAGGAACCCAAATATAATTTTTTAAATTTATATAATTGATTTAGCTTAAATAAGTAATTTTACATAACTATTTATGCTACTTTAGAATTTTAATTTTAAAATGTTAGATTTAGATTAAAAACTTTAAAATATAATATTTTAGAATAACTATAATTAATTTGATATGTCAATTTACGTAGAATACTTTGCATTTTGTCAATAATGTATTATTTTTACATGTGTATTGAATTGTTCATTATCTTTTATATCAAAATCTAATTATATAAATTTTAAATTTAGGAAATTAATTATACTAAACATATAGCTAAAATAGAGGGAAAAATATCATGACTATCAATTAACTTATTCAGTTTTATTGATTCGGTTTGTATGTACTGAGAACCAAATTTATTATTGTAATTGTCATATCACATTAGACTTATTAGCATGTAATAATTTTTTACGTATTTATTATTTTTTAATGACATATAATCATTTTTTAAACTTAATATTAATTTAATATATAATATAGACTAAACTTAGAAACAATAGAAATCTTAAATCACATATAAAAACTTAAAAGTCTCTTTATTCATGAAACATTCTGAATTAGCCTATGTATTTTACTAGGTTCTGCTTGCAATCCGTGATATACATTTGAATCACGCCACTCGGATCTAAAATGGTTGCGGTATACGTCACTCACTTGCCTCATATGTAATTAGTAGAATTTTGAGGTTTAAAAAAGGTTATTGTTGAGATCCATTTACCTAAAAATATGCTTAAAGATATAAGCAAGAATTTATTGGAAGTTAATAGAATAATTATAGTGAAATTGCGTTTTTTATGTCCAAATCAAAATGAAACAAGTCTATTATATAGAGTATGAACTATGTTGAATTTTGGTATTAAAAAAAATAGTTTACTCTGAAACAATTGAGCTCAAATAATATCAAATCCCAAGAACCAATAACAGCACAACCACGTGTCCCAAACCTTCTTTATCCTACAATCACCCAATCACTTTGCGCCACGCGGCACTTCCATGTGTGATTCAGCCTGATTCAACACAATTTAACAACCACATATTTAACATTCTCTTCAACACAGTTTAAAGCGATTCAACTTTTGAATGTTTTGTTCAGGCAATCCATTGTAAATGAAATTTATGGATTTTTTAAAATTTAAACAGAGGTAGAAAATACAAAATGTAGGTTCACAAAAGGATTTTGTAGATAAAACTTAGTTAGAATCTGACGGCTACAATAAACGTCCTTGAGATGTGACAGTATTTACTAAATCCCAGGAGGATGCCTCGTCCATTTACATTTTTCCACGTGTAAACTCGTGCGCTTTTCTTTGATACCAAACTCGTGCGCTTATTCGACTCCCAATTCGTGGTTTTATCCATTGAGCTGATGCCACGTCAGAGAAATGACAAATAGGACTGATATGTTTGTCAACCATTGGTCACGTAGATAGAAATTTGCAGCGTCAGCAAGCCACGTTGGCGTCCACTTCACTTGTAGGTTGTAGCTACTCTGTATATTTTCAGCATTTCTATAGCGCTTTCTGTTTTTGGGGACTCCGATCTGAGCTGTTACAATGGTGAAACTAAATCCTAACTTCGTCTCTCTCATTCTGATTGGTCTTGTGGCAATCGTCTCTGCTGAAGTTATCTTCGAGGAGCGATTCGATGGTAGCTGCATTTCTCTTTCTGTTTCTCTATAGATTACGTTTGCGATCGCTATGTTTATTCGTTTTCGATAAGATGATGCCTCATGTTATCACTGATATCATCGTTTCAAATCGATTGAACTATTTTCGGAATTTTTTTTGTTAGAATTGCGATAGATCTATTAGTTTGTACATTCTTCTGTTTTACTTAGTTTATTTGGTTTCGAAAATCCGATCAGTGGTCGATGATTAAAACCTCTTTGTGGCGGCGTTCTAGAATTTGACAGAATACGGATTTGGAAAATCGTAAACGTGTAAGCGATTGCTTACGTGCGGGAAACTATAGCATGATTAATTATCTGTTCGCTAAAATGAGCACGGTTTGTTAGTTCAGTGATGATTACGTTAAGTAACGAAAACCAATCATTAGAGTTCTTATCTTATATTTCTTATGATTTGTTCCATTGTTGTGTCTGTTTCGTAAGATGGGTGGGAGAACAGATGGGTAAAATCCGACTGGAAGAAAGATGAGAACACTGCGGGGGAATGGAACCACACATCTGGCAATTGGTCTGGTGACGCTAACGATAAAGGTATTCTGATGATGATTCATTAGTTCTCGAACAATTTATATTTAAATGTTGTTATGCTTTATGTTGCAGTTATCACATTCTCTTGCAGGTATCCAGACTAGCGAGGACTATAGATTCTACGCCATATCAGCTGAGTTCCCTGAGTTCAGTAACAAGGACAAGACACTAGTGTTCCAATTCTCTGTCAAGCACGAGCAGAAACTTGACTGTGGTGGTGGCTACATGAAGCTTCTTAGCGATGATGTTGACCAGAAGAAATTCGGAGGAGACACCCCTTACAGGTTCATTTTCTGCTCTATTCTCCATTTCTATAACAAAACATTGGACAATAAAAACATTACGCTTTGATCTTCTTTTACATGCAGCATCATGTTTGGCCCTGATATCTGTGGCTACAGCACTAAGAAAGTGCATGCTATTCTTACCTACAATGGAACAAATCACCTGATCAAAAAGGAGGTTCCATGTGAGACCGATCAGCTCACTCATGTCTACACATTCATCCTCCGTCCAGATGCTACTTACAGTATTCTTATTGACAATGTTGAGAAGCAAACTGGTAGCCTGTACTCTGACTGGGATCTCCTTCCACCAAAGAAGATCAAGGATCCAAGCGCCAAGAAGGTAACTAGCATCATTCCAAGAACTAAAACTTATGATTGGTAGCATTTCTCATAAAAACTGAGTCTCTATTTTACAACAGCCTGAGGACTGGGACGACAAAGAGTACATTAGTGATCCGGAAGACAAAAAGCCAGAGGGATATGATGACATCCCGAAGGATATTCCAGACACTGATGCAAAAAAGGTCTGAATCATTTTTTCCGTCATTGATGCAAAAACCAATCTAAATCATTTGCTGGGTTTTAATTTGTATCCTTTTGTGTGTGTGTGTTTTTAGCCTGAGGACTGGGATGATGAAGAAGATGGTGAGTGGACCGCACCGACCATTCCTAACCCTGAGTACAAGGGTGAATGGAAGCCTAAGGTTCTTTTTTTTGCTATCAAACAGAGTTTTTAAAGATAGTTAAAACTATCTTTCTTTCTTCTCACGTGTTATTCATATTGTTCTTTAGAAAATCAAGAACCCTAACTACAAAGGCAAATGGAAGGCTCCAATGATTGATAACCCAGGTAACTATTATCTCTACGACCATTTATATTCAACTGAAGATAATTTAATTAGTTATGGATGTAACAATTGAATCAAATATTACTACAGACTTCAAGGATGATCCAGAACTCTATGTCTTCCCCAAATTGAAGTATGTTGGAGTGGAGTTGTGGCAGGTAATAAACAACAATATAATTCATCACATATTCACATATCAACATTTGTTTTTCGTAAAGATTAAAGACATTTGGTAATCGTAGGTGAAATCTGGATCGTTATTCGACAATGTCTTGGTCTGCGATGACCCAGAGTACGCTAAGAAATTGGCCGAGGAAACTTGGGGAAAGCTTAAGGATGTATGTTATTTTTGTTTTGTTTGCTCTTTGTTTTCACCATGAAAGGAACTTTGGCTTATAAAATCAGTTTTGTACAGGCGGAGAAAGCATCATTTGACGAAGCTGAGAAGAAGAGAGAAGAAGAGGTAATAAATAAATAATTAACAAAAAAATTCTCTAATCCAAATAAGTTTCGTAATGTAGATATTCATTTCAGGAATCAAAGGATGCTCCTGGTGATGATACTGACGTAAGAGTCTCTCAAAAAGTTTCAGAAATTCGATATATTATTAAACTCTCAGATTGTGATATATTAAGATTGGTTATTCATATATAGGCTGAGGATGATGACAATGAAGGAGATGACTCCGATATTGAATCTAAGTCAGAAGAAACCAAGGAAACTTCAGACGACGATGATGCCGTTGCTGCTCATGTATATGTCGTCTTCTCTATCTCTATTGTTTTTAGTTTCATTAATGGCTGTGTGATTATGTTTTTTTATTATTATTACAGGACGAGCTCTAAGCAAAAGGATGAAGACTTTAAGGACCCAAAAACTTCTTTTTTTAAGTGAGTTTTTTAGCTTTAGTATTTGTTGGGATGTAAAACCTTTTTTAGCTACCAAAAATATGGTGAAATTGATGTTGCACCTTTTGAGGAAATCCTCATCTTTCTCTCTCTTTCTCTCTCTATCTGTCTCTTTCTCTCTCTCTCTCTCTCTCTCTCTCTCTCTCTCTCTCTCTCTCTCTCTCTCTCTCTCTCTCTCTCTCTCTCTCTCTCCCTCTCTCTCTCTCTCTCTCTCTCTCTCTCTCTCTCTCTCTCTCTCTCTCTCTCTCTCTCTCTCTCTCTCTCTGCTCTCTCTTTCTCTTGCTCTCTCTTTTGCTCTCTCTCTCTCTCGCTTTCTCTCTCTCTCGCTTTTCTCTCTCTCTCTCGCTTTTCTCTCTCTCTCTCGCTTTTCTCTCTCTCTCTCGCTTTCTCTCTCTCTTTCTCCCTCTCTTTCACTCTCTCTAAGCTAATTTCATATGCATGTGCCTATCACAAACTCATGCAAATATTTACATCTTAACTTTTTCGAGACAAAAATATGTATTCACTTGTATACAAAAAACTTGCCAAAATAGTTCGATGTATTTTCTTAATGTACATAAATGTCTTTAGTTTTAAAGTCAATATCATTAAAATATGCCTTATGTTAAAAGTGTTTAAAGAGGAAAATTGTTCAAAGTAGAATCATTTAGTAGATTTCTAAATTTAAAATTATTATCTACTCTCTTGATCTAAGAATCTTTTTTTTTTCAAGAGTATGGCAATGGAATATCACTATAACATGTATTTGTTAAGTTATATGAAGTTTATAGGAAATAAAATAATGATTCAAAAATATAATATAATTTTAGTTTTATATTTTATTATAATTATTTATAAAATATTATTATTTGATATTGAAAATTTGATTATGTTTATTAAAAATATTGATTATTATTTTCAACTAAATGATATTTTCCATTCTACTTAAATAATTAATTATTATAAGTAAAATATATGTCGTTCGTAAATAACAAATATTCATATTTTAAAATATCAAATTTATAATATATGTTAACATTTTGTGATTGACTATTAATTATTTATATTTTTGTATCTATAATTTAAGAAAAAAATTTTTTTTTGAAAAAATAGTTATTTTTGCTTAGTTTAGTAAATCATATGAATCTAACCAAACTAATATGAGTGACACATATTATAATTATTTTATTAATCTATGTCTATTTATATGACACATTATCAAATATTTTTGTAAATAATACGTTCGAATAATTTTTTTATTTTAAATATTTATCAATTAGTATATTAGAAATATTGATTAGAATAAAGATAAATTTAGAAAATTATTTAATATCGTATATTGAAAATATAAAATGATATTCTTTTGTAAAATAAAATAGAAATGCTAGAGTGACGTGATTATAAAAGAAAGATAATATGATAATTGAATAATGAATTGTTAAAAAAAGTTTCTCAATAATAAATTTTATATTAAGTATTTTTTAGTGGGTTGAGTAATGAGTTCTCATATAACATCTTTAAATTATTTTAAACCAAGAGATATAACTTTTTCTATATTACACAAGAAAATTGGCTTAAATCAATTTGAATAATGGTTGACGTGCTTATTTGAACCTAAATTTAATAGCATTGCATAATAACACATAAACATATACAAAATTTAAATTTTTTACGTGAACTTTAACCCGTGCGTATTTTTCAACAAATATGTTAACGATTTTAATAAACCGTCAAAAAATTTTTAATCAGTTTACACCATAGCAAGTACCAAACTAATATGTTACAGAAAAACAACGTTATTTTGCATTTCAAGTTAGCCTTCGTCGTCATCCTCCTTAGCCTTCGTCTTCCTTGAAGTCCAAACGAAGAAACAAAAATTATGTTTCCGACAAGAATAAGAAATCTCTATTCCATGACCAAAGCCTGATTATGATAGTATCCCAAAGTATTTTTTATAATTGATTATCTCACCGAATATTAGTTAAGATATTTTTTTCATTTTTGGTTGTAAATATTTTATTTTATTTTTCTCTAAATTAATTAAATATTTTTAAAACTATTTGAATTAAGGTACGGAATCGAGCAAGGATATACTTTGCTTCAAAAGGATATCAAGTGGCCCGTAGGTTGGCCGGTCGGTCCGCAGGTAAAGCTTTTTTCCGGCGAATCTTTTACATGTTTTGAGGCTACACTCCATAAATCGACATCCTGCCTAAGAAAACTGAAAAATAAAAATCAAATCTTTCTCAATAAAAATCAAATCTTTCTCAATAAAAATCAGGGACCATAATATTGTGGAGTTGTAGCAGACAAAGTCTTTGGTAGAGACATCGTAGATTCTCATTACAAAGCCTGTCTTTACGCTGAAATTAATGTCAGTGGCACTAACGGCGAAGTAATGTCCGGCCAGGTTTAGTTTTAGATTCAATATGGAATTCATCGATTTCAATGCAACAAATCGAATTTTTGAGATTGTTCTTGTGTGGTTTTCAGTAGGAATTCCACTGAAAAACTTTTTCTTCGTTTGAACTTCAAGAAAGAGGAAGGCAAACGGTAGAAGAAGAAGAATGAATTTTTTTTAACTCTAACTTAAAAACGAGATCGTTTTGCTTGAAGCGTAAAAAAACGTCGTTTAGTATTGCACATTAATCTAGTATTTGTCACAGTGTCGGCTGACTCATCATTTTTTGACCGTTTACTAACAGCGTTAACAGATTTGTTAAAAAAAACACATGAAATAAAGTTCGTGTAAAAAATTTAAATTTTGTATCTGTTCATGTGATATTACGCACTACTGCTAAATTTGGATTCAAATGGACACGACCATAATTGTTCAAGTTTGATAGGCTTTTTTTTCTTCTCATTTTACACCTATTGACATTGAGAGAACTACCATCAATTCAAACAAATCAAACATGCGTGGATCCATTTAAAAAATAATAAATATATAATTAAAATAATATATATATATATATATATATATATATATATATATATATTTCAAAGATTGCATCACTTCTATCTTTAAAATATAGAGTTTGATTTTATTTTCTTTCGTATGAATATGTTAAATATTCGTATGAAAATATTAAATTATTAGATCAGTACGTTGTAGTCAAGTGATAAAAAAATATATTTGAAACGATACATTTTTCTTTTTCTTATAATTTATGGTTCTGAAAATATTCAATACTTGAATTGACTATTATTCTCTATTATAATCGACTTAGAGTTAGGCTAATTTTATAAAATATTGTTTCATCTCCATTATAATTGCGATGTTTTCCCTCTGAATCTCCTTGTTTAGAAAAAAATGAAATTTGAAATCTAAAAAAAATAAAAAACTAAATTTAAAGAGCAAAACGGAAAAATGACAAAAGTAAGATGTTAGTGGTGAATTTGTGCTACAGACTTAAATTCAGCCTTTTTACTATTTCAACTAGTTTATTTTCATAAGTGAAAAATTACGTTATAAAGATATAGACCAAATGGAATATTTTGAAATATAAACAAAATATAAGAAAAATTTTAAGTAAAAAGGGATTTTTAAAAGTGTATGTATCTATTTATGTAAATGCATAAGTTCTTTTAAGTATTTAATTATCTATTTCAAAATTTATTACGATTTTGATAAATAATAAATCTTTTATTTATGGAGATGAATTATAAATTTTTAATATTATTGTTATTCTTAACCAAAAATTAAAAAAATTACGATACAAAATACAATGTTTGATCGTTGCGACTTGTTAAATATAAATACATCAGATAAACGAACATTAATTTTTGAAATCATTATTTTTTTGGTCCATTTTCTCTAACTTATTAAATCAAATTAATTCAGATTGCTTCATTTTTTTCTATTTTTTTATTTTTCATATTTCAAATCCATGTAACTCAACTTTATATCCTATTAATTAGTTTAGGTTTTTATCTTTTAATTTTCTCATTATTCCTTTGAAAGCACTTTATTTCTCGATTGTACTATCATCATGGAAATATTTCTAAATGTTTTTGTAGGGAAGAAAATACAAACTTATATTTCAAAAGCATATAATATTAGGGTTACTTATACAATGTAAAATAAAAAAACATCATACCAAAACGGAAACATTTTAATACACACCACAACACAAGGCACTGATGAAATAGATCACAGCCGTTGGTTCCAGGTTGGCATCAATGACATAACCATAGGGAATCCTTCCATTCGTTATTCGCCACGTCAGTACTCCAGCTCGATCAGTTGACACGTGTATTTTTAAAAATTCTCTTATTTTCTTCACATTTGTGTATTCGAATCGATACGAAAGATCGGATCTTTCTTCCGTTTCTTCTTTTTTTTGTTCCGAGAGATCAGTGAGGGATACGTCGAAACCATGTTTTTGTTCGATTGGTTCTATGGAATTCTTGCATCGTTAGGGTTATGGCAGAAAGAAGCGAAGATCTTGTTTCTCGGACTCGACAATGCCGGAAAAACTACGCTACTTCATATGCTCAAAGACGAGGTTTCGTTTTCTTCTCGATCATTACTTATTCGGATCCCTGTTTCTCCTGTAGTTTCTATGTTTATCTGATTAAGAGGATTATTGGTAGTGATAAGTTTTGTAAACGATGATTTGTGTATAGATCTAATTAAGGGGGAATTATTTACAGTGGTTAGATTTTTGATTGAGATTGTGCATCTGAGATTTTGTGTTGTGTTGATGTATTAACAGAGATTAGTTCAGCATCAGCCTACTCAACATCCAACGTCTGAGGAACTTAGCATTGGCAAAATCAAATTCAAAGCTTTTGACTTGGGAGGCCATCAGATTGCTCGAAGAGTTTGGAAAGATTACTATGCCAAGGTTACTTTCTCTCTCTCTCTCTCTATCTCTCTCTCTCTTAGTAAGTCTTGTTTTTGAAGATGTAATATTGATTTTGTTTTCCTCTTATGAACAACCCATTATTATGTTTTCTTTAGCCCCTATTGGATCCATGAGAGTTTGGTGTTCTTTGAGCTCTTTTGTTTAGTAGCTAAGCCATACATTTGTTGCTTTGACATATCATTACCTTTTTTTTTGTCTCTTTTTATAGTTTCTGCACTTTCTGAAATTCTCAAATTTAATGATTGTAGTTAACATCCTAATAGAAACTTAGATGAAATCACAATCTACAGGTTGGTTATATTTATTTGTTTCAAGATGTTTCATTGGTCTTGCTCCGGTATAATTTGTAAACATTGACGAATTGGCAAAGAAATATTTACATATCTGTTTCCTTAGTCCTAGCCAGATAGTGATGATATGTTTTGGACCTTTGGGTATAAAGATTATCTTGGAGACGTATTTCTTGGTAGTTTAGTTTCTTCTTGTTACATTAGAATGCAAGTTACGTGTATCTGATATACGATGTCGATAGTAGATCTTGATATATGATTGTAGAGTTGTTTATATGAAATGAAAATTGTGTTTATTGGTCGATTAATGGAATGCGTAAAAAAACATGGTAGTCTCTTTGCTGATAAACACTTTTTGGTTCTAAAGGTTGATGCAGTTGTTTATCTCGTGGATGCTTGTGACAAGGAGAGATTTGCAGAGTCAAAAAGAGAGCTAGACGCTCTTCTATCGGATGAAGCACTTGCAACAGTCCCTTTTCTGATTCTTGGAAACAAGATTGATATTCCGCATGCAGCATCAGAAGACGAGCTTAGGTATCACTTGGGTCTCACCAGCTTCACCACCGGTAAGGGAAAAGTCACACTTGGAGACTCTGGTGTTCGCCCGCTCGAGGTCTTCATGTGTAGCATTGTCCGTAAAATGGGATATGGCGAAGGATTCAAATGGCTCTCTCAGTACATCAACTAAAAGACTACATCATAAAATTGCTCTCTTTTTCATATATCAAACCAAACTTAAGAAGATTTCCGTACAATTTGTCTCTTTTTTGAGCTAAAAGATTTGTGAATGATGATATAACATCCATGATATACCTCGTTTCTCCGTTTTTGTTTTTGTAGTTTTCTGTTTTTTTTTTTGTTTTAATATATAAGTTTGGTTACTTGCATTTTCGAAACTTTCATGTCTCAGCCGACAGCTTGTTTTATCGAAACCATTATTCCAATTTAGACCACCAACTTTCATATAGTGTGTGCATTACTCACCCTAAATATCTCTCTATTTATTCACCATGGATGTTCCTAAATAGTTATGACTTTGGCTAATGTAGGCAATGTTGCTTTTTAGTTGTCGAAGACGTTGAGATGCATTTTGGGGCTTTAAAGTCTCATTCTGTGTTCACTCTTTAAACAGGTCTACAATGAAGCCTTCAGAAACGGAAGAGGTGAATTCAAGGTTCCACTTGAAGATACAGACAGGTTCGGTCGTGGTGACAGAACCTGTGCTTAGATGCGTTAAGTCATGTCTGATTTCGTGTTTTACAATCGAGTTACACTGAGAGATATTAGGCACACCCTCTGTGGTGGATGAAGCTCCTCTTTCACACAAGGTTTTTAACCATGAATTTCAACAACTTTCATTCTTCAATAGAACCTATAACCATGAACGTGTTTTGTGCTTGGTTGGGTCATATAGGGAACTTCAATGTGGGAGACTATGTTCAAGGACTGTTGTTTTGGCAAGACCTATAAAAAGCTTGCCTAGACTGTTCATTGGACTTCTTTCTTTATTATGCTCTGTTTATCCTACGAAGCCTCCTTTTGTCAATGACAATCCTGTGGAAACCAAACAAGAGCGACAGAGAATGTAGCAATGAGAATTTCTCATCATTTCTCTAAATGTCACTCTCTGTGGAGGTGAATGCGGCCATAAAAACTAACTGGCTCTTGTCAAAATCATCAAAATTCACCATCTCTGTTTTCGTTTGTCTATCTTTTTATCTATTTATTATACTGAAACAAAAGATTTTCATCTAAGCTTTTCCAGACGGTCTCAATCCTACATTGGAAAGCTACGGTTACGTATACCTTTTAGATTTCAGAGTTTGACCAAATATTTACACTTTCTCCTTTGTTTCAAATTTATGATGGCTTATTAAATGTCGACGCTGAGGTTTCTGTGGAATGGCACTAAGGCTTCTTCTTCTTCTTCAACTTCTTCAGGTTATCCATGCGGGAGACCTGCACAAATATTTCCTCATGTTAGATTCCAAGTTATCTGTTAAAATTCATGCTTTCCACACCAAAGGCAAATTTTCATCCACATATCTTCTCAACAAATTCTGCTCTTAAAGATATCTTCAAACTCATATTTCTAAGGCTTGAAACCTGAAAGTTTTTTGACTAAAAAGGCCAGTTTAAATTACCAGATGAAAGATAAGGGCTTTAATGAGAGATACTTACAATGTGAGATTTCCACTGGACTGCCTCTATACTACTGTCATGTGGAGGAAGATCACGAACATGTCGAAATATGTGAATCAGCACTGCAGCATCAAGGGCAGCATACTCTAGCTGCATAATCCAGCTATTTTCAGATTCAATTATTACGATTTCACCCTCTCCACCACCGAGGGTGGCCTCTAATTATATAACCATTGTGTCCCTTCATAATCTAGACAACGAAACATTCCCAGCAGTTTTTCTAGTGTCAGTTAGGTCTAGATGAACAGATAGTGAATAAGATTTAATACCTGATTCTGGGTCAAAGGCCGTTGTTCCCAGTTGCTATTGCGTCTTGTTTTGTTCAAACTCACTCCCAATATTTTCTGATACAGAACAAAGAGATCGAACGAGATGAACAAGTAATATATTCCTTTCAAAATGGTTACTCGGATGTAATGGCAAAAGATTTTGTGAACTAAGAGCTAGATAACAAAAGAAAAGCAACCTTACTTTTGTTAGTCCTGATAAACCACCGCATGGTTCTTTGAAAACATTTTGAATGTCAAGCAACATGTCATAGCGTTTGAAACATTCCAGATCCCCATATGAAAGCGCCAATTGTCTGATGTCACATTGAAAATTGTAACCTGAGGATAATTCATGGTCACATTGATGCTGCCCAGTCAGAGAACATAGGCAGAAAAAGATGATAGAAGCCTCATATACCGAGCTTTAATGTTCTATTCGATTGCAAAATCTGACTAATGCAGTTGTCCAGAATTTCAGAGGCGTCATTGTAAAGCTTTATCAAGTCCAATACGAAAACTTTGCTATCAGATCCAATTTGCATGATTGAAACCTGAACACAAGATTGGCACAACAGGAATAAGAATATTACAGCATCTTAGAGAATTAGAAGAGACTACGAGTAATTACCTTGTTTGGTTTACTGCCTTTGGTATAATTGGGTTTCCATTCACAGTCAACACCCACAACTCTACATCCTTCAAGAAAAGTAGTTGCTTTTCTCAACTCATTGACTCCATCAACCCAAACTACATCTTCCACAGCTAGATCCTTGAGATGTAGAAAGCGTGTGCCAACGAAACCAATCTCGGACTCTTAGCAACATTAAGAATACCATTGTAAACTTCTTATTGTTTTAAACATACTAGGAAAGTTCAATGCAATAATATATACCTTGTGCTTTTGGCAGACCTTCAAGTGAATATCGATCACACAGTTCATCAACCTTCTCGGAGTACCCAGCTTCCATTGCCAAGTATACCTTTAAAACTCAAAAGACCACCAGCACTTTAGCAAAGCAGATGATGATATAGAAACAATAAACCGTATGAATATGAAAAACATCCTTAGAGATCGATTTTTGTGCAACAAGAGCTAACCAGATAATCGAGGAGCTGTCTGTCACCTTTGGCCTTTATTTCAGCAACATCCCAACATGCTTTTTCAGCTAGATCCTTAAGTGCACTGCACATTAATTAGAAAAATATCATATTTTAGTGTTATTTCCCCATATGATCTCATACCCTCTGCTGACTTGCTGGTGCTGTATAGATCATATCCAAAACAGGTTAAAGAAAAAGCTGTATACTGCTTTCAAATGAGAAGCTAATGCGAGTGTAACAACCTTTCTTTACACTTGTAACACAAATCGGGAAAATCCTGCTGGAGATTGTTCTTCTTTATGACATTATAGGCCTGCTTTAGCATATTCCTTGAGCCATATGCTTGGACAAGAATGCATAAACTGGGCTTCCCCATGAATGTAGCCCATTTCTCTGCAGCTTGGAAGTCTTTATCCTCAACCATTTGTTGAAGAAAGGTTTCTCCAGGGAAATGGAAAGAAAAATGCTCTAACATAGACACGGCCGTCATGAAAGATTTCGATTTGATCAAATCAGAAATGTATTGTTCCAGAAATGCAGTTCCAGAAGCAAATCCATGCCCATGCCAAACTTCTGATGCAGACAAGGCTTCATCGATGCTTGTTAACCCAACATCAAATACTTTAAGAGTATGCACCATTACTTTTTCATCATAAGCTAAAGATCCTCCAACAGTAAAAAGGAAGAATCGAGCAGCTAGACTTCTAGCAGAAGTAACGTCTTCTTGACTTGCTGGTGCAGAAGCTGTTTTGAAGTAGCGGCGAAGAGCTGATATTACCAAATGACTAAAGCCTTCGCCGTATATCCCAAACACGGGAAGCACATTTAGGCACTGAATAATGAAAGTGGCAGGCCCTGGTTTGGGGTTATTGGCCAGAACCTGATGAACTCGATACTGCAAAGCTTGGAACTTTTTTGTTGCCTTGCAGCTACCTAAAATATCGATTCAATGTTAATAAATTAGAAAACAAATTCACACAATTGGGACACCAAAAAGCAGGACTTACCATGAATATAGCATTCTTTGAGAAGATATAAGAACACAACCGGAGATACATAGGTTAAATCTGAAAAGGCATGTAAACACAGAATTCCGTCTGATTCAAAAGCAACAGTTTCTTCATCTTTTACACCCGAAAGAGCTTCTTCAGAACCCAAACCCATCCAAGATAAATGCAAAAGACAATTTGATATGTCTACTCACTTCTCAGTAAAAAAGTCCTAATGTTTCGTAAGAAAAATGAAGGAAGAATCAGGCAGATACGATATGATCTATGTATTAGAAAAACGAGATTATGATTCTAACGAGGAAAACGATGCACTAAAATCTAATTCCAGAGTTTTCGCGATAAAGCCGTAACTAAAAGCTTTGAAGGGAAAAAGAGAGAGATTAACAAAAACAACGGTAAAATCCAAACATGGCACAATGGCTTTTGAGATCGACATTTGAACACATACTTTCTGGGAAAATTCAATTGGTTTTTCGCCGGAGAGACGTACCGGCAAGTAGTGGGGACTTAGAGGAAAAGGGAAGAAAATGAGGATTTTTGGGGGGTAATGAGACGGGACTGGTTTCCCCACCTTATTTTTTCACTTTAACGGCAAAACTCCGTCTGTTGACTCCGTTACGTCCTATGAAAGTTAGTTAGGAGGCGTTCTATTTGGAAAAAAAATTGTCTATTTCAAACCCCAACAAAAATATTTCATCATTTGTAACATTGATTATTAAAAATTTATGAGTAAATATTCTAAATATACTTTTTAAGTCTTTGTTGTAATCTAAAATTAAAATTTTAAAATACCAAAAAATATTATGTAAAGAATATTTATTTATTTTAAAAAAAATATTTAGACATGAAATATATTGGATATTTATGTTAGTGATACAAATATAAAAAAATGTTCAAAAACATTACTCTTTACTTTAGCTATGTGTTGTACGTAGAGACGGGCAAATCAATTTAATCCTTATCCTTGTTCCAAAATGTGGCCATCTACATTAAACGGTGATCCAATTTTCGGTCGCCTAATTTCCATCAATAATATTGTTTTATTCAATATTAAACATAATATTATACCAAAACTGTAGATTAATATATTTATAAAACATTAAATATTCCAAAAACTAGCTTCGGATACTCCACAATTAATCTGCAGTTTCTTGGTACTCGTTAAGCTCATTCAGACCATCCGACTTTAGTTCAAGAAATCCTTCAGCAATTGAAGAGAGCAGACAATAGATGATTGATACGACAACACAGAGCAAAACTATAGATATCCTTCTACTCAAGCTGTTTCGTCCAATCAAAGTGTTCCCATTCCCGGACAAAGCTCAAAACCGCCTTCTTCTGGCTCTCAACCGACTCTTGCCTTCTTCTTCTGTACATATCTTCTTCTGGCAATTCGAGCATTCCTCTGATTACATTCAGTCCAAGATTGCTGTTGAACTGTTGCTCGTCGTCGATCACGTGAACAAACCCTTTGTCTAGACCAAACTCAACGTGGAAGTAAGGGAAATCCTTTGGTATAGAGTTCCTTAGACCTTTCACGCTAGTGTCAATAAGCTTCTTTGCATTGTGCTGACTCCATTCACTCTCGGCTTCATCAATGGCCTTTTTGAAGTAAAGAGGACCTTCTTTTGCTATGTCCCGAGGAATTGGGATACATTCGATCAGACAATGGCGACGTTGCTGAGACAAACCAATCACTGTCTCCAGAAACACGGCATCTTTTCCTTCTTTCGCATACATCATTACAAGACATTTTTTGAAATTGCGAATCTCAACCCAAACATTGTCGTCAACGCTTCTGCTGGCTGCCTCGTGCTGTGATGCAGTAAAGAACATTCATCAATACAAGAAGCAATTTAACGTCAAGCACAGAGATGCATATACATACCTGCATTGGCAAGATACAGCAATGGCCTCGGACAAGGGGCTGATGTTGCGGTAACATTAGATATGTGAAGTTTGCAATCGAGACAACTAAATGTTTCGGTCGCTTTGGGTTCTCAAAACAAAAGAGACATCGTTCTTGCTGAGTCAAGATACGTTTCACGCGGTTTTCCCTTTCATGAATGTTACTGGACGATTCCCGCTTCCTGGACTTTTTGCTTGGAGCGTCACCATAGTCATACTCATCATCAGCAGCTTGATTAGATGTTTTGTACTGTTTGTTCTGCATTATGCTTCTGGCTAAATGCGTATCCGTATTATCATCTTCTTTCTTCTTTTTACCCGTCATATCTTTTATACTATACCTACTGAGAAACAAAAACAGGAATTACAAAACCAGAAAGATTTGACATAAAAAAGAAAAGCCCTAAACAGCTCAGAAATAAATGTGAACTTACGTTGCTGCAGTTCTAATGCAGTGTTCTTTGGATGAATTGTCTGCTTCTTTTGCTTTCAACCTCTCTGCTTCTTCCTGGAAAATCAAGAGAATTCGTTTCAGAAGCAACCAGGTAAAACAGCGGAAATAGATTATACGTGGGAACTAAGTTCTAAAACCATCAGGAAAAGCACTCGGGCACAAGACAATTTAATGATGTAGAACAAAACACATAAATTGTCTCACCATAAATTTCTCGGCTTCTTCAGGTTTCCCTTTCATACGGAGTTGAAGGGCTTTAGCAGCCAGTTGATTCACACTTAAAGTTTCGCAACTGGGAAGAGTTCTTTCACCATCATTTTTGGTCTCTGATGGTAATGTTTTCCGCTCCACATAACCTTTGTGATCTCCAAGGGTCTCTATGGGAGACACTGATTCATTTTTTTGCTTAGAAAGCACTTCTTTCATGAAGTTTCCATCATTGGAAAACTTATTCAAGTGAGCTGCCGCTTCCGATATCAGCTTCGAGTTTTCGTTTCTATGAATTTGGCCTTTTCTCTTTCCCCAGGATAATGACGGGTCGGCTTTGGGGGCTCTCAATTCACGATGACGCAGCGAATCATCCTTCAAATAGTCCCGACCATTACCCTTTAAATAAAACACGACAAGAAGTCAGAATATTGCCTGTCACACCTCCCAGTGTGAAACAGTAGTAAATTAAAGAACATCATAAACGGTTCAAGTACTTTCTCAGAAATCCTTTCTGGTTTATTTTCTGTATCATTTTCTTCATTTTTCCCTTTTCTTCTAATATTTATGGCATTCAAATGGGCACGTGATGGAGCTGCTCTTTGAGATGCCACGGACTCAACCAGCTTACCAAGAGAACCCCATCGTTCTCCAGCGACCTACATAACCCTTAAATGATAAGGCAAAATACTCAAAACCGAAGAGACCATGCTTAATCATAACACCGTAAATAAATACGAAACCTACTTCCTCGAGCCTTTGCCCTTCTCTTGCAGCCTGTTCTTTTGCACGCTTGAGTGCTTTCATTCTCCAACTTGCACCCCCATCTCCAACGACAGAAGTTGATAAAAGCTGATCTTTACCGTTTCTTTTCTCAGATTCTTCCTCTGGATAACCAGATCCATTGTCTTTCAAATAAGGATTTAGTTCCCTTGGGTTTACTTTAGTCACCTGGTCAGAAAAAATACACTAAATAACCATATAATCTGGACGGTTTAAATTGAAAATCCAAAGCAAAGTTTCTCACCTCTTCAGGTTTACTTTCTACCAGTTTCTCCTCTACATCTAAAGCAGGGTTTGGATCAGCCTTTTGGGTTGGCTGCAGCATCCAATCGAGACCCATTGTCTTTCTAACAATATCCCCTTGGAGCGAGTCGTCAACAGTATCACCATCTCCACCCCTTACAATCTTCTTACCGTCTCTCTTACTTGCTTCTCTCCTACTACTCTCTTTTCTATCAAAGTCCTTGCTCCTTTTACTTCTATCCTTCCCACCTTTAGATTTCTCCTTTTCTCCCTCCGAACTATCGTCAATCACCTATTTGAAAATAAAACCACATCAAACTAAAGCAAAACCCAATAAAAAATTGAAAAACACGGAAAACAATCAGGATAATCTGAAACTAGAAATTTACTTCATCACGAGGTATTATCTTTATGCCTGAAAACATGTTGACGATATGTGTCAAAGGTCCCAGTGACTTCTTCTTCTTGAAGAAACAGCACAGACTTCAAAAGGCAGAGCGAAGCAAACTCGGAGACTAACAAATGCAAAAATTCAGAAGCCAGAATTAGGGCATGTTATAGACATGGAATTGCAAAAAGAAAGAAAGGCAAACACAACAAGATCCGGAGATCAACAAGAATCAGCATACCCCACTAGCTTACAATACAGGAAAACAAGAAAAACCATTTAAGCTAAGAGTACATAATCAATGAAGAAAAGCTCAGGCAAAATATATATAAGAAAAAAAAACTTATATTCTACAATTCTCTAAGCCTAAGTTAACTTAGAACTCTACAAACACACCTCTGAAGTTTCACTTTATGATTCTGATCAGTTAGATTGAATGACGTAGACGAATCTGAGGAAAGATAACACAGGATTGAAACCAACTTTTGGATCCTTGAGACTGAGTGAGAGCAAATTGATCAATTATTTATATCGAAAATGTTAATTTCGCCAAAGGGGAGGTATTTTTCCTTGATCCAATTCCTTTTTTTTTGTATTCTTTGTCAAATCAAGAGAAATCAACAACTTTTCATTACTTAACTTTCTCTTCCCGTTTCCTAGCAAAATAATCAACTATAAACTCAAAGCAGAAGAAAAGTGGATACACTGAAACAGAGCCTAATCTAGAAAAAATATTTTATTTATCTTCGTTACCGTGAAAGAAGAAGAAGATAATAGCTGAGTCGGTGACGGAGGATCTCTTTTCGACGTATTGTTCGTCGATTTAGGGATCCAGAAGAAACCAAAATCAGAAAAGGAAAGAAAAGTAATATCAAATAAAATGACGAACCGGGTCTCTTAACCGGAAAAATCGACGGACGAGAATTCGAAACGGTATTGGCCCCAAACCGGTCCATCATCGCTAATAATTAGGGGATGGTCGACAAATAATCAAGTACCCAATTAATCCTAACCGGTCCATCATCGCTATTAATTAGGGGATGGTCGACAAATAATCAAGTACCCAATTAATCCAAACAGAACCGGCTCTAAATTTACCAATATGAACATTCCAAATTACGAGTATGAAAACTCTTTACCAAATTACTCAATCCAAACCCCCTCTCCAATTTTGAATAAGTGAATCGAATTAAAGAATCAACCACAATTAATTATTAACTAATAATTTATAAATTATATAAATTAGAGACGACATTTAATTTCTTATGATTCAATTTTTTTGGATTTTATCAAATAGATCTAATTCAAGTTCAAAAACAAATTTAAAATTATAATTTGGTTATTTTAATTGAATATTTTTTTTTCAAAATAATTTATGGGTAAATGACAAAATAGTGTTCTTTTAAATTTTTTTGTTCCAAATATAACACTATTAGTTTAAATTTCTCAAAATAATATAAATTTAATATTAAATGTCTTAAAACTTTATTTTTAATAAAAAAAAACGAAAACCTAAATTGAAAACAATAACCCAAATATAATATTTTAATTATAATTATAATTATTTATGATAAATATATATATATATATATATATATATATTTAAAAAATAATTTGCGTTATTTTTGTAATTTTAAGTTTAAAATGCTAAATTTGAAATAAAAATTTAAAAATATGTTATTTTAATGTATTACTCATAAATTCTTTATTGATAAATACTAAAACTAGGACTGAAAATTAAGCGCAAATGGTTAAGAGATAAGGCAATTGACTAAAATAACACATTTCAAAATTTTATTTTAATATATCACTAATCATTTATATTTCCAAAAATATCATAAATTTAATAATAAAATAATTATAAATCTATTTTTAATAAAAAAAAAATTTAAACCCTAAATTAGAAAAATGAACCCAAACATTATATTTTAATTTTTTTTAAATAATTTATTTGAAATAAATAATTATTTTTATATAATAATTTGTGTTATTTTAGAATTTATTTTTAATGTGTAAATTTGAAAAAGAAATTTAAAAATATGCTATTTAGGGTATTACTTTAGTAGATATTATCTGTATAATTTTAGTATTTTTGAATTTGCTAAAAGATAATTTACAAAAAATTAAGAAACATCTAATTTTTCACTCAGTTAATATCTATGTGGAAATATGTATCATATTTATTATAATTTTTTAGTGAAATAAAACATAACTAAAATTCTTAATATATTAAATGAGAATTATTTTATAAAAAACTTTATTTTAACGTGTTATATAATTATGTGATATTGACGTATCATGATATGAAATTTTTTTAAAATAAATATTAAATAAAATTTAATTAATAGAGTATTTATAAAATTTGCCATTTGAAAAATAATTATATGTATGAAATTTCTCAGATTTCGACATAAAAATAAGAAAAATATAAAACATCCATCTATAATATATTTGCATTTTAGAAATAGATATATTTATGTGTGATTTACATGTTTGATATAATAATGTGTAATCATTATAATATTTTCAAAACATGAAAATAGGTCTAGTTTAATAGAATAATTACATAAAATTCCACTAATATTAAATCTAATATAAAATCAATTATATATTCTATTTAATTCCTATTTTCTGATTCATTTAATACAAATAACAAATCAATACCCTATTAAATAAAAAATTTATTGTGATGACAACCAAAACAATAAATCTTATTAATTTTGTGACTGGTCACCTAGAATATTACAATAAAAAAAAATTCACATTTTTTCTAATATTTGCATTAAAGTTTCAATCAATATTATTATGTTATTGTATATTCCAAATGTAGTTTGGTTATCATTACAATTAATTTACTTTAAGAGATTTTTTCTCTTATTTGCTTTATATTCTAGACTTTGAAATCATATTACTACATAGTGATATTTCGTCATAATTTTTTATGTCTATTATATTTTTAATACTTTATAATGAATATGCTTCCTTCCATGTTTTACATTTCTTGAAAATAAATTTTTTAATGTATATTTTTTTGTATTTCGATAGATTTTCTTAAAATTTAGAGAATATTATATATATAATAAAATATATTTTTTTTAGTTTTTTTATCACTCAATATATTTCTTAGTTAAAATTAAAATTGTAAAATGTATATATTTCCTGTTTCACCCCCATGCAAAGCATAGATCTAATACCTAGTATAATTTTAAAATACTAGGAAATAAATTATTTATGACACCTACCAGCAAATAAGTGATCAAAATCTGGACATCTTACACGGAAAACAAGCACTAATAAATCCTCATGCCTAATTGTCTTGTTGACAATGAGTTTCGGCGAATAGAGAAGTCAAGTCAACTAATAGTATACACATACATAATCAATTAGATTATACTAATCATTAATCAGCCCATAGATAAATCCTTAATTAGGATGTTTCAGTGTGAATGGACTCTATTTTTGGTGTCCAAAAAATCAACACCCTAATTTTGACCTAATTTTTAGGCAATCCAAACTAAATAACACCAACTATAATGTCTTTAATTATTGACAAATATTCTAAAACTAAATTTATACTCATGTTTTACGTGGAAAAAATATTTATAAATTATATAATATTATTTATTATTAAATATAAATTAAATATTTATATAATTTAATTTTTATTTAAAATTATTTTTAATATTAATTTTTGTATATGTAAATCAAGGAAATAAAAATAATTTTTTTACGAATTTAATAGTATTGTTTGATTAATTTAATAAAATATATTGATTCTCTAATCAAATTAATAATAATGACATATATTGTAATTATTCTAGTAATTTAAATCTATTTATATATTTACTTAAAATTCACTATGCAAATGACATGTTAACATGATATTTCTGTTAATAACACTAAGATTATTTTCTTAAAATATTTTTCAAATAATATATTAAGGATATTAAGATTTTGAGTGTGGACAATTCTCTATAATAATGTTTTTTTAAAAAAAAATTTTAAATAATATTATTAGTTTAAATTTTTAATAAAAGCATATATTTAAAATTAAAATAAATTAAAACTTTATTTTAATATAAAACATTAAATCATAAATTAGAAAAATAATATAATTTTAATGTTGTAAGTTTATGTATGATTTTTTTAGAGTAAATTTTAAAAACGAACAGAATACTATTTTAAAATAAAATATATAGCGAATAATCTATAAAGTTATTTTAAATATATCCCAACTATTTAAGTAATGATTTACGGATCTGAGAACTAATCTCTACCGAGTTAATAATGTTAATTATAATTTTTTATTGTAATATGCTGAAAAGACATGATTTCAAATGTATATAAAAAAAATTAAAAGAAAAATTATCTAGTAGTTACATATCTATATTGTTAGAACACGATACCCAAATTTTCATCCTGCTTCTCTTGAATTACAAATATATATATATATATATATATATATATATATGCACATAATCTATAAAGTTATTTGAAATGATTTATTGATGAAAACGGACAGAATATCATTTTATTACTCAGAAGTTATTGTTTTTAAATTATTTGGAAAACCAGCTTTAATATAAAGTGTGAAATCAAACAAGTGTGAAATATACTTAATTACATTCATAATTGCCAAAATAACATAATCATATTTGCAATACCGTATAATTTAATTAAACATAATGCTACAAAATTTTTATTACATAGTTATGTTGGTTTGTCATATTGTTGTTTTGTTAGTTGCCGCAGCTATGTACGGTAGACGCAATAATCAAACTATTCATTTTCCATTGTAATTTTTTCGACTGATGATTAAAATATCGATACGATTAAAAATCTGCGATTAACCGTAATCGCAATCGTTGGCGACAAACAAACGAACAATATCTGTCATAAACGCAATCGTAGTGTTGATCGCAACCGTAACCATAACCGATTACGGCGACCGAATAATATTATTATCATATAAAAATCGTGTTTTTTCAGCAGGTTAAAACTATTAGAGAGAAATTGTGTCTCTACTCGATATCGGTATTGCAACAAATTCTCACTGACTGCATTTTCTCTATTACGGACATATAATCTTTTTGAGATAACTTTGTCCAATGCTTTTTTTTACCTCTAGCCAACATGAAAGGTTAGTGAATCATCCAAAGAATATTATTATCTCACTCGACCTTTTTGTTTTTCACCACCATCTACTCTTGATGTGAAACTTTTATGCACACAATAGCTTTTAAAGTGTATTATTATAGAAAATTGGATGCAAAACAACGAAAATATTTCACATAAAATTTTTATAGTTCATGAGATTTCAATATATGTCACTATTGATTAAGATTTTATATGTGTTAATAAAATAATATTGAATAAAAACTTAACACGTATGATTATTATAGCTCATTGGATTATAATGTGTATTGTTATTAGTTTAGATTGTACCATATCTTAAAACTATGATTTGGATTAAAATATATATTATATTTTTTAAATAATGTGTAAAAAACTGAAACAAGACTTTTTAAGAGAATGAAATGTACTATATTAAATATAATACTACTTGAATAAACTATATAAAAAATTAAAATGCTAAATATAAAAATTTAGTTGTAATTATTTCAAAAAAATTTAGTTGTGGATTATTTTCAAACGGATTATAAATTCCTACAATATAATGATATGTGATTGATCAAAATCCAGTTGAAAAATGGGTGTGTGAAAGAGAAAAAAAAATTCCTAATCTATCAATTGACAAACATTTTAATTAATCAATTCACATTCAAATGTGATTTACAAATATATCACCATCAAATCATCTTAAGGCAAGTATTAAATAAAATATAAATTTTTAAATTATTTACGAAAATAGTATTAGACAAATATGTAACAGTAATATGTAAATTTTTAATATTTTGACATAAAATTATTGTCATATAAAAGACAAACACAATTCAAAATAAAATATTATAGATTTTTAAAAGTTAGTAAAACAAAATATAAAATCAAAATTTAGTTTAATTAAATATTTATTATATGTATAATTTTATTTATTTAATAATATTGTTTATCTAATATGAAAATAATTTAAATTTATTTATATAATTATTTATTACATTTGTATAATTAATATTATAATATGTAAATATGTAATCAAATTCCAAGAAAAAGGTTTTGTCACATATTTAGTTTATAATTATATAATCCAATCGCGAATTTTGTGTGTGTGTGTCGGATAAAAAAAGTCAAACAAACATTAAGTGTTAAATTAATTACGGATATGGTCAATGACTCTAATTCTAATCACCCATCGTTTTGTATTATTAGTAAACTAAAAAGTATTTATAATATTTTTATCTTCTGAGATGAATTGAACTCATCATTTTCCATGTGTTTTACACATATGAATACTAAAAGACTAAAAATGTATTGACTCGTCAGCATTTCTAAGATGCCAAAGAGAAAGGTGAAACAAATTGTCAAAAAGAAGAAATAAAAAACGAAACAAGTTTGTCCAATTATATATTCTGTAACTTCCAGGAAATTGCATGGCTTTCAGCCAGTTAATTTCTCAGAAATTGTTAAAAAAAAATATTTAGGGGAAATTTGCCAATTATCTAAGTAAAAGAAAAAACCATAATATGCATTTTTATCAAATTAGTTAAGTAACTCGCATTTTTATCTTATTATTAACAAAAAATTTCCCTCAGTTAATGTTTATTGGTAACAAAGTTTTTTTGTCGATGGGCACTGTTTATTACACATACACAGTATGTAAAAACAATAGTAGATTTTTAAGTTTTTATTTCCAAAATAACATCTAAATTTTTAATAATATCACAAATTTAATATTACAGTGTATTAAAACTATATTTTAATAAAAAAAACATTATACCTTAAATTAGAAAAAATAAATCCAAATATAATATTTTAAGTTTATGTGTAATTTATTTAGAGTAAATAAATATTTTTACATAATTATTTTTGTTATTTTTGGAAATTTAATTTTATGATGTTAGATTTTGAAATTTTTTTTTTTAAATATGTTATTTTACGGTATTACTCTTTTAAAAAAAATGAGTTTTATTTTATTATTCCGCATAATCAATATAGAATATTTATATCTAACATATTAATTTCGATATTAGTTTCAATACACCATTTTAAATCTTTCAAACACTTGAAAAAAATCTTCAAAATCCAAAAATAATAATCCTCTCGTTAAAATAGATTATATTCGATTCTTTTCATCAATCTTAACTAGTTTTAGATATTTTTATTTAAATAATAACCCTTTGTCTCAAAAATGTTTAGAATCCGACACAAATAACCAATTCTTTTATACCACTAAGCCACCACACGGTTTTTAAGTGGTGTAATATCTTAATTTAAAAAAGTTCATTGTTTGGAGTAGAAGTTCAAAACTCTTGGCAATAAATTTTTTAAAAGTATATAAGTTATGATGTCAAACTTGTGTGCGTGTGGTATATGATCAACTACATTAGATAGATAGGATATAATAAACAAATAAATTGTTTGACATTGATCATTTGGTTTTGAGACATTGACATTAATCAACGTTCAAAAAATGATTCAAAACCAACCCTGTAGACGGCCTATCATGCCAAATCCTAGCTAGGGCGAACTAAGTTTTATGTTTTTCCACTTGATGTGTCACATAAGCAAGTCTATCATCATTGTTTGTAAATATACAAGTCTACCATCATTGTACACACACGTTCATATCTGCAATGATGATTGACTTATATGTTTATATACAATAACGGTAAAATTATATGTTTATATACAATAATGGTAAAATTATATGTTTATATACAATGATGGTAGATTTGTATATTTACAATGGTATTTTTTTTATTTTCAAACCGCAAATTCATATGAAAGTGTATTAAATAGTGCAAGTCTACCATAAAACAAAATAAATCTATGATAAATTAGATTTAGATCTGCATAAAAAAAATATTCGTAGATTATTTAATTAATTATTTAATACATATAAATTAGATATTTACATAATTTATTTTTTAAAATATTTTGAATATAAACAAATAATTTTTTATATATTAATTATCTATTAATACATAATTTAATGTATTTTTATAATGTATTTAAATATTTATATATAATATATTTTTAATTATATATATTATTATGTCATTGAATTTAAAAAGTATTTTTATAATTTAAATAAATTACATATGTCATTGATCTCATGGTAAAATATATTGATTTAGTATTTTTATAATTTAAGTAAATTACATATGTCATTGATATTCTAACCAAATTAATAGTAATGAGATACATTATAATTATTCTAATAACTTAAATCTACTTATATATTTATTTGAAATTATTTATTAATTATTGTATATGTAAATTAAAAATATAAAATAATTATTTTTATGAATTTAATTTTATTTGGTTAGTTTAATGAAAATATATTGATTTCTGACCAAATTAATATCAATGACATATATTATAATTATTGTATTAACTTAAACTCGTTTATATATTTATTTTAAAATTATTGTGATAATAACACGTCAGTATATAATATTTGTGTTAATAACCTGATAGGATAAAATTATTTTTTTAAAATATTTTTTAAATAATATATTGGAGATGATAATAACCCTTACATCCACGAATATTCGTTCAGGTAGATTTACAAACCATATATTACATGTTATTATAAGCTAGATTTATTTTGTTTATAAATATTTTACGAAAAACTCTAGGGCTTGGTAGTAACTATACCAACCAAAAAATCTACTGTCATTGGGATTAAGTCAATAATACCATATAAATGTATGTAATTTTACGAGTATTTACTATTTAATTAAGAAATAAATTATGTTTGTAATATTTTACGAGTAAAATATATTTTTTATAAAAATTATTAGTCGTTCAAATAAAATAAAAACTATTATTATACTGAAAATAATAATCAAAATTTTTGGTAGACATAATCTAATTTTTAATTCTAAATAATAAAATTTCATGAATAAGTATAATATATTTTATAACTAAAATTACATTTATTTATTAAATAATTATATTATTATGTGTATTGCATGAGTATAAACTTAGTTATTAATATACTACATAAATATTTTGTAATTTTTTAACATTTAACAAATGAATTTTCCAACATTGTTTTAGTAATCCACCTTAATATCGATTTCCATCTAATGCAAATTCTCTTCAACTATAGTAATTTGCATTTCTCACCTCTCAAGACGTACTATCTCATTACAACTTTCTTTAATTTATATCCATCCTTCTTCTACAAATGTACGTTAATAAATTTGCACTATTCTTCTATCATACGTTTAGAGACCTATAAGTTATCATACAAAATAATTCATGTTTTCAATTAAATATTTTTATTTTAAATGCATGATTTTAATACTCAATCTAATTTCGGACCAACCCTAAAAAATTTATACAAGACTGGGATCTCTTTGGAGTCGTTCTTGCTTAAGATAGGATTGGTCAATTGTTTGCAACTTCTGCTTCCGCGTAAACTTTATTTTTTTGCCAACAACCAAACATTTTATTTCTTAAATTCTTAGGATAACATTACTTTTTTTCTTCCAATGGGCCCATGATTTATTTATTTTTTTGTTTTAACATTCCAAAAATAATATGTAAGCTTCAACATTCCAAATATAATATTTAAAACAGTGAAAGTGACCAAAGTTCCAAAATTAGTCAACAAAATGATGCCAAGCATCACTCTATATATACACAATCTCTATCGTCAAGTATAACACATCATCATTCAACACAGTTATAACAAAATCAAAACAAAATATACTCCAAAAACTCACTACTCTTCTCTTTCTAAATTTATTTCTTTTTAACATTTTTTTTTCTCTGCAAATAAGAAGATGTTACCAGAAGCATGCGTTGCCAATATTCTTTCTTTTACATCTCCGGCGGATGTATTCTTTTCGTCGGGAGTTTCTTCAGTTTTCCGATTAGCTGGAGATTCCGATTTCTTGTGGGAAAAGTTTCTACCGTCTAATTATAGATTTCTCATCTCTCAATCTACTAATCATCATCGAAGTTTCTTATCCAAAAAGGAGATTTATCGATGTCTCTGTGAATCTCTCCTCATTGATAATGCCCGAAAGGTTCGATCTTTACGAGTTAATTGAATTTACAAACATTCCATTTTTTTCTTATTATTTGAACTAATAATATTTTTCTGGGTATTTATGATGCAATTTCAGCTGTTCAAGATCAATAAATTTTCCGGGAAAATTTCTTATTGTTTATCAGCAAGAGATATTTTCATAAGTACGAGTGACCAAACATCTAATTGGCTTTGGTGCAATGTCAAAGATTCTAGGTAATTTTTTTATTCGTTTTAATATAACTATTTATGTAGATTTTATTGTATAAGTTTTATCATTCTTCTTAAAAATACGGTTAATAATATATTTTTTATTTTTAATTTCAGATTTTCGGAATCAGCTCAACTTATAGCAACAGATAGGTTAGAAATTAAGGGTAAAATCCAAACAGGAATTTTATCACCAAACACAAAATACGGAGCATACCTGATCGTGAAAATAACAAAAAGTGCTTATGGATTAGATCTAATTCCAGCAGAAACTTGTATTAAATCTACAAATGGTCACATTAACAAGAACACAACATATCTATGTTGCTTGGATGAGAAGAAACAACAAATGAAGAAGCTTCTTTATGGAAACCGGGAAGAACGAATGTCGATGGTTGTAGAGGCAGTCGGTAAGGATGGGAAAAGGCGAGAGCCAAAAGGTAGAGACGATGGATGGATGGAGATTGAGTTAGGAGAGTTTGAGACACGAGATAGAGAAGATGTTGAAGTCAATATGGAACTTATGGAAGTGAAAGGATATCAATTGAAAGGTGGGATTGTGACTGATGGTATTGAAGTGAGGCCTATTCTTTGAATCAAGGGTAACAAAAACTGGGATCTTATTGATAATTTGTTACGTTTTGGAGAGAAATGCAAGAAAAGAGGAAGTTAGGGGTTTGTGTGTGAAGAAATTTATTATTTGTTCATTATTAGTTGTGTACGTTGAAGATAAAGAGTCATTTTTATATTTCAATTATTAAATAGGGTAATTGACAAAAGTAGTAGTATTCTAAATTTTTGTTTTAAATATAAAATTATTAATTTTTTATCTAGTAACAACCGGTCCATCAAATAACCTAACATCTTTTCTCCCTAATGACAAGTTAGTTATTTAACGAAGCTGTATATTTATGAGATTCGTTCGTATTATTCATCTAAAACATAATTTTGATTTTTAAACTAAAAAATAGGAGTATTAAGTGGTGTAATAGTTGCACGATTAAAAATGTGAAATTCAATTTTTTTTCATTATGTTAAATTTTCGTATTGAAATGTTATTTTATTCGATTAGGACTGTGCAAATGAAAGAAATATTCCAAACCAAAAATAAACACATTTGATTTGCGGGCCTAACTGTTTAAAGCCCAAAAAACAAACTGTTTGTGTTAATTAGGAGTCGGGAAACGAAACCCTAATTTCCATTGCAGTAATTATAAATATCTTTTCTATGGCATCTGCTCCATTTTAGCGATTAGCTTCGTCGAATTCGTATCTTGGAGTCATTCATTTATGTTTCGATTTTGAGTCGATAGTCTGATTTTTGGTTTCAATTAAACTTTGCTGTATTTTAAAGTTTAAGCCTTTCTTAATTTCATGAGCGAAACATAATATTGTGTGTTTAGGGTTCTTAAAGCTATGATGATAACACATAATCCCAGCTCTATGAGGCCTTTTGTGGTCAAGGAGTATAATTATGTTCATTCATTTATCTGAGCCTTTAATTCTTAATTTCCTATTAATTTTTTGTTTTTTTACTAAATTGTATTGGCTTTGTGACTTAATGAATTTAACAATTCTACCAATCTTTTTAGTATTAAATTGTTTTTTTAATTTCTGTATGAATTTAGGTTCATGGGGGGGGGTGATGATGATAACACATTATCCCAGCTCATTATGAGACCTTTTGTGGTCAAGGAATATAATTGTTTCTATTACATTTTCTGAGCCCTTTAAGCATGAATTCAATATTGTTGGTATGTTTTATACTCTAAATTAATATTCCTGTTTATCATGCAAATATCAATCATTATATAGGATGAATTTTTCTTATGCATATAATATATATATATATATATTGAGTAATACCTTATAATAACACATTTGCATAATTTTATTCCAAATTTAATATTGTAAATTTAAAATTTCAAAATAGTATAAATTATTTTATAAAATAATATTTATCATAAATAAATTATAAATAAAATTGAAATATTATATATGGGTTCTTTTTCTAATTTAAACTTTAATTTTGTTTATTATAAAGAAGTTTTAAGATATTTTAATATTAAAAAAATCATTTATCAAATATATATGAGCAATTGAGAGAAATAGCACTTTTAAGATTTATTTCAAATACCTTAAAAAATTTCTAATAACAAAATTAAAACTTAAATTAGAAAAAGATTCAAATATAATATTTTAATTATATTTGTAATTTATTTTTTGATAAATATGTATTTAAACTTTTAAATTTAGAATGTAAATTTGGAACAAAAAATTTAAAAAGAGTAATACCCTAAAATAACACTATTTTAAGTTTATCTTCCAAATTTAGCACATCAAAAATAAAATCTCAAATATAGCATAAATTATTATATTAAAATAATTATTTACTTTAAATAAACTATATATAAAATTAAAACATAATGTTTGGGTTCATATTTTCCAATTTAGGATTTATTTTTTTTCATTAGGAATTAGTTTTTAATTATTTTAATATTAAGTTGGTGTTATTTTTGGAAATTTAAATTATTAGTACTATATTTGGAACAAAAACTTTAAATAGTATTATTTTAATCAATTGCGCATTTAAAAACATAGTTATGATTCAAACTATTGTGACGTTGTCCAATGAAATATGATTCGAACTTTTTTTTCAAATTTTGAATTTTTTTAATTAAGAGAAATAGTGTGAGTAAATAATTCTGTTGAATTAGAGTTTTAAATTTTTTTGTATATTTAAATATATTATATATTTAGTTTAAAATATTAGTTATTTTAAAGAACTATAGCAAGTTGATTTGGTTTGTTCGATTCGGTTCATTATCGAGTAATGAGATTTTTATTCTATTCATGTTATTTAATAATTTAGTTCGAATTCGTAGAATTTGGCTTAATTCATGAATTTTGGTTTGGTTCAGGAAATTATTCCATTCAACATCAAATGAACACATCAAATGATTTAATATAACATCATCAAATTTTCTGTTAACGACAAATAAAACATGTATTTATACAAGATTGAACTCTTCCACTTTTTTCTTGAAATTGAGTTAGTCACAAAAGGCATTGTTCATTATGTGAATATCACTTATATTTTTATATTTTTGTTGTTGAATCTCTCTACAATATTAAATTCACTAATACTACCATAATTCACCATTGCATTATTTCTTTTCATGCGAATATCAAATCTTTTAAATCGACATAAACCTCTTTTATAAATGTTTCCATACTACTATTACAAAGACAAATCCTTATTAAACTTATTAGTTTCAGATTATAAGTTTCTGATTATGAAATGATAAGATTTTCCCTTTGTGACAGCGATACTTGTGCATTCAAAATAAATATAGATGATCATACACATGTGTATTTAATGGTATAGAAATTTGGGAGGAATATGTATTTACGTTTTGTCTTCTAAATTACAAATCACTAAGCAGACAAAACAAAAGACCACAAGTTAGTGCTTATGTTATATAAGATTTAAACATATTGATAGACTTTTATTAACATCCAATTATATGGAAACAATAGAGCTTGCCAACTTTTTTTATTTAACTAAAATATTTCAGGTTTGGTTTGTCATGTGCGTTTGGGGGGTTGTGTCGCTACATGATTCGTTTTCTTTTATTATAACCTAATGTTTCATATATTTTAAGACATAATAATTTACACAAAATAAAAAATTACTAAATGGAAAAATGATTCACTTCTTAAATTTTGTTTAGTTAATAAAAAAATAAATTATTGTTGATAACTTGGATTATAGTTTATTCTTTCACATATCTATACGCCAGTTTATGTCTCTTCATTGGCCAAAATCCTTCAATCTCATTTTGATGTCTTTCCTTTCGAAACTTTCTTACTCTCTTTGATACTCTCTCTCTCTATTTCTCTGAGCTTATGTTGCTAAGACGGCAAGAATGCTCTGAGACGAGGAGTCTCAGCGAGATCTCGGAGGTTGACGCCGTAAGAATCGGAACTGATATTGTTTCGGCGGCGCGACGTCTCATAGCTCTCTTGAGATCCGTCGGAGACTGTCAGTGGCTTCATCACCCACCCGTCATTGCCGAAGCTATCCGACGGTGAATATTTACACCTTTCCCTTTCTCCTTAGTTTTGATCGGACGGTTAAGAATCATTTTAGTATCTTTTTGTTTTCCTAATTTAGTATCATTCAAAAAAAAAAAAATTCTGTCCCCCAAAAAACAAAAATTTGGAATTTTTTTCGTTTATTCCTGGTACTGATTTGACTTATCTTGATTCTCGATCATATAATTTAATGATTCTGAGATTGGTCTTTCGAATTAAAAGTTGTGTTCTTGAAGGTACGATGATCTATGGATGCCGTTGATTTCTGATCTAACGGTTAATTCGAAACCTCCAATGATTCTACCTCCTCTTGATATTGAATGGGTTTGGTTTTGTCATTCTTTAAACCCAGTAAGTTTCTCCATTTTCTTCTCAAAGAAAACATTCCAAAACATAAAAAGATTCTGTTTTGATTTGATCTTTCTTTACCAGGTAAGTTACAGAGATTACTGTCAAAAGAGATTCTCAAAACTTATAGGGAAGCCTGCGATTTACGACGACATTAACGAGGATTATGCGGTTTTACAATGTGAGAAAATCTGGATTACAAAATACCCAGAAGAGAGTTTCGAAAACAGAGCTGATCAAGATTCTCCCGAGCTTGTTTCAGCTAATGAAGACATTAAGACCGAAGTAGAGAAACAGAGGTTTCTCTGGGAGAAGTTTTCAGCACCTTACATGTCCGAAACCGTTTACTTGATCTCTGCTACGTTACGTTACAAAGGCTTCTTGCTGATTCTACACAAGTTTAAGGACGAGATTTTTAGTCTTCTTCCAGCTTCTGACATTCTCATTATATGGCTCACACATCAGGTCTGTCTATATTCCACAGTTTTCTTGGTTCTTTTGGTAGTTTGAACTGAGAAAACGGGTTGTGAAATTTTACAGAGTTATCCGACGGTATATAGTGAAGATGTTGATGAAATATTGCAAGAGATGATAATAAAAGTGGTAAGAGTTGGAGAAGCAGTAGAGAAAACACATGTGGAAACGACGAAAACAATTTGGAATAGATATTTCAATCAACCATATGAGAAAGCGGGTGGCGATTTGACTGTAATATCGAATGAGTCGAGACTATGCAACAACAATTTGTTTTATTGGCCTGTCTCTGATGTAGATATCAACACCGCATATAAGTCTATTCGACCTAGATTTGTCTTGGAAGTAAGCTTATGTTCTTTATTTCGGTATATTGACTTGAGTTCAGAAGTAAAGAGGGTTTATAATTCGATGATTTTTTCAACAGTTATGCATATTTATCAAGCTGAATTCGAAGGCAGAGGAGCCGAAGGAGTCAAGTTTTCTTCGTTTAAAAGTTGCTAGATGTCATCGGAAGCTTCAACTCGATAAGAAGCTTACTGATTTGTCCCAAGATTCGTCTTGGGAAAAAAGTTGGCATCTTTACTGCGAGTTTGGAACACAAGGAGTAGTATTGGAATCACATTGTCACCGTCGTCGCAGGATTTGCTTCAAAAGAGGAAGAAAACCGGAAGGGATGATAGTGTTTCTATGGAATGATCTACTAAGAGCACATTCTCTAGCGTCCGGTAGGTTTCTAGGTAAGCAAATGAGTGTGTTTGCTTCGATAACGCCTCCGGTTCAAGCCCCGTACTTGCTGAGGTTTGTACCGGATCGAGTTACCGATGATTCAGGTGCTATGATATCGGATTCAGTTCAAAGAACAAATAGTTTCCGGCCTCAAGAAGGAAGATGGCTTACTCGAACAGTTCTTGATCACGCTGGACGGGAATGCTTTGTGATCCGTATCCGGTAAACCACCTCATTCTTTACTTCTGAATTGATTGTTTGTTCTAATTCAAAACTTGGTTTAGAGTCGGGAAGGGAGTCTTTAAACGCGGAGGTGAAGTTCCATCGCCTGTGAAATCAGAGGAGACGATAACAGAGATAAGAGTTGGTTCTTGGTCTTATGTTGAAGGTTCAATCGGTAAAGCTCCAGGTAATTTGGCTTTAGATAACAAGAAGGAGATTGTATTTATCGGTTTGTGTTTACATTTTAACAAAGAACCGAAAAAATGGTCTGTTTTCAAAGAAAGTGAAGTCTTTTCTCTTATGAAATCTTTCCCAAATGTAAACGTAAACGCGAAAACATAGAGCTAAAACTCGCAGTTTAAGCAGCATATGGATCATTGTGTGTTGCTCGTCTAGTACAGCGAAGGTGGTTGGAACCGCGACGCCTAGAGAACCAGTGAATGATCGTGAAGCCGCCTGGGAATTTTCTACTGGAGAGGAATTAGAAATCCGTTGGGACTCATCAGGATATATCTCAGAACTCAGTTTACATTCAAGAAGCCCTGGCTCGCTGGTATGATTATCCTGAGAGTTTGTTTTCGAGTTTTTGAGACCAGTTTTAACGTTTTTGGTTGTGGATATAATATAGGTTAGGCTATTAACTGGACGGAGGATGCAGTATAAAAGAGACGATGGAAAAGAAGAAGAAGAAGAAAAAGATGACGGTTTTGTAACCGTTGTAAGATCAACAGAAGAAGATCCAACAGAAAAAGCAACAGCCTTGATCGACTGGAAGCATCAAGCAGTGGAATTTTTACCTGAGGAAGATGCGGTTTTCGTCTTGCTATTATCGGTATCAATTCTAAGAAGTGTAACAAAGAAAAGAAGAGAAGATGTTGGTAAATTGTTGGTAAGGAAGAGGATAACCGAAGCTACAGGTGAACGGGATTGGGGATCGGTTATCGTGGATGTTTCAACATCAAATGTATCTTCTTCTTCTTGTCCATACGTAGAACCATGGTATCGAAACTCAGGTAAAGTTATGGCGATGGAGGAGAAAGCACAAGTGGCAAGATATCCATATCCAGTTATGAGCTATTCTAATGTTGATGGTGGAGATAATTTGTACAAACACGTTATATTCCGGTGAAATTTCGAAGAAATTGCAATTTTTTTGAAGTCATATGGATTGGTGTAACCAAAACTAGTACGGTACTTGGGATGTCTGAATCTTGTAGAAGTTTACCCGACTGATTTGCTCAATGTATTGTAAATTAGGAAAAATGCGTTGCTTTGATCCAATAAATGATGTAGACTTGTTCATTTTTCTTCATGTAGACATTGCATTGAGATGCAAAATTTTAAATTTTTTGGCTTAATCATTTTAAAATATGCATTTGAATGTTGATTTTGGATGCAATTCTATTGGTATTATGTGTGTAAGGATTTATTTATAATCTTATGACTGCTTTGCAATTGGATGATTGATTAAAATTTAGTTAAAAACGCAATTAACACGAAACGACGTCGTCTCTTTTACAAACCGATTTCTTGTCTTATCTTCTAAATTCTCCATCGACTACATTTTTCCTCTCTTCTACAAATCGATTTCTTGTCTTATCTTCTAAATTTTTTTCTATCGATTTCCTCTTTAATAAATAGATAAATTCAAGTACTTTTTATTACCTTAAAGATCTGCAAGCCTTTTGATGCTACGGTCGGCTGTCCAAAGTGCAAGGAGTAAAATCGGACTCGGATGTTCTGAAAACTTGAATATTTGTGTTGCAAACTATGAGATACCTTAAGTGTAAGCATGGATTGGATGTCAAAATCTATACATTGAAGACGCAAGAGAATCCATGAAAATATGTATTCTGTCGTACAGTCAAACAAGATGTCAATAGAGTTTATTATGGGTTTACATATTTAGCGGGATATAATGAAATGTAACTGAAAGTTTCTTTGTTTATCTAAGAAAATCATTTGTGCGTCGAAAATACGGTGTATGAAGAAGTTTAAGATGCTTTATCAAAATGTGTACTCTTTGAAAATAAAATTAGAAATGTCAAATTTAAAGTTAAAGAGTTAAAAAATGATCTAAGAATTAATGAATAATGTAATTAGGAGCAAAATAAAAATCCAGAATTGGAAAATATTGATAAAGTTGTTCTTTGTCTGCCATTTTACCTCAGGTTTGGTAAAACAAAAAAAAAATCAAAAAAATTGTTTTTAGCTACAAAAACATGAATTTAAATTAAAAATTACCAAAATATAAAAATTCATGATTTTTGATTAATTTTCCAAAATATAGTATGTATTTTGTCGACTTTCGGAAAATTAATTTGAAAAAACTCCTTTTGAGGTAATTCTTTTATATTTTGAGGAAAAGTATAAAAGCATTTGTATGCAGTCACTATCGACTCAATTTACTTTTGACATACGCCACTTAATAGTAGAGACTGAAAATGCCCTATTAAAGAGACTGTGATGTCCAAAATTAATCAAATGCAAGAGCAAATAGAAAGAAGAAACGTTGATTTAAGCATTATATTTTTTTATTATTATCATTGCAACAAAAATTTACATATGCTATATAAACAAAGATTACAAAAAGCGAGATAACATGCAGAGGAAAAACCAACCACAAAACAAACTCATACAAGGGCAGATAAAAAGATAACCTCCTTTTTCCTAATAAAAGCAAAAAAAAAGACCATTTGATTTCTGTCCAACACGACAGCGTTTTTAAGAGCACTCTTAGAGATCACACGCCGTAAGTAGGAGGAGAGTTCCTTGGTCCATTCTCTGATTCTGCTGCTGCCTTATCGATCGCGTCCGAGGTCGACCGTCTCCTAAACCGAAAGGGTTCCTTTCCTCCTGCGTTTGCTCCGTTCACATGCCAAAAGGTCCTTTTTCGTTAGTAACTTCATACAATCACAAAACGCCTCCTTTCAACCATATTTACACAAATGGCTAGGCAAGTAATATAAACTAAACAACGGAAACGGAATCGAAATAAGATATTGTATTGGTATTCAATAATAAAAAATTAATTGATCCAATATTATTTTGAAAATTATAACTATCTATTAGTAATCAAACCGTAAAACAAAACCAAAATTCGAACAAAACCAAAACTTAAATAAAACCAAAATTCATATCACTGTATTTTAAATTTCTCATAACTTATTTTTTTCCCATACTCAACATTAATAAAACATCATATTATATATGTTCTTTGATACTATTTGTTATTTATGTTTATATTATTAACAATACATTTTTACATATGTGATAATATGTTCCTGATGAAATTATATCTACTTATCATATTTTTTGAATCTGACAATCTGTTTCGGCATGAAAAATATCATATAGTATTATATATCTTCCAAACTAAAACCTATTTATAAATTATTTTCGAATAAAAATTAAAAACGTATATATATCTGAATTCATTCAAATGCTTTATTGCAAATTTTGAACTATATATACATTTTTAACTTTCATCCGAAAAAAATTTGCAACTAGACATTAGACATATAATACCAATAATACTTATATATTGGAAAAATAGATAGTTCACCTAGATTTTTTCTATAAATAAATGATTACTAATATTTTTAAAAATGAGTTATTAAGTTATCTAAATTTAGATATTTAAATGAATGTTTTCGATATTTTTAAAAGCATTAATAATATTTTTTTCCAAAAATTATTGATAGTATTTTTAAAACAAAAACTTATTTTTACTATTTTAATAGTATTTTTATTTTTTTTATATATATATTTTAACTTTGGCAGAAATGTCCCACAAGTCAACTACATATTAGGTATGACAACATTTAACAAGCCAAGACGACTCACCTAATTCAACTATAATCAATAATATATCAGAAATAACCAAATTTTTTAGTAAGAAATCATAGTCAATAATATCAACTATCTGTGATGATCAAACAAGGGTACAAATATTACTTCAATTCGACGCAAGTGTTCTATATGAAATGTCGAAAGTACCCCTACAATGATCATCTATCTTAAAGATTTCAACTAGTGAGTGTACTGTGGAATGAGTGTGCTGAGAACTCACCAGAGAAAGGAGATACCGGCGGAGTAGAACCAGCCGGCGAAACCGGAGCGGAACCGCCTTGGTAACCTGGCGGTTTTACGATCATGATGCTTCGTGTTACTTTCACAGCCTCATCCGGCGAATCCTCACCATACGATCTTACGCTTCCACCGTCTGGTTGATCTAATCACGGTAAAATCAATTCAAATCACGAAACATGTTACAGTAAAGTAAAATCGACGATCTGGCGAGAAAATATTTTATCCGTCGATGCTACTTTTTCAATTTAACATGAGATCGAATCATTTCGCAAGTCAGAACGATCTGTTGATTTCAAATACCGTTCCGGTTTTTAAGTATTTCACTTTTCAAAGATTTCTATAAAAGTCACCGGCTCAAGATAGCGAAACACGGCGTACCATTGCCGGAGCTAGGCCGGAAACTGAAAGTATGATGCTTCCGAAGCTTACCGAGGCCGTAATCTGGCCGCGGACCAGCGACGGTATCATCCCAGAGATGATCAAGTAATCCCATAAGGTTTGCAAAATTGTTAAGAATCTTAAGTTTTTCTCTCAAGCTCTTTTTAGTTTTACAGATGATGTAGAGATCCATTAATTCTAGGAGATAGTCATGATTTAAAGGCGATCGGTAAGATCTGGTCCGTTTATTTCAATCTGACGTGGCGCTTGGATCTTAGCTCACGCATGGTGGATAAGGTCGATTGGAAAGTGGGACCCGATAAAGTGGAGATATTTAGATCGGAATGCCACGTGTTCTTCATCGAAGGGTCAGAAATCCATTTCACGTGACCACATCTCTCGCTTTCTTTTTATTTACAATTATACCATTAGCTTTATCTTGATTGAGATCAAATAGTCCTCGATTTCTATTTATTTACACTACTACCCCTAACTGCCTACAATACACGCAGGTTCTATTATCAAGGCGACGCAAATTATATCAATCAAAAACCGAATCAAACCGAATTAAACCGAATCGATGAATATAAAATTTGAAGTTTCCATTTTTGGCTACACTGAATAATTCAATTTGCTTTTTGATATAATTTTAGTTTTTGGTTTGGTATATTATCTTAATAATCCCAATTTGCATTGAAATCGTACATTTAGTTACACTGGACTCTAATTTGTTACTATGAGCCACTTGAAATCCATAGACAAAAATTAGCAACATTATTCATTTTTTTATTATTGAAATTGAACCACATTTAGCAAAGTTGAACTGTAATTCCACTGAATTAACTAAAATAAATGAAAAATTGAAACCCAAATTAACATAAAATAGAATAAAAAATATTTTAGTTATAACTCGGTTTTCTTTACATTAACTTGAACCCAAATCTAAATCGAATTTTGTATATAGTCAGATTTTTTTCCATACCGAAACTAAATCAAACATTATCTCATATTTGTTAAATTTTGAACAAAAACCTGAATTATCGAAACCGGTCCGGTCGGAATGCTTTGTCTAGAAAAATAGGTTATGCTCTAACTTTTTCCGAGAAAGAAAATTGATTATTTTTTTATTTTTGTTTCGTATTGGATTTATTTTTATTGAAAGAAGAGAGAAAACACACATGGGTAGCCAATAAACGGAGCTTCTCGTTCCAAGTGTCCAGAAACAAGTGTTGTTGACAATCGGCATTCTTGATAAATGTTCGATAAATGTTAGTATATTGTTATATATTTGTATAACAATATTCTAGATCCTGTTTGCATTTGTATAAATATTCATGTAAATGCTTTTTAATCAATGGAATCAAATTCTAATTGGTTGTAAGTGCGTAGTTGCCTAAATCATAAAAAACAAAATAAATTAAAAGTATCTGAAGAACCTTAAAGTTTCCATGTTGATCTCAGAGAACTTGTAAATACTCAACTAAAGTAAAGAACTTCGATGCTTTATTCATCATGAACTATTGGCTTTAAATAGCCTAAACACAACAAACTAAAGAGACACTTAAGGAGATGAAACAGCAACAAACCAAAATAATAGGACAACTATTTGACTCCTAAATTCACGGAGATTATTTCACTAACCAAAAACAAATTGAAAGCTTAATTAAAAAACTCAACAATGCCTCTCCTAAACTGAAGACGATAGTCTTTAGTTTAACCTTTCACAAACTCCAAGCTTCTCTCTTAATTTGACAAAGACTTCCAACCGTAATGGTTTAGTCAAAATGCCGCAATTTGATCGCTTGTTCCGCAATGGCTTAGCTTGACAATTCCATCCTTACTAAGATCTCTCAAGAAATGGAACCTAACATCAATATGTTTGCTTCGACCATGTAAAACAGGATTTTTTGACAGTTTGATAGTTGAACTATTGTCGCACATTATCGTAGTACTTCTTGATTGTCTCAACCCAAATTCTTCCAAAATTCTTCTCATCCAAACACATTGACAAGCACAATAGGCTGCTGCAACAAATTCTGCTTCTGTTGTAGATAAAGTTACGACTGGTTGCTTCTTTGATGCCCAAGCTACAACTCCTCCACTTAAAAGAAATACATACCCGCTTGTACTTCTTCTGTCATCTATATCTCCGGCATAGTCACTGTCTGTATAGACAGTTAAATCACTTATGGCTCTTTTTTTATAGAACACACCAAATGACAAAGTACCTTTCAGATAGCGAAGTACTCTTTTTGCCACTTGCATATGTTGCTCTGTAGGAGCAGCCATATATCTGCTTAGTAAACACACAACATACATCAGATCCGGCCTAGTTGACGTGATGTACATTAAGCTTCCAATGAGCTGCTTGTATAGTGTCGGATCCACTAGATTTCCTTCTCCTTCCTTTGAGAGTTTTGTACCAGGTACAATTGGGTTTTTAACTGCATTCCCACATTGCAAGTTAAACCTCTCTAAAATTTCTCCAGCATATTTCCTTTGATGAATGAAGATACCTTCTGCATCCTGTACCACTTCAACTCCAAGAAAATATTTCATTATTCCCAAATCTGTCATGTCAAATTCTTCTTTCATGGATGATTTGAACTTTTTCAGCATGAACAAATCATTTCCCGTAAAGATTAAATCATCCACATATAGGCTAACAATTAGAATCTTGTTACCTTCTTCAGCTTTGACAAACAATGTATGTTCATATTCGCACCTTTGAAATCCTTCTTTAGTAAAGTAGGTTTCGATTCTACTGTACCAAGCGCGAGGCGCTTGTTTTAATCCATAAAGTGCCTTTGCAAGCTTGTAAACTTTATGCTCTTCTCCCCTTTTTATACATCCTTGTGGTTGTTCTACGTAAACATTTTCAGATAGCTCACCGTGTAAAAATGCGCTTTTTACATCTAATTGATAGACACACCAGTCTTTTTGAGTAGCCAAAGCTAAGATCATACGTATTGTGTCCCATCGTGCTACTGGAGCAAACACCTCATTATAATCTACACCTTGTTGTTGTGCATAGCCCTTAGCAACGAGTCTCGCTTTATGTTTGTCTACTTCTCCCTTCTCATTAAGTTTTGTCTTGTATACCCACTTCACTCCTATCTTCTTTGCTCCTTTAGGTAACACGGTAAGATGCCATGTTTCGTTTTTTTCTATTGATTCCAGTTCAGCCTCCATTGCTTTTACCCATTTGTCATCTCTTTTAGCTTCATCAAACGTAGTTGGATCCTCAAAGGAAACAAACATGGCCCAATTGGCAGCCTCTTCTTCTTCAGATAAATCTTCTCCCGTTAAGTAATCTCGTAAATAATTTGGTGGCTTTCGAATCCTCATGGCCTGAGAAATCTCCTCTGTTGGTTCAACTACTTCTTGAGGTAATTCTTCTTGTAAGTTTGTCCCACTTGGTTCTGTTTCATTCTGATTTGCTTCTGATTCACAATCTTCCCAAGTTAACTGCTCATCTCTTATTTCTCCAGCTGAATTTTTCCAATTCCAGCCTTTTTCTTCTTCAAACACTACATCTCGACTTGTTATAACTTTTTCTGTAACTGGATTGTACAATTTATAACCCTTTGATTCGTTGCTAACTCCGATCAACACACAAGTGAAACTTTTATCATCCAGCTTTGTCCTTCTCTGATCAGGGACATGTACATGAGCCAAACAACCAAATACTCTGAAATAATCCACCATAGGTTTCACTCCACTCCACATTTCTTCAGGTTTTTTGTCTTTTAACACAAATGTTAGGCTTCTGTTTATAATGTGCACTGCCCATCTCGCTGCTTCTGCCCAAAATTTCTTAGGAACTTCTCTATCCTTAAGAATGCATCGCACCATGTTCATTATGGTACGGTTCTTGCGTTCAACCACTCCATTTTGTTGTGGAGTAAATGCAGTGGTGAGTTGTCTATTAATCCCTTTCTCCTCACAAAATTGCTTGAACTCATTAGATGTAAACTCTCCTCCTCTGTCTGTTCTTAGGCAGACTAATGTTTCATTGGTTTCTCTCTCAACTTGGTTCTTAAACCTTGTGAACAACATGAACGTCTCAGACTTGTTTGATAAGAAATATATCCATACCTTTCTACTGTAATCATCAATGAAAGTAAGGATATATTTCTTATCACTATTAGAAGCTGGAGATATCGGTCCACATAGGTCTGAGTGGATTAACTGTAATCTCCTTGATGAACGCCACATGCTTTTCTTTGGAATGGTTTCTCGGTGTTGTTTTCCAACTAGACAACTGACACATGTTGCTCCTTCCTCTGTGTTCTTGAGATATGGTATCCCCCTCACCATATTCTGATATTTCAATGTTCTTAATCCCTTATAGTTCAGATGACCATATCTGCAATGCCAAAGCTGAAGTTCATTTGTTGTAGTGATCTTTAGGCATTTTGTCATAGCAATTTGATGATTTTTAGTTGCTGTGATCTTAAACAATTTGTTCTCTGTCATATTTGATTGCATTATCAGCCCCAAATCAGGATGAAATAGTTTACATGCTCCTTGTTTCATAAGAACCTCACATCCTTTCTCAAGAAGCTGCCCTATGCTGAGCAGATTGCTTTTCAAGTCAGGTACAAGATAAACATCAGTTATTGTATGTGATCTTCCATCCAACAGTAAGCTTATGCTTCCTTTTCCCATCACTTTCAGTTGTGAATTGTTTCCTAGCTTCACTGAGTGTCGAAATTCTTCATCCAATGTAGAAAACCAAGCTTTGTTCCCACACATGTGGTTACTACAACCTGAATCTAGAAACCAAACTTCTTCCTTTTTGTCATGATCATCTTTTGTAAATGCCATCAGCAACACATCACTTTCTGCCCCATCAATCTCAACATAGTTGGCGTTTCCATCCCAGCCTGGACATTCATATTGAAAATGTCCAAGTTTGTGACATTTGAAACACTCTATTGTAGCTCTATTAAAGAATCTTCCTCTGCCTCTTCCTCTATTTTGGCCCATTCTTCCTCTGCCTCTTCCTCCCTGATTTTCATAAGTCACTTTCAGTACTTGATCATCTCCACCATTGATAGGTTTCCTCATCTTCTGCTCATGTACCAATAAAGAGCTCTGCAACGCATCAACTGAGAGGTTATCAATATCTTTTGATTCCTCAATCGAACAAACGATGTAATTAAAGCTCTCAGTTAGTGTACGAAGGATCTTCTCTACAATTTTGACATCTTGCATGTCATCACCACAATTTCTCATATCATTGGCCACCACCATCACTCTCGCAAAATAGTCCGTAACGGATTCTCCGCTCTTCATCTCCAACAGCTCAAAGTTCCTTCTCAAAGTTTGTAGTTGAGCTCGTTTCACTCGTGAATTTCCTTGATATTTGATTTTCATTGAATCCCATAGTTGCTTAGAAGTATCTTTTAGTGTAATCGTTTTGAGAACAGTTTTATCGATTGCACTAAACAGATAATTCTTTGCTTTGAGATCTTTCAATCTCGTTTCACTAAGTGTCTTCCTCTGCGCGTCGGTCATCGTCTCTTCGCTTGTTGTCTCGACGAACCCATTTTCCACCACACCCCAATACTCTTTTGATCTCAATAAATTTTCCATGAGGAGACTCCAATGATCATAGTCTCCATCAAACTTAGGAATACTTGGCTGTGCAAAACTACTTGTTTCTGCCATTTCACTCACCACACTCACCCGTGTTTCACTCACTTTCTCTCGATATATTGCTCTGATACCAAATTTGTTGATCTCAGAGAACTTGTAAACACTCAACTAAAGTAAAGAACTTCGATGTTTTATTCATCATGAACTATTGGCTTTAAATAGCCTAAACACAACAAACTAAAGAGACACTTAAGGAGATGAAACAGCAACAAACCAAAATAATAGGACAACTATTTGACTCCTAAATTCACGGAGATTATTTCACTAACCAGAAACAAATTGAAAGCTTAATTAAAAAACTCAACATTCCAACTTCACTATATGCAATTCTATTTTTTTTTATCTGTTTGGAATTCTGCAATTTTGTAGTTTTCAATTTCACTTGTTTAATGGAAAGAGAATTTTGGCTGTCTATGCAACAATTTGAGTTTAGGGGGTCCCACATGCAATTTGTTAGAGGTGTGATTTGCACATCAAATAGAAAATCCGACCCAAATCAAAATCAAAATATTTGGTCTAGATCATGAATCTACGGATTTTTCAAGATATGGTCGAACTCTCGCAAATCACGAATCACTATTGATTATTTTAAACAATTTTTTGTTTCACAACCTAGAGATTAATTCATATAAAATGCATGCCATTATTTATTAATGATTTATCCAAAAATCTTTTGAAATTTTAATACTTCTCCATCAAATATATTCATTTCGTATATTGTTTATTTTAACCTTGACATCATATTAATCATTATATAATTGTCGAATTTTTATGAGTAATATCTTAAATTAGCATGTTTTTAAAATTTTATTTTAAATTTATCATTTTAAATTTAAAAATTTAAAAATATCATAAATTATTTTTAAAAAAAATACATATTTGTTATAAATAAATTATATATAACCTTAAAATATTATATTTGAATTCATTTTTTTCTAATTTAAGATTTATTTTTTCCATTAATAATAAATTTAATATTAAATTTGTGCTATTGTTAGAAATTTAAATTAATGATCATATATTTAGAACAAAAAATTTAAAATAGTATTATTTTTATCAATTGTTCACCTTTTATTCATTCAATAAATATTATTTTTCTATAAATCATATTTTGAAAATTATACAACATGTTCTATTTTTATATGTAACAGACATGCTAAACATAAGTGTTTATGTTTTTTACATAAATCATATCTTTAAACTATCACATAAGTCTCACAACATCTTTATTCTCTTTGTTTCTATTTACAATTTTATGTTTTTTTAATCCAAACTATTTCAAATTTTGGTTTATTGAGGGTTTATATTTTGATGCCTTTGAGCTCTGAACCCTAACAAAATTCTTAGTAAAACATGTAAACAATTTCTAAAATTTTATGAGTAATACTATAAAATTACATATTCTTATATTTATGTTATAAATTTATTATATTAAAAAAAATTCCCAAAATATCACAAATTATTATGTAAAAGTAATTATTTTTTTTCAAATAAAAAATATATAAAATTAAAATATAATGTTTGGATTTTTTTTTTAATTTAGAGTTTAAATTTTTTTATTAAAAAAGATTTTAATTATTTTATTATTAAATTTATGGTATTTTTGTAAATTTAAATGATTAATGTTATATTTAGAATAAAATTTTTTAAAAGTGTTATTTTACTTAATTGCCCAAATTTTATTTTGCAAATAATATATAAGAAATATTTAAAAAAAAACTTTTCTTAATCATACTCGCAAGGAGTTCTAGATCATTCGTAAAGTTAGACAAATCTTCGTCAAGCGATTAAGTATTATTTAATTTAGACATTATTGCATTATTAGACAAGTAGTGAATATTATATATAAAATTTATCTTTGTTTGTGTGCAGTTTTGGAGACACTTACTTAGTGGTAGCCATGGCCTAAATCATTGAAATGTTGACAATACATTTATTTATTATCCTTCCACTTGCTCGTCATACAATAACAATATTCATGCTCTGTGTTTTTCTTGTTTTCTTTTATCAAAAGCATTTCTTCTGATTTTAAGTTAAAATTGGGTAGATAATACAAAATTACTCATAAATTATAAAAGCAACACCACATTTCCAGTGTTGAGTATTTAACAAAAGCAATCGAATAGTTTATAAAACAATTAATTTTGTTCAAAATTTAATATTCCTAATATATTATTTGAGTAATATTTTAAATAAATAATTTTAATTTAACGTTTTATTAACCGAAATATCATATTTACGTATCATCACCACAATAAATTTTAAATAAAAATATAAATAAGTTTAAAAATTATTATTATTAATTTGGTTAAAATATCAATATATTTTATTAAATTAACTAAAAATATTATTAAATTCATAAAAAATAATTATTTTTATTACCTTAATTTACATATACAAAAATTAATATTAAAATAATTTAAATAAAAATTAAAATTATATAAATATCTAATTTATATTTACTAATAAACAATATTATATAATTTGTAAATATTTTTCCCCACACATATAAAAGTTATATATATATATAGAAAACATAATATCTATATTTTATGGATACATAACTACCTACACATCGATTTCATGCATACATTTTATAAAATGATATAGAAAAAATATAGTCTCATCACATGCCAAATAACATGCTCATGTCTTTTAAATAAACAATCATATAGATAATAATTAAAATCCGCATAATAAAAAACCTACTAGACAAACCACTCTTATGGAATCTACACATAGAATAAAAGTATAACTATTATACATTGAAATAATCGACTCTATAGATACTAAATAGATCAAAATTCACCAAAAAAAACTGCAATAAAATTCCAACTTATTGTAGAAGATCAAAATAACAATAATTGCGCTGTTCGTTTCTCTACCGTATTGTCTGCGATATCAACTTACGATTAGATGTTACGGTTATACGCCGCATTATTATTGTTTGTTTAATCATCGTAGGTTATCACCGCAGATTCTATCGTATTGATCGCAAACGTTACAATTCTACAGCGGTTAAATTTTTTTATCACAGATTTCTGTGGTCGAATGGAGCGTTTGACTGTAGAAAGTTACGGCGGTCAAACGAATAACGTTTATCCGTCTAACGCAACCGCAACTTCTTGTGGCTATGAAACACACAATCCTAATTACTCAAAACACACAATAGAGCAGCATGATATCTCCAACATAAGTAATTTAACCGATAAAGAGCAAATACAGTAAGAAGACGATTTTGAAACAAACCACGTGGAAAGTTGAAGAAATTAATCATTTTGATCCCAAAGAACTTAGAGAGGAAGGATTCATCAACGAACCCAAGTGGAACGAACCAACACTAGCAGCAGTGACCATTTCAGTTTCTATTCATCCCTTTTCAAGCAAAAAAATTGTACTTCACTATTTGAAGTTTATGCAGGTAAGATGAGTCTGCCGAGGGGTTCTTACAGCTTTAAAGATCATAGTTTGAGCCTTATAAAGAGCTACAAGATTAGTTTCGTGTTGATCAGACAAGCACAACATATAATAGACAAAAGCATAGCGAAAAAATCATTATAAACTTTGAATCCCCTTTATTATCCTTAGACCCAACAAAAGAATTACTCGATCAAGACAACATCAGTAGATTAGACTAAAGCTGATTGATTGATTGCTAATCAAATATTGGACATGATTGTTGAACTTAGGTTCTCACATTAAAAACATTAAAACTTTAAACAATTTAAATTAGAAATAACGATCAAAAACATGTGAAAATAAAAATATTGTATTAATTATTTCGGTGTTAAAAAAAATGAAGACCTATTCAATTACTTCGAGATAATAAATTTTTCGTCTTTGTTTATAACGCCAACCATATTATTTATACTCTCATCTCACCAAATTTTAAAAATCTCTATCATTAATTCTCATTAATGTTCCTATTCGAAAATTTCGTCGCCGCCCTCGGTAGTTGGTGACATCAAACGTTTTAAGAAATCTCTTTCAGTTTTTCGAAAACGGTGAAACGATTTACTTAGACATGTCTCAAAGTTGTTTGGCCGATTTCCTTTTGGTTTTCATTTTTGGAGAGGCCGAAATCCACCTCCAATAATGATTTCTCGATGCCATACTTATTCATCGGTCGCATGTGTGATCGATATATGAAATTTATGATCGTTTGTCAGCTGCAATTTTCTGTGGTTGCGACAGATTGTTGTTCGTTTATCTGTCACAACTACTTATTGTCAATCAGAGCGGTCAGACGCTGTGTTATGCATCATAATTTTTTTAACCGCTAATTAAAACAACAGTACGATTAAAAATTTGCAATTAACCGCAATCGAAACTGTCGACGGAAAACAAACAAACAACATATAACACAACCACAATCGTAGTGTTGACCGCAACGATAATCGTCGAATACGAGCAAACAAATAATAATGATATCTTGAATTTTGGGGAAGAGATTGGTAATCAATCGTTGAGGGTAGCGATTGTTCGATCATGTCTTCTTCTTATGGACATGCTCCACAGTTCGTTGCCAAAGAGACCAATATTTTGGTGATTTATACACACATCTTAAAATCTGACCCTTGGATTTGTTTCAAATTACTTGAAAAGAAAAGGATCATCAACTTATATCCCACGTCAAATCGATCAATCTTTTAATATAAATTAAGTAAATTTTATTATTTTAATAAAAATATGTATTTTTTTGTCGCACATATTTTGAATTAATAAAATCGAATATAAATTTTTTAAATGGTGAATAATTTTGTAACTATAAGTACGTTGTATCTAGTACTATATATGATCACATATAAATAAAACTTGGTAATACACTATTTATCTACTTTTAAAAAATCAAGTTTAGATTTATAAAAATTCAAAAAATTTAAACATAAAAATCTTTATCCAAAATCCAAAAATAAGTTGCAAACCCTCTAAATGAATCAAAATGCAAAAATATAAATATTTTATTAATAATGAATATTTTTAGTTCATGTTGTATTATATAAAACAAATATAATAGAATGATATACTATCATAATTTTTAGATTTTGGAATTATAAATATTGAACTTTAAACTTAACCGGTAAATCCAAAAACAAAAACTAAGTTGCAAACCTAACCCAAAATTTGTGTATTTTTTTTTTAAGTTTGAAAGAAAAAATATGTCATATGGTTTCTATGTGAAAAGAAATTGAATAGAACGTTATATATTATATATCAAACCATAGAATAAAACGATAAACTTATTTACCATAACTTTTATACCAATTTATTTTAGTTTTATAAATAATAAATCCTAAACAAAAAGTGTAATCCCAAACAAAAATTAAGTTGCAATCCAATTAATAACATCAAAATTTTGTACCTTTTTAACTTTTGAAAAACCAAGTATAGCGTACGGTTTATTTAGGAAAAAAAAATGAATAAAACGTTATTGTGTTTCTTCAGAGTAGGACAAATTTTGTCTTAATTATTATACATTTTTTTTGAGAAATTTGCATCCATTTTAAAAATTCAGATCATGTTTTTATTTAGAAAACTGCTTTATTTTTCAGTTATATTTGAAATATGAATTTATTTGGTCTGGAAAAAATAAAAACAAAATAGATTGAGGAAGGGAAATAAACTAGTAACAAAGAAGAAAGAGAAAGCCATAAGAACAAAAATCTCCTAAAGTAAAATCGGAATTAATATATACAAACTTTGATGAATTACTTATAGAGCCAATGAACATTGTAAGTTTGTTTCATAATTCATCTTCTAATGCCTCTATAGTCCAACCACTTGTTTGGCAGATTTTGATTCATATAAGAGTTTTAAGATATAAACGAACTCAAAAGAATAAGAGATTAGCCATGATGTGTTGTAATATGTAGTCGACTTAACTAAGCCCAGAAAACAAAAATAAAGAAAATTAAAATCTGTCTGAAAAGCTCTCTTCTTTGTATACTCTCCAACCCTCTAAGATCAAACTTCAAAAAAGAAAAATGATTCAGATTTGAGTCTTGAATACTTCTTCAGCATCTTCTGAAGGGAAGTTTCAATACAATCGGAGGTAGTTTAGGGAACTCTGTTGTCACCTCTTTCGAATCCTCTGTTTGAGTCACGGGCTTACTCACGGTCGTTGTTGCTTTATTCACAAGAAAGCTCGGTTCCAAATCCTCTATTTCCTCCAGCGGTTTACTTGACATAGCTTCCATTACAAGGAAACCATTGTCTAACTCACCTTGAGTTCTGTTACTTGCATTGGCTGAGTGCTTGATCTTTGTGGTCTTTTCGCGTTTTCTCGGTTTAGATGTAGTTTTCAAGGTCTTCGTTGTGAAAAAGCCGGTTTCAAGAGCTTCAAGAGCTCGAGTCGTTAATGGCCGCTTTCTTGTGCTTTGTCTTCTTGGAATATCTGCGTTAGTCTGTTGGTTGTGCTCTTTTTCTTGTTGTTCTAATGATGCAACTCCATTATTGGAAGGAGAACTCTTGTCTGAGGCTGACATGGGACGAAGCTGAATCGGTTTCTCTTGTTCTTGTGCCAATTTCAGATCCTTCGAAGAGATTTTTTTGTCCAAACACAACTGAATTGATTTGTCTTCGTCTTCTTGTTGTTGTTTCTGTTGTTCTGAGGAACTGAGTTCATGAAGAGCTCCTTGCTCCTTTGAAGAACAGTTCTTGTCTAAAACCGATATGGAACAGAATCCATTTGGTTCTTGTTGTTTTGCTGATGAACTTAGTTCATGGACTGTCTCCGAGACAGTACATAACCCATTTGGTTCAATTTTTGGCTTTTTTTGAAGCTCAACATGCAAAGACAACCCATTTTCAGTTTCTTCTGATTGTTCAGTCTTGAGGTTCATAGTCCTCTGGTCTAGTGCAGGTGGCTTCAACACTGAACTTTCACCGGAACGTTTCATATCTTTCCTAACACAAGAACTGAGCCGCCTGCGTTTTGGGAAAGGGAGTGAACTAACTGAATGACGGTTCCTAGATTCTGATTTTCGAGCAAACCTCTTCTTTGACCGACCTTGCTGGACATTCTCCTCCTTTACACCAGAAGGGTTCTGTGATGAATCACCAAAGGCCTCTCTTGATACAGATTTTTGGATCTTGAAGAGATTCTCATCACTCGGTAAATGTCTTTGTCTTCTTATTAGCCCGGATGATTGCCCACCATGGTCCAAACTTGTATCCACAATCATAAATCTCATCGGGTCATCCATGAGTTTCTTCATTCGTCTCCTTTCCAATATATGTTCATCGTCAAACTTGTGACGCTTCTGTCTATCCAATGGCATCATTTGGAAGCTTTCCACAGAAGAATTGTTATCTCCTCGAAAAGCCTTTGATTGAGAAGAAGGTAGAGATTCTGGAACCGGAATCTTCAGCTCCCGAAATTCACACAATTTTCCTCCTGAAGCCAAACTAGTAGTGTCCACAACCATATGAGTAGAAAAAGAGCCTGGAGACTTGAGGTAACGGTGTTTTTGTTGATTTGATGGGTGGCAAACGTTCTCTTCGAAGAATCCATTATGATCTCTGGTCTCTGCTGTTTCAAACTCAAGAAGCTCAGGCTCAGAAACAACCTTTGCGAGAATGTCACTGATAGAATCAAAGTAATGATCCTTTCTAACATGTTTCCTTCTTGAAAACTTGTTTACCCCAGGGACGAGGAAGACAATGTGCTCTTTAGACTTGATGTAACATTGGTCATTTGGCTGCTCGGAACTCCAACCTCTGGCTAGCAAACGCGGCCACACAGCTTCCCAGAAGATATCATTGCAACGGGCTTTGCTTAGACGAGAATCACCAGTCAATTTTTCTATTATTTCATCAGATGTGAGCTTAGTGTAGGCCCCTAAACCAGAAGAAATAGCAAACCACTTTTTCGATTTTACGGGTTCTGTTGTGAGGACTGTCAGATCTTCTTTGCCTTTACCGATTGCGACAGCTTCTACAAGAGACTGGAGACCGACTAGTTCCTTAACCGCGCTAATGTATTCCTCCAGAGATGTCTTCCCTTCAGCAAAAGACTTTGAGACCTGTTATTGATTAAGATACAAACACTTGTTAAAGCACACTTTGGGATAATTTTGTCCACTAGTAAGAATCTGAAAACTCACATTTACAAGCTTTTGTTTATTTGGTTCATCGGGAATGCCTGGAATCAAACGGGATATCAAATGCTCTAGTCTCCAACCTGAATAGAGCTTCTTCTCTTGTATGCATCTCCTAGTCCGCTTCTTAACAGAATTGTTCCAGATTTTGTATTTAGCAGATTTGTAGAACTTTCCGTAGTAAAACGAAAGTATTTCTCCTGTTTCTTTACTCTCCTCTAACAACTTCTTCACCTGAGTAAAGTTCTTCCCGAATGTATACAGTCCAAGAACAAAGCCATCTACTTGCAGTTCTTCCCAAGAACTTGATGATTTCTCAGGCACAGCTTCAAGATTCATCCTTTGCCCTCTGCGAATTCTTCTTGTTTTCAGAGATTTCAGAGATTCGTTCATGTCGATATTATCATCTCCATCTCTATATTTGGTTTCTATCCACATTACTTCAACAGGTAGTCCCACAACAGAGGAACACGACGAATCATAGTCAAGAGGATTCAAAAGAAGCGCTGCACGTTCGGATTCAGACATCATAGGAGGTATCTCAGCCTGATATTCGTCTCCAACTCGAATACCAACTTTTGGATTTCTGCATCCAAATTCTATCTCACAAGAATCTTCCATAGGATTGTTTACTTCATCCATCAGAACAACTGTCTGCCTAAAACCGAAAAAATGCTATCAAAACATATAATTCAATTGACAACATTTTGAAGGGAATGATAAAAATGCAGAGAAGAGATCACAAACTTGTTTCATTTCATTTCACTGTTATACAAATCCTTCAAGAACATACTAAAGTGTAAACCGCAAACTGTAACTCGAAGAGAGCCAAAGAACAATGTGTCCATACTAGAGAAAGATTCATTTGAGATCAAATAACAACACTAGACTTGACTGATTATAATGACTCGCAAAGATAGAGATCCAACACTCATTGCCCAAACATCAACTAAAAAAGCTAATAATAATAATAATCACTTATATCAGAGAAAACTGCAATCAGTTTCTGAGTAAATCAAGTTGAAAAGCATAGTTTGGTTTAAGAACAACACATTGGGAAACTAATTAAGATCGCAGCATCAAACTGAGCACTCAACTACTTCAGATCGAAAACAAAGGAGAAATCACGAAATTATGTGAGACGAGATCAGTGAAACAAACTCAAAATCCAAGAAAACACACATAGAAGTGATCCAAAGTGAGAGAAAACGACTGTTTGAGAATCAAATAGCGTGACCCAGAATCAAAAGAACATGCTTTATAATCATAGACACAAGAAGAGTCAACAATCACAAGACTTGTTCAAATCATCGATCTCAAGCATCGACAAGTTTGTAGCAGAGTATAAACATGTAATTATCAACGATCCTCTTACGGGAAAACCCATTAAAAGGGGATACTGACGAACAAGACGAGTGTTAACCACATTGGAATACAAGGAGAAGCGAAGCACAAAGTTGAAATCTTTAGGCAATACAGAAGGAAAAAAAACGTAAAAACACGAATTCTACAAAGATGGGTAACTTCATGTAGAGAGAGGAATTTGTTTTTGTTTCAAATCTATCTATTCCCGATTGTGTTTCCTTGGATTTTCTATGCATTAACAGTAACGTTTTTGCAACGATAAACACGAACGTGAATTTACCTAAAAACTGGTATTAAAGAAAAGGAGAAAGAGAGATTTGGTGACCTTAGAGATGTCTCAGCTTTGCATTGAGATGTTTCGGAGGCAGTAAGATTTCTCTCGAGTGGGTAACGACCCAACAAGTTTCGTTTCTTTGTAGAGAGAGAGAGAGAGATCACTGGCTGCTCTTTCAACACAAGTCTTCGAGAGAGAACAAAGTCCGAACGCAAAAAAAAAAGAGGAAAATCACTTAGAGAAAAAAGGAAATAAAACTATTTACAGTTTATCAAAAAAATACTTTTTATATGCATTACATATTTGAATCCGTAAGGTTTATTTCTATTAGTCTTTAATTTAAAGAGTATATATACAGATATATTTGACGAAAAACAATATATAAAAATTAATTATGTTACAAATTACGAGTAATTGATGCAGGAAAATAAATACAACTATAGTGGAAGTATATATAAATTGTTGAAATCAATCTATCCTATACAAAATCTTCCCTATTAATACAACCCAAAGAGTTTGCAAATTTGATGAAGAATAAAAGATGTACAAACCTAGAAAAAGGAGAGATTAAGAAATTAAACGATATAAGAAATTGGTGAAAAAATGAGTAATATTATAAAATAACATTTTAAGTTTTTTTAATCTAAATCTAATAAATTAAAATTAAAATATTAAAATAATATATGATGTGAAAATATTTATTTATTATAAATAAATTATAAATAAAATTAAAATATTATGTTTAGTTTTTTTTGTAATTTAAAATTTAGATTTTTGAGTAATATTTTAAAATAGTATTATTTTAAGTTTATATTTCAAATTTATCACAATAAAGATAAAATTCCAAAAATATCACAAATTATTATGTGAAAATAATTATTTACCTCAAATAAAATATATATATATATATATATATATATAATTAAAAAATAATGTTTGGGTTCACTTTTTTGAATTTAGAATTTAAATTTTGTTTATTAGAAATTTTTTTTAATTATTTTAATATTAAATTTGTTATATTTTTAGAAATTTAAATGATTAGTGATATATTTGAAACCAAAACTTGAAATAGTATTTTTAGTCAATTGCCCTAGATTTTTTCTACTACGAAAAAAATTAAATTATTTTAGTATTAATTTATATTATTATTAAAAATTTAAAACAATTGTACTACATTTAAAAAAAATTAAAAATAGTATTTTGGAAAATTGCTAAAAAAACTATGCAAGCATTTAACATTTTTTTAACTTCTACTATTTTCCATAGCATCCTACTTATGCTAGAATCGATCCCGAAACATTTAATAGCAATGCCACTAAAATAATATTTTGCAAATAAAGCCTCAAACCCTTCAATTAAGCCATGAATATCCAAAACCTATCAAATAGTCTATACTATCTGTTTCTACTCTTTCTCGGTTTTTCTTTCTATCTCATATGAGTTTTTCACATAATATCTAAACCATGAATCCATTTATGACACAATTGAAGCATTTCCGATGTTTCATCTACTTTGTTAACTAGAAGAACATTAGTGAAGATATCAATCAGGTTTTGCAGTTTTCAGATCTTTGGAAATTTCACAATTCCTTCTTTAATCTGATTTCAGATAAAATGGAACTTCATTGTTATGTGCTTAGTCCATAAACATTGTTCTTTAGAACATACAACCGTACTTGTTGTTGATCACAACTATGTTATACAGCCAAATTTTGTAACCAAATTACCTTTTTTCATATTGAGTTGAACGTTGACTTTGTCGTTGACAAAGAAAATAACTTTTGTCACCACTTTTTTTCTCTATGAGAATGAGCTGAGGAAAGTTGTAGAATTGTGAAGTTTCTTTTTGTAATTAAACAAGTTTTATAAGAATGGCATGAAATATTTAATAATGTCATGAACTCAAATGATTTGAGCTTCAATTAATATGATTAATACGTATCATCAAAAGTAGTCTTTTGCTATGTTTGTACTAGATGACATTGCTTTTAAAGTGGATAGAGATTTGCGTAAAAATACACTTCTCTCTCAGAATTGTCAACCATTTCTATGCCAAATTGAACCATTTTGCTCGATTATATCTCTTTTTAGGGTTTGCATCAATTCTTTTTTGAACAATTCACAAAATAACACTTTATAATCTTTTGTTTCAAATATAACATCATTAATTTAATTTCCAAAAAATAACACAAATTTAATATTAAAATATATTAAAAATTCATTTTAATAAAGAAAAATTAAACCCTAAGTTGAAAAAAAGAACCCCAAATATAAAATTTTAACTATATTTATAATTTATATATGGTAAATATATATTTTCAGAAAATAATTTGTGTTATTTTTAGAATTTTAAAGTTTATAATACTATATTTGAAACAAAAAAAATTAAAATATACTATTTTAGAATATTACTCTTTTTTGTCACCGATTTCCATCAATTCTTATTTCTGAATTTTTTTTAAATTTTGTTCAATTATATCTCATTTGACTAATATTGTTATGGTGAATGTAAGAAATGAACATTTTTCATAAAATAATGGAACTGAAAAATACCGTACCTCAGAAAAACTGAGATATTGAAAGATTAATATAGAGATGAAAGACTTTTACAACAATACAATAAAATAGTATTTTTAATTTTTTTTCACATCTAACACAATAAAATTTAAATTTGAAAAATAGCACCAATTGTTATATAAAAATAATTATTTACTTTAAATAAATTATAAAAAAATTAAAATATTATATTTAGATTCATATTTCAATATAGGATTTAGATTTTCTTTATTAAAAAATATTTTTAAATATTTTAATACTAAACTTATGTTATTATTGGATATTTGAAGTAATGATGGTGAATAAAACTACAAAAATATTATTTTAAACTACGCATATAATGATGAATGAGTGATATTTCCAACAATAGTACAATGTTTTGGATATCCTTTCTGATTGATATAACTGTTTCAACCTACCAATATTTGGAATATATCACATACGTTGAGATGAGACACACATTCGTCTAGACTATAGGCTTACAACACTATAGAAAACATTACGCTTTCAAGCTGATAAAAGAGACAAAATTGTTGGTACATCGTTTGATACATGAATTGTTTCAACCCATCTCTAAATTCTTCTAATATTTGATCAATCTATGGATCTTTGTGCATGCATATGTATTGTTTGTATGGGTATATTTCATGCTTAGAGGATCAATATTTCAACTTTTATGGTAAAATATATCGAAATCAGTTCTACATCATTTTGAGATTTAATTGCTTAAATGTTGGTGTATTTAAGTTATGATTTTTTCAGTACCCTCATTTGTTATATATATAAGTTTTTTAAACAGTATTTATAACTAAAATGGACGATGGAATAGTGAAAGTGATAATTTTTTTTTCTTTTCAAATAAAAGGGTTGTAAAATACAAAAAAGTGAAAAAGAAAAAAGAAAATAATAACTTATTAGAAATTCTAATTCTAACAAAAACTATATTAAATATGATTATATTACATTATTTTTAAGTAAATATAAATAGAATATAATGTTGGTAATTTTATAAAATAGCACATTTTAAAGTTTTTATTTTAAAATTAGCATCATTAGTTTAAATTTCTAATATTAACACAAATTTAAAACTAAAATACATTAAAACTTTTTGTTAATGAAAAAAATTAAATTCTAATTTTTTTAAAAAAAGAACTCAAATATAATATTTTAAGTTTATGTATAATTTATTTATAGTAAATAAGCATTTTCACATAATTATTTATACTATTTTTGAAATTTAATTTTAATGTGTTAGATTAATAAAATTTTTTAAAAAAAAATACTATTTTAGGATATTATTTTACAATGTTTACATCTACACATATCGCAACCTTACGGGTAAAATTGTTTTTACATGAATTTCTCGAATAATGTAACTTTCATTGCTATTTTAGGATATTTTCATCTATGAAAATTTAACAATGGATTTGTTACAACGATAAAATAACTATTATATAAATAGAATAAAATTATATTATATGATTGGAGCATATCTGTGAAAATATTTAAATGAAACTTGATTGAGAATTTCCTCCTTAGCCAGGGAATATGGAAGTTAAAATGATTTATGAAGTTAGTGGACTAAATTGATAATACTTGTTAGCCAATTAATTTGAAAATGGAATTTAGTAAAACTAGGTGATTAGCAAAATTTGGTTACTGCCATGAAAGAGAATTAGATGCAATTCAGTGTTTTGTGCTCCAGCATAATACCTTGTTCAAACCCTTACGTTATTATTTGATTATTGAATCATGTTAACTTAGTAAAAACCTTACCAATGTTTACTCCTATTTCTCTATATAAATTCTATGCATATTTTGCTAATTTATTTTAATATTTTTTGCATTCGATGTCAACCATAGTTAAATGTGTTGCTAACACACCATTTTTAACTAAAATAGTAATCATACAAAAGTTTCAATAATAGCTTTACTCGTTTGTTCATCACAGACGATTGTGGCTGCGATTAATATTGCGGTTGTAATTGCGGTTGCGGTTAACATTATGACTATAACTGTAATATATATTGTTTATTTGTTTATCGCCGACGTTTGAAGTTGATCATATAATTTTAGTCGCAATGTTATTTTAATCGGCAGTTAGAAAATTGTTATGCAGAATGTAACATCTGATTAATGTGATTGTCCATAAGTAACTGCGAAAGATAACAACAACAATCTGCGGTAGGAATAACCGACCAACAAACGAATATGATTAATTCTTTTAACTATAATCGTCTTCCACGTATTTGTACACACTCCACAAGTTTTTTTTTTACTATTTAGTGAATTATTGGTTGGGCTATAACTGTAATTTAATTGTTGTAGATTTTTTTTTTGTATATTGTTTTGCTGTAGCTTTTGAGTTTTGTTGTTGTAAAATTACTTAAACACTTAAAACATGATTAGAAAATAAATATTGTAAAATTATTTAGCTGCTGCAAAAAATTGTAAAGTCCAACCAATCAGAACTTTAGTTTTTTGCCTTTTAACTGTCTTTACTAGTTTAATTTAATAAACTGCCAAAAAACACAACAAATCACTTCTTCGACATTCTAATATGTGATTGGTTGGTAATGTAACAATGTAACTTTATTACTTACTTTATGGTCCACTTGCTTTAAGTATTTGCCTATCTCAACACGACAAGAAAGTTTGCAAATTTGTATTCCTTTCTCAAAAAAGTAGTGGACCCACTGAATTCTGCCTACTGTTTAGAGAATTTATGTTCGACGAATGGATATGCTTCTTAACTAACAAAAGTAATATCCGATGATATCAGTTTACATATCTATCTCTCAATAACTCTTCGACTGTTTCTGAAATCTCCAAAGTCTGTGTCTTTACCATTACTCTGCTCATGCCGGTTTCCTCCTCTGTTAGATCCCCTGTAACTCCCTGAACCGTGTCCTCGGCTGCTCTTTCTATCAAACTCATCTTCAAAACTGTCTCTTCTACTTCCCATTCTTCCCCCGAACCCGCCACTATCTTCTCTCTTCCCTCTTGATCTAGAGGAACTTGACCCTCTGTAGTCTTCGCCGTCACTATCAAAACCACTTCTTTGGCTTCCTGTTCTTCTTCCTCCCCTCCCTCTTGACCTGTTAGCCGAGGAGACATTTGATCCTCTGTAGTTATCAAAGCCAGTATTATCATTGAAACCACCTCGGCTGCCTCTCATTCTTCCTCTGTTCCCTCTCGATCTATTACCAGAGAAACTTGAACCTCTGTACTCTTGATCATCAATGTCACCGTCAGATTCTGAAGCTGGATAGGAGCTTCGTTTACCCTTAAACCCTCCTCTGGCATCATTGATTCTTTTTCCATGCCTACCAGACCTGGGAACATCATCCTCCATATCAGAATCGAGCCCAAATTCATCGTCTGACCCAAAAGTCAGCTTTCTCGAAGGCGGACCTCTCTGTGTCGAAGCAATGTGGCTTGATTTCCACCTGGGAGTGACAGACACCTCACCATCTGAACTAAAACCGAGTTCATCATCCCTTGAGAAACGTCCCTTATCTCCATGCTTGTTTCTACTGTTGTGAAACATTGAACTTCCTCCTCCGTGTGCATTAAAACCAGTCTTTGACTCCGAAAAATGTTCATCCTCCGAAAACTCGTTAGAAGCAAAAGAAGATCGGGATCCCTCAACTGGTACCTCTCTATCTCCAGTTTCGTCTATCTCATAGCTATCAATGTCATCTTCATCATCAAAATCATCAAACCCAACACCAGGTCTTCTGCTCCTGCTAAGCTCAGAACTTTCTCGGGCTCCCGGGGGAATATTACCAAATTCATCTTCAGGATATCTCAAACCTTCCTGACGAAGATTTTCATTCTTTCTAGTGGAATCCGCATATTCAAATGCAGCAACTTCTGCTCCATCTGATTCATCATCATCAAAATCGAAGTTCCAGGCATTGGAAACATCCTCCCGCTTCACAATCCTTTCTGTTTGTGTTCCCGTGAAGTGATGTGTTTCTTGTGTTTTGTTCTCCAGCAAAGCATCCGGCGGACGCTTGCAATCACAATGAAAACATGCCATGTTTCTCCTATAGTTTAAGAAATTGCATCTGCCATCACAAAAAATTAATATCATCAGTTCCATAAAAATATATTAATCAGTAATTTTCTTTTTCTCAGTTTCGACAATTTCCCAAAGCGTAGCAACTTACTCAGGGCATTCCCATTCTCCTGGAAGAAGCTGCCTCTTTGGCCTCTTTGCATCACACTGTAAGCAAACTGTGTTCTTTGCAAAGTTCATGAAATCGCACCTTACATGAAAAGTTAATTGGTATTAACATCTCAGGAGAAATATCAATATTCGAACATAAAACAACAGATGCACTTAGAGGATATAACTTGACATCGCTAATAGGATATACCTTCAATGAAACTGATCCTTTATGCGAATGAAATTCATTACACCGCAATTACAACTACTACCTAATAGGGTTGGATGCCTTAAGATCAAATGTCGAAGATGATTTATAGATCTCATCAAGCTTCATCTATATAACTGATGTGTATTGTTGAGTGGAAGCAACGACACATTCTATGGTCGACGTCTTGGACTCAGAACACTCTTTCAAGGTAACAAGTAGAACATAGATGAACTAAAGGCCAAAACATGAGAACTTTAAGCTTTTATACAAAGCTAAGGCCATGCATCTAGTTTTACGGTTTAGTAAGGTAAGTCTGAGATAGACTGATAGAGGCTGAAAAAGAAATAGAATAGGTCATTAAAAGAATAGGGTGTGACTTACTTTGGGCACAGCCAATCTCCTTTCTTCATCTCAATGTCATCACGACCGACACGTCTTTTTGGAGGTGGTGGAGGCTGCTTGACTTTAGGGGGTGCTTTCTTGATAACTGGTGGAGTAAGATTAGGATCTATTGGTACACTGCTTAGCTTGACAATCTCATGCAGCAGTTTACGCACTACATTCTTAACAGACTTTTTCTTTAGGAGACTTTTGTTGGCAACTGTTCCATTCAGTGGGTCAAAACCATAGGTGAACAAAATGCGCATGAGGTCAAGGGTTCGAGCCTCATCCTCTTTGTTTGTCAACAAAAATGCCTTTTCGCATGAGTTCCTCAAGCTGCAGGAACTGCAGACCTGATATATTGAATGAATTTTATCATCAGAACCAATTGATAATAAACCAATCAAGAAATTAATCAGAAATCACAGAATAGCCACAATCTAAACTACAGCCAAAATAAAAGAAAATGTGTTAATCAGAACTATTGATTAAAACGTAGATAAAATGAAAGAAAAGAACAAATGTATAGACACAACGAGTGAGGGGAAGACTCCTAATATGTTCCTTACAAATGTCATATATCATATGTCAAACATCTCACATTCTAAGAGATTCATAATAAATAAAAAACCAGAGAGATGGCAATACATTAGTTCTTACATCTCCTTCATCAGTTTTTAGATGAATGATAGAGTACGTGAAAATAATCAGTTTTTAGAATCACAGAATCCACACAAGTTGATAAAAAGACAATAATCAGTTCTTACATCTCCTTCATCGAGATGGACACGCTTCCTCAGTAGCTTTCCTGAGAAAACAACTTTCCTATCAGTCGCTGGGCATCCATGGCCGACAAGGATTTGAATGTCATTTCTCGACAATGACCTGAGAAAAAAGATTCATATTAGAAGCAATAAACGAGAGCAGTTGAGATGAGATTTCAACTTGAGCTTAGAAAAACAAGTAGATAACCCTCCTCAGTATCAGAAATCTTAAAAACTAAGTTGTTCAAACGCCAACTAGTGAGTACATAATCAGATGCACATAACTTAGAACAACAGTTGCAAATTATAGAGACAGGCTAAACTCGATAAAACCCAATTCTAGCTTTATCAAACCAATCACATAATCTGTTGATTTGAATGTAGCATGAGTGATACAATTGAAAACGTAAACTTGTTCGGATTCAGAAGTTGATACGAACCTTAGAATATCGAAACGATCTTTTCCGAAATTGATACAAGCGTTTTGAACAGCTCTGAAATCTTGGAACAAAGGAATTCCAGCATTTTCTTCACCTGATCCAACATTTGACACATCAATCCCTAAACTCTGCACCATTACGTCCTCATCTCGTTGTCTCCTGTGGTCAAAGTAATTCTGCTGAACCAACCTCTCCATTAGCTCCATCCACTCCGGCCATGGATGCACCAACTCGATCACACCATTCTCCTTACTCAATTCGCTAGATTTCGGTTCCTCATTAAACCCGGTGGATTCATTTTCTTTAGGCTTCGAGTCTTGTTGAACACACGGTTTTGGCTGATGGGTCTGTTTGGATTGGCGCCAAGCACGGATACGCTGGAGGGTGTCATCTTCCTCAGAGTGACGTTTTTCAATGGCATCAATTTGATCGAAGACGAAGCTAAGACGAGAAGAAAGAGAGGAGGGCTTGATATTGGGTTCTGAGTTAGTGTCAGAGTTGTACTGAGTTGAAGTAGATAGTGACTTTCCGGGAAAATATTGAAAAACACGGCTGCTTCTAGGTATATTGTGAAAGAGAGAGACGCGTCTGGTGAGAAGGAGAGAGATTGAAGGAGCCATTAGGTTGCAGAATTAGCCATGAAAACGGGTCTCTGTTAAACCCACCAGATTTCGGTTCGATTCGGTTTATATACTATATTTCGGTTTGATTCGACTTTAAACACAATTTGCATCGGTTTCGAGTTTTAGTGTTTGTATTTAATTCAACTTTTTTTTTGTTCTAAAAGTACTAATACAAATCTTTTTTTTCCAACAATATCATAAATTACTAAATAAAAAAACATTTGCTTACGTTAAATAAATTTTAAATAAAAATAAAACATTATATTTTGGTTCTCCAATTTATGATTTAGGTTTATTATATTAAAAATGGTTTTAGTCAGTTTCTATAATAATTATGTGGTAATTAGACAAAAAGGTCGAAATGGTATATTTGAAAAATATATATATATATATATATATATATATATATATATATTTAAATATGTAATATTTTCAGAATTTCCAAACATTTTTAAATATAAGGATTATAAATTTATAAAAATATTAGATCATGATCCACATAATATGGATGCTATTATAATACTAAATTACTTTTGAATATTTTGGCATTTAAAAATTCTACGTTTACTTATGAATTATATTGTAAACGTTTAACAAATTCTGCATAGATTTTATCGTTCATAATAAGATATAATTCATATGTTTCTCAACTGGTCGATTCTTTTTTATTATAGTCGTGTTAGTTTGTTTATTGCCGGTGGCTTTAGCTGCGACTAATACTACGGCTATAACTACGACATATGTTATTTATTTGTATATCGTCGATAGTTATGATTTTGGTTGATTGTAGTTTTTAATCATATCACTATTTTAATTAATGGTCAAAAATTTATAACGTATAATCGCTGCGATTCACTACAAATAACTATGGTTGGTAAACAAATAATAATTTACCGCAACTATATAAAGTTGTGGCTAACAAACTTATAAACACTTTCAAAAGACCTTAAAAATCAATAACAAACTCAATTAAACTGGTAAAAGTTTGTTTGCATTCAAACGTATATGATTTTATTATATGTTTGTTATATTGTGTTGGTGCTCACAAAGTATAATAAAAACATAAGATTTAATGATAGACAAAGTATATATTTAATATATTTTTATTGTTTAAATAAATAAATAAAATACATATATAGAATCATTTACAGAGAAATGAGAAAGATGGAAAAAAAGTTTCTGACCAATAAACGGTAGAAAACATTCTCCATTATAATTTGAAATTATATAGAGATAAAAAGAATAAAAAAAGACATTACTCAATGTTACTTCGGTATGATGTTTCGAACTATTCAGTTCTGTGTTAACATCATAGCGTCGTTAATTTCAACATTTGGGATCAGGAATACCACAAGAATTGAGACTAGAGATAACAACATTTTTATCAAGAATACGTTTGTTGATTACATCACACAAACATGATTGTTTTTCTGTCAATGTCGCACAACATGTAGTCGACATATTCATTCCCCTAGCAATACCGTCAAAGCAAACCTTAAGCCCATTTGTAACACATACATTTCTCTTGGAATCGACAACATTAGCTATTGTTGGAGATGGGAACAACACCACAAATATGGCACATGCGATAAGAAACAATGCCACAATCTTCATGTTGTTCTAACAATTGTTTTGGATTTATGTTTATTGTTCCGAAAAGTTTGAGAAGTTGTTTAGGTATTTATTGGATAATTAAGGAATTACATTGAATGGTATTCCGTTTTAAACGCTTTTTGACTTGTTGATAAATGGTTATGTAAAAAAGAAGAATGGTTATGTAAAATTAGACTAATGGTTACAAAGAATATCTAAAATTTGATCAATTAAAGTGAACATGCCCACAAATAGTATGGGTCTCTTAAACCTAATTTAGCATCTCATATATATGTGTATCGAACCAATGAAAAGAGACAAATCTTATATATTAAATGAGAAATATTGGGAGTAAAATTTATTGAGATGTCATCACTACATTCAATCTTAGCAATTTTACCATTTAATTTAAATAAAAAATCTAAATTAATTATTGTATTAGATAAGTATTTTAGTTAGTTAACCTAATTATTTAGTTTAATAGTATATGAATTTATTTATTTAATCTAAAATTTGAAATTTGAAATTTAAAACTCTCATTTATTATTTGTTTTATATAATTATGACCGATTAAAATATAAAATTTTTATCAGTCTATTAAATATTTGTATATATATTTGAAAATTTAATATTCTCACATTAAAGTTACTATTTAAAAATTTGAAAATTGTTTCGCTCATTTAATATTTCAAAATTTAACTTGTAAAAAAATATAAATTGTATCCATATTTATTATTTTTAATATCGTCTATTAAAAATGAAAATTAGTCCTTATATATATTTCAAAAATTTAGTGTTCTTTTGCATAACACAAATATTATCCTAGTTTTAGTTAAACATTAGAGCACACGAACATTATTCATTTCATCATTAGTCTTTCATCAATGTGTTTTTGGAAAATTCTCATTATTTCAAAGCCAATGCATTGCAAAAATATCAAAGCCAATGGGATTGGTGGATAAAACAGCTTTCATGTTGAATCTAAGTTTTTCGAACAAAAATTTGAACTATTCAATTTGGAATTAATGGTTACGAATATAGATTTAAAACAAAAAATAATTGATTTGTTAGTTTGGCGAACAATGGTTAGACGAACTATTGAATGACAACACAAGTGAGCTATTAGTTTTTAAGGATCTCCATTTACCGCCAACAATTTCTCCTTTTATACAACTCTAACTTACTAAATCTCTATGATCTTTGTCATAAATATTACATTAATGTTTATTAATACTCTCTCGAAAAGTTCATCGCTGTCCTCATATCCGGCGAGATCGGATGTTTTAGATCTTTTTGGCTCTTCAAAAATGTTGTAGATCATCCATACCATAAGGTACGTGTTTTGGTTGCTGAACCGGTTTTTTCTTGGCCAAACTCGACATTGAGTGTGTGAAGTTCACATCCTAACATTACATAGTTATTGGATCGGACAATGTTTTAAAACGTATGCTACACGGAAGCATAAATGTGTTCTAAGACCCTATAATTGACTAAGTGATTTTATTACATGCAAGCGATTGTTTGAATTTCGATTCAAGGAAAACTGGAAAATTGTTTAACTATTTATGTTTGTTGTATGGGATTGCTTAGTGGACGGATCTTACCTTCAAAACCAACATAATCGTAATTATTTGTAAATATATGGTTATGCATCTTTTTTTCACGACTTGAATTACAATTCGCAGACACAATAGCTAATTATCTAGGAAATTACTTGAACACGAATATATTTGTACCAATTTTAATGTGGACTTATAAATGTAATTCGACCATCGTACTTTTGCCAATACTTTTCATATAAAGTTTAGCAATTTATAAAAATACTAATCCATACCATCGTAATACAAAAATTATATTTATATAAAAATAGTTTAAATTATTTAGAAAATTTGGTTAGTTCATTTGTAGAGATTATTAGTGACAGTTTACATGATTTGATATAGAGAATACCTTAACCAACTATAGCAAAATAGATTTATTTTTCCAAAAACACAAGAAAAAGTTTTTTTTTCAAAATATCACAAACTGCAAATATAATTTATAAAGATTTATATTTTATATATTTTGATTCACATTTAATATTTTGGATTTAGTGTTTAAGATCAATTTCGAAGTTTTAGAGTTTAATTTTAGTTTATGGTATTTTGAAAAATTTTAGTGGTATTTAAAAATAAAATAAAACTAGTGATGATATTTACGAACCATTTTTGTGATTTTTTTAGAATTATCCAAAAATTATTTGTGTTTAGAATTAATGTTGTTGATGCAAATTAGTAAAAAAAATAGAAATAGTACTAAATACAAGGAATAAGATGTTCTAGGATGATGTTTAATACAATCTCATAAAATCATTACTAATTAATGTGTTACAACACCTATCTTGTTTTGTTTGTTTTTGCTTTTGATTTGATTATGTGTGAGTTGTTCTAATTATAGATTGTGAATAAGATAGATTAAAGGCAATTTGATGTTGAATAATGATGGTTAGGGCTAATATTCTATATTTTTTATATTTAGGATGTGATTAATGATAAAATTAATCTAGCTAATCAATTGTTAAATTTATGATATTTTACGTATAATAGTTGTTTGACAAAACGTGTGGATGAATCTTAATCATGTTTTTCATTATTAACTAATGAGAATTGATGTTGAAAGTGATAAATAGATTTTAACTTAATGATTATTAGTCATTTGATTACGGTGCAAAAAAAAGATTAATCAAGCTATTAATAAATGGATTATTGTCATGATACTGAATTAGTCTATCATAAAGTGTTTTATGCATTAGGAGTGTGTTTGATTTCGCATGTAAAATTCGTTTGTAAGCTGATGGTCGCTCTTAATCCATTGCTTTAACTATGGTCCATATGTCTTGATTTTTGTTTGGTGCATCTCTTTTGTTTCGAAAACCAAACCAAAACCCATAAAAATGCATTGTTGTAGACTAGATGTTTTCAAATCTTTAGTGTGGTAATTTTTAGTGCTCATGGAATCGATTCTTAAATATTACATCGGTGTAACTATATATTTATGATTTTATATATTTTAAACCTTCTTTGCCTAACTAGATCATCATTCTCTAGTGTGGATAAAACTAGCATGTCATTATATTGTGTTTTGGTGTTCTAAATCAAAGTGATGTATAATAAGAACACAAGGTTTGAATTATATAAACTATATGTTTAATATTTGTAATCGATGTCCATAAAATGAGAAAATAGTATTTCTACAAAATTATTTCTATAAATGACTGCAAGTTTCTTGGTGTCTTTTATAACCAACTTCATAGAAAACCACAATTTTAGATCAAAATATAATAATAGCATAACATTCATTTTCTTTAAATATGTTTTAAAAAATGTTGTTGGTGAAGCATATAATATAGCTAGATTAGCAAAAAAAGCAAAAGTTGATGATAAAAAAAAAATATATTGTAATAGAAATAATACAATGTTATAATTAATAAAATTAAGTTGATGATAAAAAAATTATTGATAGTGTTTTGTTGAAATAAATTGTAACAATTATTTATGGTTATTTGTAGTTAGAAACAAATGAGCATATAATCAAATTAGAAAAAAAACACAAATTGATCAGAGAACTTCAAAACAACAAGTAGGAATTGAAATGGACATTGTCAAACCTTCTCCATCTTGCTTAAAACATCTAGGAATATTTTTACAAAAGCTACGATTATGTACACACCAAAAAACCAAATAATTTGAAAGTATGGTATTTTAAATTTTTTTTCAAAAATAATTTACATGAGCCATTATTAATATAATATATTTATGTTTGATAAAAATTAAAAAATGTGTTCACGATACAATATTATACGATATAAATCTTTAACTATCGAATAAATACCTAAATAAATTTTTTTTTAAAAAAATGGTAAGTGATCTAAATAAATGACTGATTTAGCACTAAAACAAGTTTTAGTGACTAAAGTTTTAGTGACTAAAGTTTTAGTGACTAAAACAGCATCATAACCCTAAACTCCCAAATATAGCATTTTTTAAATGTAAAAGATTAAATTATCCTAATTTTAACCTAATCTCTTATATTCCTATTATTCATTTTTGTGATACCTCTTTCTACCGTCGCCAAAATTTTCTCTTTGGAAATATTTTCTCCACCGTCGCCTTACTCCGTGGACTCTCTTAGTTCGTCACCTCCTTACTCCGTTGCCTCTATTACTCCGTCGACTCTCTTACTCCGTCACCTCCTTACTCCGTCACCTCTCTTACTGCTCACTCTGCGTCGCATTCGCTCTCTAAGCATCCCGGGTTAGCTTGTTTTCGTTTTACTGTCATTTCGACTTCCATAGACTTCGTACTACTCATTTTGGTGTTGAATGTGCTAAATCTAGGATTTCGTTTAGGTTTTGTTTTCATATGCTTCCAAAATCGAATGTTATCAGATAATCCTCACCTTTGTTAATTTTTGCCCTCTAGATGTTTGATGAAATTTCTCTGAGAAATTAAGTACTATAGACATATTTTAGTTTTGTTCTGATTTGTGTTATAATTGATTTGTTCCTTAGTTTTTGTGTTGTAATTGATGATTTACTTAGTTATATTTCCTCTTGGTATTCTTAAATGGTCGTTGTAGAGTATTTTTAGGACATTGTGATTCTACTATTAAGAAGTTTCTTCCTGTTCTGAAACTGTCTGGATTTAAGGCTAAAGAAGTCATCTGAATATTTTGTATGAATGTTTCTAGGGTTCAGATTTGTGTGTATAAGAGTATTGGTTTAGAAATGTTTTAAAATGCAGGTAATGTGTGGAGTTGTCCATTACATATAGATGTGATTTGATAAAAGTCCATAAAATATAGCTTTTTAAGAAAATCATTATCACAAATAGCATTTTTCAGTCTGAAGGAATACTATTTTAACAGAACACAATTACTTTCTCTAGAAAAAATGTATGCCCACTGTTTTGAGTAAAAAAAGTGTGCTATTCAATTGTGTTTCATTTGGGTGGAATTAACCGTTCATTGATCAATATTTTTTTTATAAGTGATTGTGATTTCTAAAAAATCTATAACTTTGCTCCTTAACACTTTTGGTAAATGTTATATTTGTTTCATCTTTTGGTAGATGAGTTTTTTAATGTATTAATGTTGCTATTTTGGATTTGCAGATCTTCTGTACAAGACTACAACAGCTACCAAAAAATCCTAATATCTGCACTTTTACTCTCTAGTTGCTATTGTATGTTTCATTTAGAATTTTATGTGCTAATAAACTCAAAGTTAAAAGCTTGCATAAAGTCTTAGGAAAGAATTCCTAAAACATAAGAGATACTATCTAAAATTGCATAAAGTGTTCCTAAAATTTAATATGTTTCTTTCTTGCATTACTTATTACACTATTATGCCATCAATTCAACTGGAACTAAGAAAGTTGATATAATTTTGGTAAATGTACTTTTTAGTTCAAGCCAAAGAACATCACTACTACTGATATGAAAGTTTTCACTGATTCTTTAAATGTTAATGTTATTGAACACCAAAACACTAGTTTTTTTCATGATATTAGAATGGAATTTAGGCATTATAAACTATGTAGTATAATACATTATCATATAATATAGATTAGAATCGTAAATAGCATAAGTCCAAGAACAATCAAACATATGTATTTTTTATTAACTAATCATAAGAAAAAAGTAACATCAAAGATATGCTCATAAATAACGTTTTAGGAATAAATTCTTAAAACATAAGAGATACTACCTAAAATTGAACAAAGTCTTTCTAAAATCAACATTTTAGAAAAGGATTCCTAAAACATGAGAGATACAACCTAAAATTTCATAAAAATTTCCTAAAATTTAATAAATCCTATGTAACCTATCAATATCTGTCACATCAATAAAAGACATCATCCAAAAAAGCAAGAATTTATTCTACGGTGTTTCTTGTCAACACAGTACCAAAAACTTTTATTGAACCAGAACTTCCATTGATTCTCACATTTCTCAAAATAATCATAGCAAGTTTTATTCAACCGAGGAACTTCATGTCATTAGATCATTGAAGAGAAACCAGGTGTACCTATCAAACGTGATAGAAAAGGATATGAGACTCCACACAAACAACGTACCAGGTTAAAGCCATAGTATCAAAGATGCATTTAGATGGGCCAAAAAAAAAGTGAAGTGCCCTGTTTCAGTTTCTTTTCATAGGAAGAAAAAATGCAGTCAATATATGCATCTTTGCAAGAAAACTATATCATTATTGCTGATACACGTCATCTAAAAAGATTATCAGGCAAGAAGAATCGGGTGAAAGTGTCAAAGAGAAGGTAAACTAATTTCTATTATCTCATATAAAATGTCATGTGAAGGTAACCAAGCATTCAAAAAGAAATGTTTTTATCTCATCTGAGGGTAACCAAGCATTCTACTATCTCATATAAAATGGCAGAAAGTTATTAGTCTTACTCGGAAACTATAAAGTTTAGTGACAACAATGCTGTGACACAATGACTGTACTAAAGCTGTCAATCTGGACAAAAAGAAAAATGGAAAAATCTCAGATTTGGTTTAGTTTTACTTTCGTTTTGCTTCTTGTGTCAATCATAGCAGATGATGTGGTTGTTTTTACATATGATATCTTCGAGAAGGAGGTCGAATTTGAAGAGATCTAGCCGGGGATGACGTTGACGTTGCCAAAATTGAAGAGATCTTTCTGAAATCAACGAAATGAGGGAGACGAAATTGAAGAGATCTCGCCGGAGATGACGTTGCCAGAAATCACGCCGGAGAAGGAAATGGAGATCGCGTTTCCGCAGATCTTTCGTCGGAGACAAATCGCAGCCTCCTTTGGTGTGATGCCCGTCAACACAAGTTCTATAAAATAATGATATAATAGTATTTTGTATATGTTTATAATGCTATATGTGGGACTTTATAAACGCAGTGCTATATTTGTCTATAAAAATTGATTTGATGCTATTACAAGGTATTTCTCAAAAATCATCGAAATATTGGTCATTTAAAATGGATATAATGTTATTTAACCATATTACAACCACCACTTTAATATTTTTTTTTTTAAATTTCAAATCTTACATGCAAAAGTTATTTAGTATATATTAAACCGATAGCTAAAAAGATAAAACGTGTTCTCTAAAAAATACTATATGATGCGAATTTTAATTCTAAAAAATAGACATTTAAAAAGCATATAAATCTGTTTAAAAATGTTAAAATTGTGCAATTAACATTGAACCATTATATTATTTAATAATATCGTTGGTATATTGTGTTGGTAGTTTCAATCACATTACAAGAACACAAGATTAGTCGATAAATGTTTTTGCAACTTTCCTTTTTATTTCCTTTTTTTCATCTAAATCTAACTTTTTTATTGTTAAAAATTAGGATTTCTATGAAATCTAAATGTTTTCTAAAACTATGCAGATTGTATTTATTTTCACAAATGTAACAAATAAGCAAAAATAAAATTTACAAACGATGAAAAAACTAATTTTATAAATAATCAAAACAATTTTTATATAAATATAGCATCCATATTACAAAGGTCTTGATTATAATTTATAAATTTCTAGACTTTCTTTAAAAAGTAATCTAACATAACCATTAGTCTATATTTACAAATCAACTAATTACGTTTCTGTTTATTAACAAATTAAAAAACGTTAAATACGGAATACCATACAATATAATTCCTTAATTATCCAATAAATACCTAAACAAATTCTCAAATTTTTCATAACAAACACAAGAAATAAAAACAATTTGTTACAACAACATGAAGATCGTAACATTGCTTTTTATCGCATGTGTCATACTTTTGGTATCATTCCCTTCTCCGACAATAACTAACGTTGCCGGCGACATTAGTTCCAATAGCAATGGAGTAACATGCGTTACAAATGGGCTTAAGAGTTGCTTTGACGGTATTACCAAGGGAATGACGGTGCCGACTACATGTTGTGCGACATTAAAAGAGAAACAATCATGTTTGTGTGATGTAATCAACACTCGTATTCTCGATAGCAATATCGTTAGATCTAGTCTCAAATCTTGTGGTATTCCTGACCTCAAATGTTAAAACTAACAATACTATGATGCGCAGACATAACTAAACAGTTCAAAACATCAGACACAAGATACGTTGAATAATGTCTTTTTGACTCCATTTATTTTCAATATCTATATATTTTCAAGTAATTTCCAATAATGTAGAAGTTGTCTTCTAGTGTTTACTGGTTAGAAACTAATTTTCTATATTTTTTTATTTTTCTGTAAGAATCAATAATTCTAAATATTTTTAGTTAAATAATAAAATATTAAATATATATATACTTTATATATCATTAAATCTTTTGTTTTATTATATGTTGAGAACACCAACACAATATAACTATATCATGTTATTAAATAAAATCATATGATTATATCATCTTTGAGACATTTGAGAAGTAGTTCTTTGTATTGGAATCTTTATATCATATAGGAGATCACTCCATCTCCTAAAAAATAACGATGGCTCCAATATTTGTACTCTGTTAGTCGCTATAGATATTATCAATGATTAATTTAAGATAAATAAGTAAAAATATGTCATTGATTTAATTTAATAGAACATAGATTAAATTTTTTGATGAATTTCAGTCTTTAATAAACATTTTGAGTCATTTTTTTGGTAGATTCACTCGAATCTTGATTTGTGTTTTTTTTCACAAAGACATTCCGCACTTTTGTATGGCAAACTTCAAACCACCAAATTTGTTATTTTTTGAAATCTCGTGATCAATGAGTATAGATAAATTCCGTGCTTATATCACATCTAGTCTAGGATTAAGCGAAACATATTTTTATCTTGTTCGTTTGTGAACCACAACTTCATGTGATGCGACTGCGGTATAATATTGTTCGTTTAGCTGGCGTACCTAGCTGCTGTCAATCGTATCGGTTAAACATTGTGTCTTGGGTTGTTATTTTTTTTTCGCTGACTAAAACAACAATGCAACTAAAAATATGCGATAAACCACAATCACAACCGTTGATAGTAAACAAACAAACAACATATGTTGCAGCCGTAATCGTCGACGGCGAGCAAACAACCAAAACTTATGTAACTTTGTATTTCATTGTTGTTTTGTATATCCCTAATATATTATTTAAGCATCATTTTAAGAAAATAAATTTATTTTTACGTGTTATTAATAAAAATGTCATCACCAAATTGAATTTTAAATAAATATATAAATAAGCATAAGTTATTAAAATAATTACGATATATATTATTGTTATTAATTTGGTTAAAAAATTAATATATTTTTATTAAATTAACCAAAATATAAAATTATTATTAAAAATCATTTTAAATAAAAATAAAAATTATATAAATGTTTAATGTATTTTTAATAATAAATAATATTCTATAATTTACATATATTTTTTTGTGTGAGAGATATACGTATGTGAAGTAAGTAGTGTCCAGAAGGCACCAAGAAGCAGGCCCATTATATGTCTCATAAGGGAGAAAGAATTTTTGACATGATAGCAAATAAGACCACGAAACGTTTTAGTAAACGAATTAATGAAAATAATCATGTTGTTTTGGAAATTATATTTTTGTATATTAAAAAAAATATAAAAAGTGTTTCACTTTCTTGAATTAGAAAGTGTTTCACTTTCTTGTCCAACAAAATCAAGAAACTAAAACCCTCTCATTGAACAAGAAGGTTCTTCTTCCTAATATCTGTAACTTCAATGTCCCAATGCCTATCAGAAAAACTATCATTCTCAGCAATTTTTCTCCACTTCTCAATCCTTTTCTCCATTTCCTTATTCAAACCACAATAACTTTTCAACTGCTCTGACATCTTGTCATAAACTTTCCACCATTTTTCGTGCACCGAATCGCTTGCAAACACGCGTCGTGCGCTCATATCCCAATTGCAATCATAGTCTCTGTAACATACCCATGGCTTTAAACCCAAGTAATGCACACCCTCTAGATTATCTGGAAGATCATGTGTTTCTTTGGTTTTATCTCCGAAGTATTTCATTGTGTTCACACGTTTCGATAACCTGTGCCACCATACAAAGATCTCATTGAGGAATCCTTGGTCTCCTCCGTTGTATGACTCGATCTTAAACGATTTCTCCATTAGGTGTGTAAACATACATGACGATGGCTCCAGAACCTGTTCCAAAACAAAACAAAACAAACAAAAAAAACATTACAATTTTTTAATTGATAATCTTTCTGTTTCATTTTTAATATTTTTTTTATAAAATATTTCAGTTTAAAACAATTCAACAATCATAAAACATACTCCATAATATAAAAAGTCGTAAAAAATTAAATATTTTTAAATTTTACAAAAAAAACATTTAGGATCGTTTTTCTTGTGAAAAAAGCACTATAAATAATTCCAAAATTCAGCCAAATACCAATATTTACCTAAAGTTTTAATAAAAAAATCATGTTCAAAAGATGTATTTACCTAAAGTTTTAATAAATAAAAAAATTGTCTTTCGGTAATTATAATGTCAAAATTTCAACTTTTGTTAACTAAAACGTATCAATTACCAGATAAAGTTTGAGCAAACATATTATTTGGTTGCATTACCATGATTCCGGAGTTGAATAAAACTTTGTCATTTCCTGCAGCTGAGAGTTGCGGATAGTAGAAAAGATGATCAAGTTTCTTGAGGACAATGAAATCTGCATCTATGAACACAAGTTTATCATATTCTGTTACTTCCCACACACGCAACTTGCTGTAATTCCACTCATTATAAGAGTCTTTTTTGGAGAAAGGGCTTCGGATTCTCTCAATTAGTCGAAGATTCCATCCCGCGGCGCTGAGACCGATAAGGGACTTATTGGTTATGGATTGATCATGAAGGAGAATAAGGTCCTTATGTGATCCTGATTGTCTTATGCTTTGTGCTAAAGCTATTGCCCCACAAACATAGGCTTCTGAAGAGTGTAGTACTGTGACGTAGGCCACACGTGAGCGACCTGATGAGGCTGAAACAGCCTTGGATGTCAGATTAACTTCTCTTTTTGGTCTCCATGCTTCTTGGCCTGTAAATGATAACAGTTCAAAAGTGAGATATATAACCAAAAAGTAATATTATGATTAGAAAAAAGAGGTTTGAGAAGATAGAATGAAAAGAGGAATTAAAATATTATGAGAACATTGGTTCTATAGAAACCAACTTAGACAAAGTTATTGAGTTTATGAGGACGAAATTATATTTCTTTGTATTATGTAAATATGGAGAAGAACAAATGCTAAAGATTTACGTCAGAAAATATTATATATATATATATATATATCAATTTAGAAAATCTATACTGTGCAGCACGATCTAATGGCAACATCTTTTAACTTTTTATTACTCTTATCTACTTTTCATTAACGTAGAAATGCAGAGTGCATGTATTATATATGTGGGTAATTTTCAAATACCACACGAAATTTTTGTTTAACATTATCATCAATAGTTTTATTTTTCAAAAATATTGTGAAGGATCTTTTTTTTTCAAAATATCACAAAACAAAAATTAAATTTTAAACCCTAAAAATTAAAATTGAGTGTTTGTAATATTTTGAAAAAAAAAGAAATTTTAATGAATTTTTAGATAAATAAAACTATTGGTGTCATTTTAAAAGAATTTTGTTTGTAACATTTTATTTCTCTATATTATAGATATGTGTGTGTGAGATTAGTTAGCTAAGAAATCAATGAAAATGTACGAATGAAAAATTACCTAAAGGGATAATTATCGATTTGAAAAAATTTAGATATCAATTTAGGAAATGCATATTGTGCAGCACGATCTAATCGCACCAAATGTTAACCTTATATTGCTTTTTATTAAAATGCAGATTGCATATATATTAGTTAAATCCAAAATAGTATACCCAAAGTCAAATATTTAAATTATAAATTTTTAAATATTTATGGTATTTTATAAATATATTTTAATGGTATTTTTGGAAGAGAATAAACCTATTGATGACATTTTTGACAAAATAATTGCAGTAGTTTAACGTATATCTTTATATTAGATATATATGATTAATTAGTTATGAAATCAATATAAAATGCAAGAATGAAAAAAAATATACCTAAAATGATTATTATCTACTTAAAAAAGATATTGGTGACATTATAAGCAATTAAATTCAGCTATAAATCTATAAAAAATATTATGTCAGTAAAAGTAAAAAAGGGAAAACAAAATTTTAAATTACCAAATTGAGCAAATGGAGAAGCAACGTGACATGAACCAACAGGCATGAGAAGCTTTTGCTTCAACCTTGGAAGATTAGGCTTATACACCCAATATTCCTCCACGCGTCTCACGCGCTCATCGCATTTGAAAATCTCATGCATGGGCCCACATGACCCGATGAACACGACGTACACCGTCGGATCAATCCTCCTGAATCCACTCTGGACGGCTAGATTTGCCGCAGCTAAATTAACCTGAAGCCTGAAAACATCTCTTAGCCCTTTATTCGCCGACCAACCATCGCACGGAACTTTAGCAACGATGACGTCCACGTCAGCATTTGAACCTTCAGGACGAGGGAGAGGGATCTCCGGGCAAGTAGAGACTTCCTCGTCAATCCACTCAGGGAAGAGACTCTTCCAAGTAACATTCTCTGGAAGAGGATCAAGCAACACGTGGACATTCTCCAGTATCAATGGTCCACGAGCCTCGTAGCTCTCTCGCTCTTTCTCTGCGATGTTGAGGAAACCGACTCGGATCCTCTTTTCCGGTAGATAGTTACGGACGAGTCGGAGCCATCTTGGGTTTCCGTTGACTTGCGGCGAAGGAAGATTAACACGCAATGTGGACGATGGAGAAGTGTTTTGGTTCAACAAGAAAAGTGTTTTAAAGGCTAAGATCAAACCCAAAGACGACAATGAGATTAGTATTAGATATACCATGAAGATTTTCCCTCTTGAACTCTGTGTTTTTGTCCCCATCTCTCTCTCTCTCTCTCACCTCTACGTTTTTGTAGGTATAGTTTTATGCATATGTCTTCATTTATAGATACATATGTGTTAGTATCTAAGTTTGCGTTTGGCAAAAGAAGGGCTAATTTGCATGTCCGCACGTTGGTGTGCAAAGTCAAATTGTATTTCTCTCTCTCTCTCTCTCTCTATGCAGTTGTTTGGTGGGTGAGTCTGATTATGTTATACAAAGAAATAGATTTATAGAGAATTTGGTTATTGACCTGGAAGATTAATTTGGTTATTATATTTTGTGGTTGGCGGATCAAAACTTCATATTAAAAGAAAAAAATATCAAACCATATAGCTATTCATAATCATCCTTATAATGGAGTGATTTACTCGGAATTGGAGTATGTATTAATTGAAAATATATAATTGAAAATGTATTCAAATATATTATGTATTAAGTTTTATTATTACTTTATTCGAGGAGGAGAAGTCAAAGTAGTATATAGAAATTATAAATACAATTTAAGGCATATAGAAAAAGAAGTAAAAATGAGAATATGAATATATATTACTAAACGGGTTGATCTTTCTACTTACGATAAGTATGTCAATCGGAGTAGTCTTGCTCACATATCGACTAGAAGCCCTAAAAATCCACATTAATTTGAGTTTGACTTGACCTGAACCGAAAAACTTATGCCATTTTTAGAGTCCATTCCTGCCCCAACAGAATTACATTGGTTATTTAGAAAATTTTCTAACTTTGTTACAAGTTTTATCATTTTAAATTAAAATTTTCATTTTTTTATTTATCGTATTAATAATTTACAATTATTTACTGCTCATATTTGGTTTTCTATATTTATAAAGTTGTACATATAAACTTTAAAAATATATTTGATAAAACAATTTTTAAAAATGTTGTTTCTATGACACCGAGTGAATTCGAATTTTGAAAAACAACAAACATATTTTTACTAAATCTAATCTAATTTAAAGTAAAACTTTAAAAACAAAATATATAAATTCATACTATTCCAACTATAATATCTACTTTCAAATTTCAATAATATAACAAAAATTTGAAAATATATTGGTGCCTTATTAATTTTAATTACTATAAAAATCTACATATAAATTAATAATAACCTCTGACATAAAACTCCTTTTTATATATTAAATATATTTACTTTTAATTTTTTCGTAAATTTTTATTTTTTTTCTTGAATATTCTTGTAAGAGTGTTTGCAGATTTCAAGTTTGGTCTGAAAAATATTTTTTGAGAATATAGTTTTTACTTTCATCTAACAATATCTACAAATGGAGACAATATAGAGGATTTAAAGAGAACGTATGCGAGAAGATCAAAATCTCATGTAGTATTTCAAAACATTAGCACTGATTTTCTATTAAAGTGTAGAGCTCTCCCAAAGCGCATACCATTTGACAGAACTTTTTTAAAATCTCTGCTAATGTAACAGATTATTGAAAAATGTAAGACAAGCTATGATAGAGTATGAAATTTTTTTATAAACATCTTCACCATTTAGCAGACTCCATCAACTAATGAACATGTTTTATTTTATAGATTTTATGTCATCTCGACTAATAGTAATATCATAGACAGATGCAAGAGAAGGATACATTTCGTTATACAAAGCCGGCTGGACCTTGTCCTCCAGAACTAAGAGCCCAACAGATAGGGGACCAAATACAAAACGGCACAAGTCAATGTGAATAAACTCGAAGGTTTCTGGTTAAATTCTTTATATTCAAAAGTGTTTCTTTACAAAGGTTTGAATGAATTTTATATAGAGCTCTTACAAAAGATTGAAGCTACAAAGAGGGGGAAGTCTTTACATTTAAACAATATGACTGTTAGATATTTAAATGTTTGATCAAACAGGAAAGTGGTTTTGACAATGTGTTTGTTGAGAATGAGTATCTTGACAACTTAGGTAGTAGTGATGCCTCATTGGTGTGTCTAGGTTCATTGCGAAAGTTTCCGAAATGCAACATTTCTGAGGTGAGAGCCGTTTGGACTTTAATGATCTCGGACTCAAATATAAAAATTTTGGAGAAGGAAGATCTGAGTTATCTTATGTGAAAAATGTAAAAGCTATTAAAATAGATAACTACGTCAAGTAATGATACAACGACTACTATACTACGTATGTTTACTAGAAAATCTTTTAGATACACTATCAAGTCTCACCTAAAACAAACTTGAACAAGTTCAATACGCCATTGACTTGTTATACTAGCCTCAAAAGTTCACAAAATTATACACAATCTTGGAACACCTCAATGAAACCCTTTTATCCCTCTAGTTTTATCTTCTCTATTAGAAATCCAAAATCCTTAAATAAAAGCTATCTCTCTCGTGAGTGTTCAGTTGCCACAATGTTCTGTCTTCTTATTTATCCTTATTGCTTTCCACAAAACCTTAGATACGAATTCTTTATTCATCTAATTTCCATATCTATTTTTATTGTAAGATTTCCTTATTCTCTTTACAACAATAAGAAACTTCCTTAAACTTTACTTTACTGCATTTTTGCAAACTTCTCCACTTAATCCAAGCTTGTTGGGTCTTTCTCAATGGGATGTAACGAAATCTAACTTCTTGCTTTCTCTTTTCATCACTCGGCAGTTCTTCATAAGGTCTTGACTTACTTCTTTGTACTACTTCTTAAGTAGTTCAGATATATGTTACAAATATGTGCATCTTCACTATGGTTTTTGATGCATGGGAAGTTGATTATGAGCTTTCTTAGAATCTTAAGAATTTCTCATGGATGTCATGTATTGGTTTGTAAATGATTAAACATGTCAGTCATTACACTTGTCATAAATGGTTATGATTGGATCAATTGAATACACATATATATTGTATCTTCTAAAAATATTTTGGAGAGCTCCTAGAAGGATAACAAATTCTCATGGTTGCCCAAATTTTTTTTTGGAGATTTTCATATAACAAAGCTTTACATATAGTAAGTTCATGCGACACCAACTTAATGAATTGTGCATTATTTGATCTGGTATTTTTGGGATGAACTTTTTGTTGTTGCGTATCTTTTGTGAGTAAAGATCATAGACTAAACGAGGTCTTGGATGGCTATTTCTCCGGTGGAGACTGAATTTCATGAGAATGGACTCATGTGTCTTTTTGATCGTAACTTTGACTTATGGTACAATTGATTGTCAACCAAGGGTTGTGTGCGTGGTCGACCTTCTCATGGAATCTTTTCTAAAAGCAAAAGGCAATGTGTCTTAGCTATTATGTTTTTGAAATGTTTTTGGTTGGTAAACCTCTTTTTCATGTCATGGTTTAGGTTGGATGGTTCTTTTAATCCATGATTGGCCACCTTTTGTTTTTCGGATCGGTTGGACCGACCCTTCGACCAAGTTCCATGCTGGTTAATTCTGAAGAATAGCAGAGCACAGAATAAACTTGAAGATGGTTGATTCAATCGAATAGCCAAAATTCAAGAGGATAAAGGTAAGCTTGAGAAAGTTATGTTTCTTGTTTCTTAAATCCACCCGTTCTTGCAACCACAAATGCATTTAAATACTTACATTAGTAAAGAAAAGAACTAGTTTTTAATTAAAAAGAAAACAAACCCCATTGAAACTTACGACTCAAATAAACACAAAACTCAAACAACCATTAAACAAAGCCCAAAATAAAGATAAAGCATAGAAATATACGAAGATGAACTGCATCGCCATCTCATTTTCGAATTGAATTCTAAGAATATGTCTTCGTTGCAATAAAAATTAGAGACTAAACGCTCAAAGAACACCATAAAACACTTACATTTTTATTCTTTATTTTTGTTTTTGAAATCAATGAATCATTTTCTTTAATTAAATCGAAAACTGATATAAAAAATTCTGATTTTGAGAATTAAAACAACCACACAATAATTGATAAAGACCAATTCTTCACAGTAACATAAAAACCAAGAAAAATAGATAAAAATTCTTCTGCGGTTTTCTTAGCGAAGACAATTAGACCAAATATGGGCTTTTTGAGTTTTATATATTGAGCCCGTTATTGGCCCATTAATTCTTAGCACTCGACCTTTTTCAGTTTTATTTATTTATTTTTATCTTCAGTTGATTTGGATATTCAACAAATATTCTTTTTTTTTTGTTGGAACTGAATATTTAGTTTGTGGATTTATCACTATTTGTATATATCTGATTCAATTTTAAAATTCAACAAAAAAATATTTACGGAGTATATAATAAATCATTGCCCGAAAACTAGTATATAATAAATCATTGCCCGAAAACTATGTATAATTTCGTATAGGATTGATTATTTGCTCTCTCCTATATTGAAAACCTTTTCCTATTCATCTTCAATTCTCTCTCTTCCCTTCTTTATAAGAAAAGGCGTTACCTTTACTTTGCAGATTCAGAGACTTTACCATTGGTTTTAGGGTTTCAACAAGTGGTATTGTTTTTGGTTTTGCTGTGAAGACGAGCGATGTTCCTCAATAGCAGTGTTAGAGATGGATTTTCATTATCTCTTGGTGTCATAAGTATTATCAGTTGGACTATTGCAGAGATACCACAGATATTGACTAATTACAAAGAGAAATCCACAGAAGGTCTGTCTATTGTCTTCTTAACGACGTGGCTTATCGGTGATTTCTTCAATATTGTTGGTTGTGTGATGGAACCAGCTACTCTTCCAATACAATTCTACATGGCAGTATTGTACACAATGGCTACAACAGTTCTCTATGGTCAGTCTATATATTACGGTCATATTTATCAAAGACCTCAACTTGAAAAGCCTTTACTAGAAAAAGAAGAAGAAGAAGAAGAAGAAGATGAGGCCACGAGGGCTCACTCGACAAAACCCATGCTTTGCGTTGTCTCAATGTTCTTGTTTCTCGGAACATTATACTTATCTGATTTGAATAAAGAGTCAAGAATTGAGAATCGAGGTAGAGAATTTGTGGTTGGAGCAGTAAGAAAGCTATTGCGGGTTAACTTAGAAGAAGAAAGTAATAGCAAAATAGGAGTGTTTTTGGGTTGGGCAATGGCAGCAATTTTTATGGGCGGTAGGATACCGCAGATATGTCTTAATATGAAGAGAGGACATGTGGAGGGTTTGAATCCGATGATGTTCTTGTTTGCATTAGTTGGTAATGTTACTTATGTTGCAAGCATACTTGTAAAAAGCACCGAATGGATAAAAATTGCACCGAATCTACCATGGCTTGTGGATGCAGGAGGATGTGTTGTGCTTGATTTTCTTATTTTGCTTCAGTTTTTTCACTTCAAAGACAAACATTCCAAGAAGCACCAAACCTTAGAAGAATTTGTCGTCTAAGACTACTTACAGTTTTTTTTTTCTCTTTGTTTTTTTTTAACCCGATTATGTTTCAACTTTCGTTCTATATTGGGTTTTCAGTTTTAATAGTTAATAGTTTTTTTTATATAATTTCCACTTTTTCATATTTTATATTTGTTATTTCTTACTTCAAATTATTCCGTGAAAAAAAGCTCAATATATTTAGAAATTTAAAAAATTCATATTCGATGACGAATTTCAAAAAGAAGAAACAAAACAAAAAAGAGAAGTAAAGAAAAGATTTACAAAAAATATATTTGCCTCTTTCCTTATGATTTAGAGCTAGCCAAATTTCGGGATCTAAAACTCAATAATAAAAACTACAAATTCACGGATCTGATACGAATCTGGGTAGTGAATTTGTTAGTTTAGCTGATACCAAATTCAATCTGTTTATTTTTATTATAAGAATATTTATATTTTCATTTAATAATTTTTGATTCAATAAATTACGTGAATTTTTATAATATATATATATATATATATATATATATATATATATATATATATATATGAAAACCCTTGATTCAAATAATTTTTTATAATAATTTCATATTATTTGATGCCTAATACCCTTACTTCAAATATGGTTCGTAAAACAATCTCAAACCATATTTGATTTCATACTAAATCAAAACACAAAAAATCCAAAGTTAAAATTATTTTGGTGCTACAATAATTTCACTCATGATCTACATATAGATAAAATAAATGTTTTACACAAAAATATTTAGGACAATTGACTAAAATAGCACCATTTCAAGTTTTTGTTTCAAATATAGCACTAGTCATTTAAATTTCCAAAAATAGCACAAATTTAATACTAAAATAATTGAAAATTTATTCTTAATGAAAAAAATTTAAACCTTAAATTAGAAAAAGTGAATTCAAATATTATGTTTTAATTTTATATATATTTTATTTAAGGTAAATAATTATTTTTACATAATAATTTATACTATTTTGAAAATTTTAATTTTATTGTACTAAATTTGGAAGATAAATTTAAAATAATGCTATTTTAGGGTATTTTATGCTATATTGTACTCAAATATTTATTTAGAACTTTATAGGTCGGTTTGAATTCGTATAGACTAAAGCTACTTGAATTCCGAATCCAATATTTTCTAGGTCGGATGGAACTACGCTCAAATAGACATTTGTTCTTAGTCAACTGATTTTGACTCAATGGAACATTGTACCGTTGCATTATTAAAAGAAACTAAGTATATTGACTTATTGCTTCGTTCTCGATACAAGCAACACATCCTGAGTAAAACCTAAGAATGTGCTCAATTAATTAGACTAAACCAATCGATACAAATTACAATAAAGCGAGCCAAAAACAACTTAAAACATTACAAAAAGTATAGATATTATGGATTTATTTGGTCGAAAATGGCTCACCCGATGAGTGATGAATATAGTATAGCTTTCTTCTAAGAGATGGTAGGAAAATGGTGGCCACGAAGGCTAGGCGGATCGCGACTGATCAGATTGGCCCATAGATTCGCAAGAGGCAGCAAGTAAGGGTTTCCGTTCCACTCCAACATTTTGATTCCTGCTTCACAGATCCAAGTGAAACTCTAAATTATAGGCTTGAACCAAATTTCATGAATGACTTCAAAAAAAAAAAATAGGGCATTATTTCGGAATAAAAGGTTATAGAGAGAGTGAGTATTGCTTCTTTAAAGGTATCAAAATTGTAACCAAAGAGTATGGATTTAAAATACGGATGAGTAATAGTACTAGGGCTGTGTTCTCAAACATAAACCAAACCGGTTTATTCGGTTTTCGGATTCATCAAATGGATTTTTAGCTTTAAACTGATCAGCAGGTTTTGAAAATTACAATATGTTCTCCGTTCAGTTCGGCCAATACCTAAACCGAAAAAATCCCTATAATACATTTCATTTTCATAACCAAAAATAATTGAATGAACCGAATGGTACTAAATAAACCATGTCAATTTTTCAAAAACCAAATAATTTTTGTGATTCGGTTCAATTTAGAACCAATTTTAATACCTAAAACCGAACCAAACTGTTTTTTTCATAAGGTTCAACTCGGTAGCATTTTCTAGGATAACGGGTAGGATATATTGTAATTCAGGTAGTTAGAATCAGTAAGTAAAAACTTGAATTTGAGTTCAGTATTTAGGATAATACATATAATTTTGGATAATTTTGGACAATGCTATGAAACTGTGGATGCGTATTACCAAATTTTGGTTTCTTTCCTGAAATTTTGTATAGTTTTAGAAATTTTAAAAACTTTTAGATTAATTTTAAATTTAAGTTACCCACCGGTTATTCAGGCATCCATATAATTATGGGACCCGTATCACCTTATGGGGAAACGGGTCTGAGACTCGGGATGAACTCCATTCAGAATTTCAGATTATGAAGAATGCAATTGCTAGAATAAGTTTACCTGGTAATAACTCAGAATTTAGGCCAGAGATGTAGCAAATGGGCGATGTAGTTGAAGTGATGCAAGTGTGAAGAGTGAAAGCATCAACTTCGTCTAAAAACTTTATTGATTTTAGAAATTGATCAGCAGAGTAGTCACAGTCGAGTCCTTGTCGGTTGAAACTATTCCGCAGAGCTTCTTCTAGTCCCGAGCTTGACCACAACTTCACACACTCGTCCAAAACCTCCAACACATTATATGACGATGGATTTAATATAATCCACGGTTTATATAATCTAATTGAGGCTCTCAGAATTTTCGCTACTCTGTAAATTTCTCCCACCGAGAGACTATAACTCTTCCCTGGTTATAAAGAATAAGAATAAGTTAAGACTGAAAAATATGTCATCAAATTTAGAGCTATCCAGAATGGTACGGCTCTCCTCACCCATCCTATACCCGTTCCGAATTCTACCCATCTTGTAGATGTTAAGGTTTCAAAAATCACCCGTTTAGGATAGTTTAATTGATTCCAACGGATAAGGGAAAGTGTCGGGTATAAACAAACAGGTATCCAAATTACCCGTTTAAGAATTTACCATACGTTATCCAAAATTTCTTAAATTATATGAAAATATGGGTCTCTCCAGGTTCACTTTTAAACAAACTAGTGAGAGCGCTTGGGTAGTGATTTTAGTTACCTAAGTTTCCCAAATTTCCCAAACCGGTCTTGTTATCCAAATTTCCTGTCCCGTATTTTATTGGGTATACTTTGGGTAATACCTTTCAATATACGACTTCACCATTCCCAACCCTAAAACGTGATCCATCACGATATTCAAAACTGACACCTTAATTAAAGAGGACTGATGTGCTAATAATGGTTGGTAGTTGGTACCTTGAGGTTTAGATAAGATTTCTTCTTGAACATCATTTTCAATCACCTGCTTCCAAATGGATGCAGCATGTCGCAGTTCTTGAGCACATGCCGAAGCAATAACAAACCAAGTTGAGGCGTATTCTGACTGTTGTTCAGGTGAACCCAAGTTTAGGATCTTCAAAGTCAGTGTGGCGTGTTTGAGAAGTTCAATACTCGATTTCCAATCCTTCCCTGCCTATGAAAACATTTCCATAGTGTAAATATTTCATGTTAAAAGCATTCATTTCAAAATAAAGGGTACCACAAAAGTATAAAAGAACTTAACTAAGAGCAATCTCTCTGACAAGCCATCCTCTGAAACAATTGCTCGAAACTTTGGCTCTTGAAGAGCTTTAGAAAGTTCAGTAATTCCAGAGGATTTGGGCTGGAGACTTTCTAGGTTGACTTCGCTTCTCAAAACATCATTGTTCAGCCAATTTTGCAGAACCTAGAAGAGAAACACAATAGATAGCAAGAGGATGGAGGAACACATAAATTATTTGTCAAGAGTCTCCTAGTTTTGTATTCTAATAACTACGATGACTTAACATGCTTCGTAGCACTCTTGTTATTCGTCTAAGCAACAATATTAGTAAAAAGACGAATATACTTACATCGATTTCACTGTTCCGTTTTTCATTATCAAGGGCTTCAACAAACTCAGCACCCATGTCACGAGCATCCTTCAATATTCAAAAGTTCAAATTATGTAGCAAAAATTATAGATGGGATGTACAAAGAAACAACCAGTTTGCTGACCTTTAAAGTCTCAAGATGGTGTAAAGCAATGTCGTATAATTCAGTCCTCAGCTTAAGAAAGAAATCTTGGTAATCACTAGGCTTTATACTAATTACTGGCTTTTCATGCAATTCTTGAAAACCATCTCCAGGTGATGGATTCCCACCTTCATTTTCCATGGGACCCCATTTATATTCCAATGAACCATTTTCTCCTTCCCTTGCCGTGGAATCTTTCACAGGTTGTGTTGGACCTTGAAATTCCCAGGAATCATCGTCAAACTCATCGACATCTTCTGTAACAACAGTGTTTTTCAAGGCCAGAGAAGGACCTTGAAACTCCCAAGTACTGTCAAAACCATCAATACCTTCTACTATGCTTGAATCAGTTATGGTCTTTTTGGGCCCCTGAAACTCCCATGAATCATCTTCACCATTTACCAAGTTAGAATCAGTTTCAGCTTTTACAGTGACAAATCCATAAGCGTCAGGCTTTTCTGACAGATTAACAGCATTGTTCTCCACCTGACTGTATAAACTTGTTATTAGGTCATTGATAGACACAGTTGGACTTGGAGCCTTAGGTTTCTCTCTCACGGGAAAATCGCAGACTGAGACAAGATTATCCTCATGAACCAAAATGTCAGAGTTTCCCAATTTCTCATCCTCAAAAAAGGAGAGTGGCAAAAGTCCCTTAGGCTTGTCTTTGATGGACACAGTTGGACTTGGAGCCATAGGTTTCTCTCTCACAGGAAAATCGCAGACTGAGACAAGATTATCCTCATGAACCAAAATGTCAGAGTTTCCCAATTTCTCATCCTCAAAAAAGGACAGTGGCAAGAGTCCCTTGGGCTTGTCTTTCTGCACTTCCTTTTCCTGAGTGCAGGTCAAGAAGATGAAAAGGCATTTCCATTAAGCTAAACAATGTGAAGTATATATAGGGTTCAACATAGGATAACGTAAATGAAAATATGTATTAACAAAGGTAAATCTCAACCAGCAATTTTAATGTACGTTCCTAATTAATGTTATCAGTCAGATGAAGATGTACAGAAAAGTTTCAGACTTCAGTAAATGTTAATTACAAAAGTAAGAAAGATGAATAGCATGTCAAGAGTACATTTCGTAGTACTCAGAAGTATTGCTACCATCAAAAATCAAAACTATTCATTTAATCCAGCAGAAAAAATAACTGTGAAGCCCAATATTTGGTGGGAAAATAACACATATTATCCACTTTCTGAATCGATCACTATCCAGATTGTAAGAGACATTACCTCTTTCTCGTTTCCATTTTCCAAAGATGGCTGCTTAAAAGCCCAAGATGTTACTCCAGAATTCATATTTGCAGTGTTTGACAAAGATATCGAGTCGTTTTCCCTCTTTTGTGGCTCTTTATCAAAATTTGACTGCAAAGAGGTGGTTGTTTCAATTTTAGAAACAATTTCAGAACCAAATTCGTAACTCCAGCCATTAGATTCCTGAAAACATGCAGCAAGTAAAGCTTGTACCATATGCCAATGCAAGGATTGCTTTAATGAAACGAGGCTAGTACCTTGTTCGTTAAATCGTTCTTTACTTCAGCAACCTTAAACTCCCATCCACCATTATCCCATGGGTCATCATCCCCATTTTCTCCGTTAAAAACTGATTCAACTGCATCTTCAAAATTTCGACCTGTTCCATTTGTAGGTAAACTCCAAACGCTTGAACTTAAATTTGTTGTATTCTGAACCAAAACAGATCCACTCTTGGTCTTCTTCTCTTGTTCCTCCTGATTTGCATACAGTAACACAAAAGACATTAGAGCAGCAAAACATTAGATCTATGGGTAACATTAAGAATAAGCAAATGCATATGATTTATTACAACTTACCTTATAGCCTCCATCTGCCATTCCATACATAGACTCGGCCGTCTTAAATTTCCAGTCATCAACATCATCATCATCATCTTCATATTTGTTCAAAAATCTAAAATCTGAAAAATTTGGATCCAGCATAATCCCAATAGCATTTGAATTCACCACACTGCTTGTCTTTTCAGACTTTTCTGTATCTAAACTCAGTGGATTCCAGTTCAAATTCTCCATGCTGACAGCTAAATCATCAATTCTCCGACTCGATAACGACTCTTTGTCCTTCATTTCGAGATGGCCCCGATTATTTCCCGGTGAATTCAACCCATTTGTAAGCTCTCTCTGACCGCTTTCTCTACACATATTTGGGATCAGACTACTGATTCCTTCAATAGGATTCGTATTCACTACTCTAGACACAGATCCGGCGCCATTGTTGCGTTTACTGGAGAACGAATCGAATGAAAAATTAAAAGATGAAACCGACGCACCTGATTCATCTTCCTCCTCTCCAAAAACTGACAGTGGAACCGGACCACGAGAAGTAACCCACTTCGCATGAATCTTCTTATCCTCAGACTCGATCCGATTAGGCGCCGAATCAGAACCGTTTCGATCCGTAAAAATACCATTTGGTTTCGACGAGAGAGAGTTGATAACATCGGAAGAATCGACGAATTCTCCCCAATCATCATCCTCGCCGCTGTTTCCGGTGGATGCAGCGATGGTGGCGGAAGGGGAAAAGAAGAAATCGGGGCCGGTCATTCGATCGTGATTAGATGGAAGCATGAAGCTTCCGATTTGATCGGCCTCCGTCGGTAGTTGCCGTGTGCGCAGGATAGCTTACCCCGCGCACTTGAATCTTGTACGATTCTGAATCATTTTTATTGATTGTACTGTTTTTCTCGTAAAATACGTAAAATTGTTATACTAAGGATCCGTAATGTGTAAAACAAAACAATAAGCACCAAATTTACTTTTGTAAACTACATAATACTAATTCTTTCGTTAACTAAATAAATTTAAGAGAAATACCCTAGATTAGCACTAAATGAAGTTTTAGTGTCAATAATAGCACTTCATTTAAAAATTCACACAAATAGCATTTTAACAAATAAAAAAGACTAAAATATCCTTAATTTTAATTAAAGGAGTGTATATATATTAAATAAAAGGTAATATGTTCATTAGCTATAGTATCATATTGGTTACACACTTCTTCTCTCACAACCATTGTCCAAGGTTCGATCCCCTTGCAGACCTATTATAAAAGTTTTACTATTTTAATTCAAGGAGTGTATATATATTAAATAAAATATCATATGTCAATTAGTTATAACAGCGTATTGGTTACACACTCTTTCTCCTGTACAATTGTCTAAGGTTCGAGTCCCCTAATTGCAATTTTTAGTTTTTTTTATTTCATTTAATTATTTTATTTAGGAAAGGCTTCCTTAATATAAAGAAATCTTTACTTAATTTAGGTTAGTAGTCACATTTTATGCAAAATTTAGGAAGGCTATATGCAAATTTAGGAAATCTATCTTACGTTTTAAGAATTCCTTCCTAAAACATGAAATTAAATGAGTAACAGTGTTTATCCACCACGTTGTTCTAACTGTTTTCATCAATAGTGTTTATCCAAAAAACAACAGTAATAATGTTTATCCAAAAAACATCAGTAAAAATGTTTATCAACAATCACAAATACAAATTATAAACAAAAACATCAAAATGAAAATTTCCAAACTAAGATTTATCACCAAACTCATAAAAGATGTCAAATACCAACTTCGTTATTATGTCTTCTTATGCACCATCGAATGATATTCAATTCCCATTGAATGATATTCAATCATTTTGATCACAAAAAGAGAACAATTGGCATCGGTTTTCGTCATAAAAAAAGAAAAAAAATAATTATATATGCATCTCTCTCAAAAACTCATTAACGGGCTCAATCTTGATCCATGAGAATTTTCACAGCAATATTCTGATATTGGAAGAGAATAATTTTGCAATCACCAAAATTAGAATATTTCTTAAGATATCAGTGAAAAACTTAAACAGGAATTTAAATTTATGATTTAAAAAAGTTTAATTTAAACTAAAGATAGATATATATACAAAACAAAATGCTTATATGTCAGTTAGTTACAGTAGCATATTGGTTACACACTCTTTCTCTTATATAATGGTCCAAGGTTCGATCCCCCTTTGGGTTGATTTCAAAATTTTGCAGAATATTAGGTTAAAGATACATAAGGTTATTTTAGTATTTTTCACTTAAAAAAATGCTATTTCTGGGAATTTAGGTTTGTGATGCTAATTTAGTCACTAAAACATTATTTAGTGCTAAATTAGTCAATTGCCCTAAATTTAATTCATTAACATTTGATTTATATAAATTCTCCTTTCCAACTATAAACTAAAATTTATTTTATAAAATTCTTTCTTTCATTAGTTAATTTAGTTAATTTAATTACGTAAACTTAAAAATTATAAAAAAATAAATAAGTAAATTATTGGTTGTATCACATCTATTTCTATCTTAATATGTAGAGGTCGATTACACTTTTTTTCATAAATGGTGTTAAAATTTTGTATAAAGTTATTGGTTCTAAATCTATTCAATTAATTTTGGGACAACAAAAAATTAAACTTTGCTATACGTAAAAATATTTATACTAAATAGTCTATCGTTTATAAAAAAGAAGTAAAACAAAAAGTTATATTATTCATGAAAGAAATTTAAAAATATCCATCTATTTATTTTATTTGTTTTATGATTTAATTATGTTATATTTTTTAAATTTTTTTGCTTTTCTATTAATATAAATTTACTTTTATTATTTAAAATTTCATAAAACTTCCAAAACTTGATGAAGTGATTATCCTCTTCCTATTTAATTTAATTATATTATAACCATATTTACCTTTTGTTTTTTCATTTATGAATAAATACAGTACCTTTCTTCTGATCATAAGAGAAATCTGTTGAAACAAAAATTCGGAGAAAAAATCCAATCGTAAGAGTGTAGCATAAAACTATTTCGTTGAAAGTTCTGAACTATCAAAAAACTAATACCAATCTTTCTGTATCATATTCATTCTAAATAAATGTGACTTTCTCCCAATCTGATATCTACAAAAGTAGAAAATTGTCACGTTTCGAACATTTTTTTGAATTATCAGTGATTGTTTCAACGATCCATCCTCTTATTCATGTCTTTTCCTCCGTTCTTATACTAGATTTATATCCACGTTTTATTTAAAAAAAATATTCATAAATTATATAATATTGTTTATTAGTAATATAAATTAGTTATTTATATAATTTTAATTTTTATTTAAAATTATTTTTAATATTAATTTTTGTATATATAAATTAAAGGAAAAATTATTTTTACAAATCCAATAGTATTTTAGGTGAGTTTAATAAAATATTTGATTATCTAACTAAATTAATAACAATGACATATATTGTGATGATTCTAATAACTTAAACTCTTTTATATATTTATTTGAAATTGATACGTCAGCATAATATTTCTGTTAATAAAATTATTTTCGTAAAATGTTCTTCAAATAATATATTAAAGATATGCTCTATTGGTAAAATGGTTTGTTTGAACAATATAAGTAATATAACTATTGAACACCAAAGAATAAATGAAACTAAAAGATAGTTACAACATTCTATTTAAATTTTAAACTAAGAAGAAAAGGCATTTCATCGGAAAATGGTGGATCAGAATACTTTCCGGTTAAGATTTGTGATGAAACGAATTGATTTGCGGCTTCGGTATAGTGAATACCATCCCAATTTATGTACTCAGAGCTATCATTACAAGCTTTGGCCATTACTTGTATACCATCTAATATTTTAGTTTGTCCACAAGAAATGCGACTATCGTAGTTTAGTGGTGGCCCTCCGACTCCACAACACACCATTATCGGTTTTTCAAAACCTAAAATATTCAAAAGTTTGTTGTTAAAACATTTCTCAAGACGGTTTAGATCAATAAAAACTTTGGAATATATAATCCGAATGATTACCGAATAGAGAATAATTAGCTATAAGATTAGATTTGATAGAGAAGATATCAATATAAGTAACATTTGAATCAGGGAATTGGGCTTGAAATTTTTTGGAGAGTGCATGGAGTTGAAGATTGAAGAGTTTGGCTGCTTGGTTATGGGAACTAACACATCCAAACTCATCAAGCTTTGTTGAATCTGATCCAAATTTGGCAATATTTTGAGCCAAACATCCTAAAGGCCCTGTGTTGTGTATCCAGAAATTTCTACCTCCTTCTTCATACAACCTCTGCCAAATTATAATGTCAGAATCATCAGTCACCAAATTTTTTAAAATAAAAGTGGCATTTTATTTAATTAAAATATAAGGTAAAGTATCAAATCTAAAAAGTAATGTCAACGAATACTTTTTAAATTTTTATTCGAAATTTAGCAATGTAAATTTTTTAAATTAAAAAAATAACATAAATTTTTTTATGAAAATACATATTTATTATAAATAAGTTACAAATATAACTAAAATATATATAAATTATTTATTTCTAATTTGAAGTTTAATTTTTTTTCTTACTAAAAAGTAATTTTAATATATTTTAATATTAAATTTGTGTTATTTCTAGAAATTTAAATTAATGATAGTATATTTAGAACACAAAACTTATTCCTAATCCCTCCCACCAACCTCGGTCAGGTCAGTGCAAAAAATGCTACTTTTGCCAATTGCCAATCAAAATTTTTGTTGATTATATTATTTTTGGCTTGACAAAAATAACAAGACTATTTAGGTAGATATCCTAATTTGGAAAAGAAATTAAATAAAACAATATGGTAGCGAAATAGTGAATAAGAGGAGAGTTATTTTCTAGAAACAAAGAAAGTTATTTATGGGGTTTGACCAAAATATATTTATGTATTCCTGCGAGTACTGTATAAATTTGAAAAATATCATTTTTCTGACGTTTTCATTATTTTCAAAAGAATCATTTTTATAAACTAGTTTAGAAAAACCTTGGAAATTTTTTTCACTATCATAAGTTAGTTCAGAAAATTTTATAATTACGTTAAATAAGCATGTCATACCACATTATAATGCTTAAAAAACCATAAATATTTTATTAAAACGTTTATAAATATTTAGTTTATAAATAACCTTTAGCCCAGCTTCAAAAGTTTCAAGAATGGAAGGAATAGAAGCAAGAACTTGATCAAGAGTCTTGGAGTAGAAGGCACCAGCTATATCATTTTGGCCTATATCAATCATGTATAGTCCTTTTGCATAATAATCAAGTGGTGGCAAGTACTTTTCATATTTTCTTCCTGCAAATCATCAATTAATATGCTTCATTTACAATATAATGTTAAAAGCATCACATCTCACCAATCACAATTTTCAAATTAACCACACCTGTTTTAGAAAGTAGTTCAAGAGCCCTAGATTTGAACCGGATGAATTGAGAGATTTGAAGATCGAATGAAAAAGGAGAGACCGAGGTAGGGTTTGCGGGAAGAATGGTGGATCCTGCTGCTGCAAAGTTACAACCTTTTTTGAAATTTGGTAATCCTAATGAATCCAAATATGGATTTAGAAATGGCATGTCCATTGCATCCACTGCACAACACAAAAAAAAAACACATATCAAACGAATTGTTATGAATTGTGAACATACTAAATCAAAATAACAACATTAGTTTGTTTGGATTTGTATACATAGGAAATCTATAATAAGACGGCCGTCGCAATATCTTCCTGATGGAAGTTTAAAATAAGTTTGGCCATACGGAGGATTCACACTTTCAATCCCGGCGGAGATGAGATTGCCCGTATCCGAATTGGAATCTCCAATGTTGATTATTGTCGGATATTTTAGAATTATGGAGATAGATGAGGGCAAGAACAAAGAAACTAAGATGAAGATGAAGAGTACAGTTGAGAGATTGTTTTCAATGAGAGCCATAGGGTTGGATCTAAACAGAAGAGCCTATGTGATGAGACAAACTATAAAAACGGTTTGTTGTTTAGTCACTACAATATTAAATTGTTAATACTTTATATATTATGATATAGTATCAACCTGTAAAAGCAACGTATAAAGTGTAACAACCATGAAAATTGTTAGGAAATATTTAGTTCAAAAATGGTTTATATATATACAAGCAAGCTTTGGAAATCTTCTATGTATCTTGGAAAAATTGTAGATAATATATTATAATTGAATCATATTTAAGAATTATTATGAGTCAAATGCAGAGCAGCCACTCTCACTCAAATTTTCTAATCATTGAAAGAGACTTTGGATAGAAATTACTTTTCTTTTTCTAACCATACATTAATTAAAATAAGACTCACACATGAATTAGCTAGTTCGGTGAATCGGAGGACAAAGTTTTTTTTTCCATCAACAATTCCATCAAATAAATCATTATTTACAAAGTTTCTTAAAAAAATTAGGAGAAACAGATAAAATGTTCTAATCGACATAATAATAGAAATTGCCAAAATATCAGTTATTTGATTACATTATCTAGATTGATGATGAAACTAAATGACGTCAAAATTTATGACAAAGTTTATAACTTGATAATTTATTTAATATTTTATTAAAATAATATTAAAATATTTTTTTGTCAACTATTACTAAATCATTGTAAATAAAAAACAAAACATATATTAAATAGTTTTACTGCAACATTGTATTTTTGTACGTTAAATAATTATTTATTTTAAAAGGTAATTATATAAAATAATAGATTTAAATTTTTATTCAAAAATATCATTATTAATTTAAATTTCTAATAATAGCACAAATTTAATATTAAAATATATTAAAATTTTATTTTAATATGAAAAATTAAACTTTAAACGGGAAAGAAAATCTAAATATAATATTTTAAGTTTATGTATAATTTATTTAGAATAAATAAATATTTTCACATAATTATTTGTGATATTTTTGAAATTTTAATTTTATGGTGTTAGATTTAAAAAAAAACTTTAAAATATGATATTGTATGGTATTACTTTACTATAAATTATTAAAACGAATGTTCAGATCTTCAAACTTTATAATCGGATTAAATAATTTGTTTATCAATTACTATGGTCAGATTCAGAAATATATAATCAGGTTGCTTCGAAATTGCTTTGACGTTGCTTTCGTTAGGAAGATTTATCGAGATGCCATGTTTCTTTCGAAATCCGTTACATTTTTTAAGGTGTCGTTACGCTTTCAAATATTTTAAAGAATATTTTTATTTTCTGTTTTGTCAAACATGCAAATTAAAAACGTAACGAAAAATACAAAACTATAAGAAAAAATCTTGTTATTCACGTTTGTGTTTATAATTTAAAATTAAAATCAGATATTATGTAAACGAAAAATAATTAGTATCTAACTAAAATTTTGGTACAATTTTAAGCTGAATTTCTATCTAACTTTTAATCATTTAAGCTAACTAATATTTCTGGTACATGTAAAGATGAATTTGTTCTATCTAACTTTAAATATCATTTAAACTAACTAAATATTTGGTACACAAAACGTAAGCTGAATATGTACATCTATCTTACTAATTATGAATAAAGTGTTTTCAATATATAAATCTTAGATGAAATAAAATAATTAGGGAACATGCAAAAGTACAATATAAATTGACAAAAAAACTTACTTAAAAAATCTATGAGAAGACGTCCATCGCAAAATCTTTGAGAAGAAGTTTTGAAGAAATTTTGTCCATTTGGAGAATCAAGATGAATGCCAAGACCAGCAACGAGATCACCGGTATCGGAATTGGAATCTCCGAAATTAAAAACAGATAAAAAATTGAAATTAACGGATTTTGAATTTTGTATAAACATGATAAGAAATATGAATATATAGATGATTCTCATCTTAGTAGAGTTCTCTATTTCTTCTTTTGATTTGTCTTTGAGATTTGAAGTTTTTCGATATCTTTTTTTTATATGTGTTAGATGCTTTGAATTGTGGAAATAGGAAAAATTTGTACAAGCAAGATTGTTATTCTAGCTTGCAAGTCTCATTCTCTTTCGGAATAAAAGACTATTTGATGAATGATGATAAAAAAAATTTGGACAGTTTGGTTGATTTTTCTATGGATTATGCATATGGATTATGCATATGGATTATGCATATGGATTATGCAGATCACCACAATTTTGTTATGTTATTGTGTTTTATCCTATACTATTTTAATCATCTGTACCACAAAATATCGATATGATAATTTAATATTTTTATACGAAGAACGAAAGGTAAAATCGAAGTCTACATACAACGACTGACAATTAAAATCAAATTTTATAAATTATTATTATAATATATATATCATTGTTATTAATTTAGTTATAAAATTAAAATAGTTTATTAAAATAACCAAAACTACTATTAAATTTGTAAAAAATAATTATTTTTATTTCTTTAATTTATATATACAAAAATTAATATTAAAAATAATTTTAAATAAAAGTTAAAATTATATAAATATTTAATTTATATTTACTAATAAATAATAGGAAAATTGTCTAAAATAGCATTTTTAAATTTTTTTCCAAAAATAGCATCATTAGTTTAAATTTCCAATAATACCATAAATTTAATATTAAAATTTATTAAAACTATATTTTAATAGAAAAAATTAAATTCTAAATTAAAAAATAGAATCCAAATATAATAATTTAAATTTATATATAATTTATTTAGAGTAAATAAGTATTTTTTACATAATTATTTGTGTTAGTTTTGGGATTTTAATTTTAAAATGCTAAATTTAGAAAAAAAAATTTAAAAAACATATTCTTTTAGGTTATTAATTTAAATAATAATATTATATAATTTGTAAATATTTTTACATATCATGGATATAAATCTAATATTTATATAATTCTGAAAACATAAGCATGACATTATTTAGACAAATACATAAATAAAATAACATTGCAAAGAACTATTATGTCAGAGAAGAATCCTGAAATTGCTTTAGCATGATGTCTTTTGTCGATGAGACCTCTTTAAAGATTTGAGTGTTTTTCCGTACGTTTTTAAACCTGGTTTTCTTCTGTTTTCAGGAATGTCGCAAAGAGGAAAAACTAGAACACCACAAGATTTGGTAACCGAGTTCACCATCTCTTGGCTACGTCTGGGGGAGATTATTGCTCTGCCCGTGCTTTCAATTAATCGATCAGAACAACCCTGACCATGGTTCGATTATACACCGAGTTCTTTCCTCTAACCCTTGAAGAATTACACCCGTGAATCACCCACAAAATGAAAAATCAAAACAAGACCTTACAAAGAAATTCACATCCGAGAACCACTCTCTCTTCTATTTCTCCGTAAGCCTCTCTCTCTCTCTTTCTTGATTCTGGTCTAATTTCTTTTTGATAAATCGAACCCCCTTGCTCCTTCCTCCGAGCTGAGATGCGTCTTATATTTCTGTACCTTTCTTCCTTTTTTCCAGCTTCTAATGCAAACGACGTCGCATTCTTGAAACTAAATGTTTTTTGGGCCTTTATCACTTATGGCCCAATACGAATTTGTGATTTAGGTTTTATCTCAAAACCACAAACTCCACCTTGGTTTTGTCGTAAAACCTAGATGCCTCCTTCCTTCATTCCTGCGCAGCCAAAAAAAAAATTTACGAGAGAGATTTGTTCATAAGAACATTTCTCCAAAAAAAATTTTTCATCTTTCACCGATTTGTTTCCAGATATCTTCAGCTCCGGTTTCTTCTGGTCAGCTCCACTCCTCCGTGAGCTCCACCTTGAGGTAAAGAAATCTCTCCTTAGTTGAAATTTTGTTTTTTGAAAAAATATCGACTGTCTTAGTTGATTTTTTTTTCTTTTCTCTTGCTTCTACTTCTCATGCGAGGTGAGCAACCAAAACCGAGAACAAACACCTCAGCATGCAGGCAGGATCAGCACCGAGTTCACTCGATGATCTTGAGCAGGTACCTTCCTTGCTCAAATTTATTTCCGTGTAGGCCTTTAGTCAATAGATCTATGGGGTTTACACTAGTATGAATTTTTTGAACTGTTACTGCACCCTCTGAAATAACATCTCGCATAAAGTGTAGCCTTGTATCGATATGCTTTGTTCGTTCGTGATATCCTCCATTTTTAGCTAGATGTATCGCACTTTGCGAATCTGAAAATACCTTTACTTTTTCCTGAATGAAACCTAGCTCCGTGATAAACCCTTTAAGCCATAACGCCTCTTTGAATGGCTCTGCTAGTGCCATGTATTCGGATTCCGTGGTTGAGAGAGCTACAATATGCTGGAGCCCGGATCTCCAGCTTATTGTATTACCTCCCACTTGGAATATATAACCTGTTATTGACCTTCGCTTGTCTAAATCTGATGCATAATCTGCATCAGAATAGCCCTCCACTTTAAAATCCGTAGTCTTGGTGAATGTTAGACTTAGGTGTGAGGTAACTTTTAGGTATCTTAAAATCCACCTCACTGCTCCCCAGTGATCACGACCTGGATTTCCCATATACCTACTAACCACCCCCACTGAATAAGCTAGATTCGGTCTTGATCCAACCATTGTGTACAGAAGACTGCCCACTGCACTTGCATAGGGTACTTCCTTCATTAGAAGTTCTTCAGCCCTAGTTTCCTCCTCATTTAAGCTCTTTAGCTTAAAATGTAGTCCTGTAGGTGTAGTTACAGCTTTTGCGTCTCACATGTTGAAGGTTCTTAGCACCTGTTCAATATACTTTCTTTGAGCCAGTCTTAGAATTCCATTTCTTCAGTCTTTCAGAATGTCCATTCCTAGGATTTTGGTAGCCACTCCCAAATCCTTCATTTCGAACTCCGAACTGAGAATTTCTTTCAGCTTTTGAGTTCTTTCCAGATTCTTTGATGCCACGAGCATGTCATCTACATATATGAGAAGATACACTCTATCTTCAATGCTTTTCCCATTCATGTATACACACGAATCATAAGGACTTTTGCAGAATCCTTGATCCCTCATAAACCCATCAAACTTTTTATTCCACTGTCTAGGAGACTGTTTGAGACCGTATAAGGATTTTCTTAGAAGACACACTTTGTGTTCTTTGCCTTTCTGAGTAAATCCTTCAGGTTGACTCATGAGAATCTCTTCCTCTAGAGTTCCATGTAGGAATGCTGTCTTTACGTCTAGTTGTTCTAGCTCTAAGTCTAAATTAACAACTAGAGACAGTAAAATCCTAATCGAGACGTGCTTTACTACAGGGGAAAATACCTCATTATAGTCGATGTCTTCGACTTGAGAATAACCCTTTTCCACAAGTCTCGCCTTATACCTGGGTTTCTTTACACCTGGGATTTCGGGTTTCAGCTTGTAGACCCACTTACACCCTATAATTTTCTTATCCCTAGGCTTCTCCACCAGCTCTCATGTACTGTTTTTATGAAGAGATTTCATTTCTTTTATCATGGCTTCATTCCAGCAGCTCCAATTTTTATGTCTTTTTCCCTCTGAGTAAGATTTTGGCTCATCTTGCTCGATCCCCTCTGCTGTTGTAAGCGCATAAGCTACTATGTCATAGTCATCAAATTTAGAAGGAAATTTGATCTCTCTACGGGTCCTATCCCTGGCCAGTCTGTAACTCCTTTGACCTTGAGTATCCTCTGTCTCTTCTTCATTTTCTTCTCCATCTAAATCTTCTTCATTTTCTTCTCCATCTGAATCTTCTAATGATGAGCTTGATCTCAAATCATTATTCTGTCTGATTATTAGAGATTGAGTATATCCTTCTTCCATCACACTCTGACTTGGTCCTTGAATCAAATTCTGGTTAAAAGTTACCCTTTTCTGTCTGGGCTCACAACTATTATCTTGATTTATCTTAGCTCCTACCAGATCTACTCCTCTTGATCCTGAGTCCTTAAACACTTCTTCTTCGTGAAATATAACATTCCTACTTATGGTGCATTTACCTTCTTCAGGAATCCAAATACGAAAGCCTTTCGTACCCTGAGGATATCCTACAAAATAACCTTTTAAGGCTCTAGGACTTGTCTTTGACCTCATAATATGCGCATAAGCAGCACACCCAAACTGCCTTAGGTGACTATATTTCGGTTTGAACCCGCTCCATAACTCTTCAGGAATTTTGAACTTCACAGAAGAGTGTGGGGATCTGTTTATTAGATAAACGGCGGTTGATGCCGCTTCAGCCCAGAATTCCTCTCCTAAACCACTCTCGGTCAACATGCACCTCACCTTTTCCATAATAGTGCGGTTTATCCTTTCTGCTACCCCATTCTGCTGGGGTGTATAAGTGCATGTGCGATGTCTTTTGATGCCTTCTTCCTTAGAGAAATCTTCAAATTTCCTGTTACAAAACTCAAGGCCATTATTAGTTCTAAGGCATTTCAGTTTCTTACCTGACTTTCTTTCGGCTTGAGACTTCCATTTCTTGAATCTTTCGAAAACTTCCTCCTTTGACCTTAGGAAGTACACCCACACCTTCCTTGAGAAGTCATCTATGAATGACACAAAATATTGATTTCCAGCTAAGCTTGCTGTAACAGTAGGTGCTCCCCATAGGTCCGAATGTACATACTCCAAATTTTCTGTTGAAGTATGTTTTCCCTTTTCGAAGCTTTGTTTGTGTGACTTCCCGAGCACACATACCTCACAGAAGCCTAATTCTTTTATGTCTTTTCCATCCAGATAACCTTCTTTGACCAAGATGTCCATATTACTTTTGCTCATGTGACCAAGTCTTGAATGCCATTTTCTGGTGCTATCATTTTCAGCCGTTGTGACTAAGGATTCCCCTTTCACAACTTCACCTTCCAGGTAGTATAGTCCATCACTGTACTTTCCTGAAATTATCTCTTGATCATCCTTATAAAAGCTGATTCTGAAATCTTCTCCTCTGTATTTACATCCTGATTTCTCTAGACATCTATAAGAGATCAAGTTTCTGCTCATGGTTGGCATGAACCTTACTCCAGTTAGGATTACAGATGATCCATCTGATTTTATAATTCTTATTTTTCCCATACCCTTAACCTCACTGTGGGTATTATTTCCCATTAAAACTCTTCCACCGTCAAACTCCTCTAGGTCGAATAGCAATTCCCTATTTGGAGTAATATGAAAACTGCACCCAGAGTCCATTACCCATTTCTCTCTAGTATCCTGAATACTAGCTGTCAAAACGACTGGTTCTTTTGAGCTAGATGCCATATTCGCAGAATTTCCATAGTTTTGCTTCCCCCTTTCTGGACACTCCCTTTTCCAGTGGCCCTCTTTACCACAAATGAAACATCCTTTTGACGCCTTTTGAGATCTGCCTCTTGATCTCGATCTAGATTTGCCTTTGGACTTGCCCTTCTGCTGATTATTTCTTTTCTCAATTCTGCCTCGATCCTCTGTGTACAATCCCTCACCCTCATATTTCTGCTTGGTAGTCATACCTTTCTGTTTGAATTCTACCTCCTTTGCGTGGGTGCCTGTTATGACCGCATTTAGAGTAAGAGTATCTTTAGCACTTCCAAATTTCAGGGTGTGAATTAACTGTTCATACTTTGGAGGCAAGCTGGCCAGAACTTGTATAGCTTGGTCTTCGTCTGATACATTCACATTCAGACTTGCCAGATCATCGATTAACTTTAGAAAATCATTTAGATTTTCTTCAATACTTTTCTGCTCATCCATTATGTAAGCTGCAAGTTGCTGTTTCAGATATATTCTGTTTGGGAGAGTCTTGGTCTGATAATCTCTTTCCAAAGCTTTCCATACAGCTAGGGCAGTCGGTTGTTTCATTACTTTCCTTAAGATGGTGTTTGACAGACTCATGCAGATTAGATTCTTACATCTTTTCTCCTTATCCAACTTTGAAGGATCTATTTTAGGCTCTGCATCCTTCTCCTTATCCTCCTTATCCCTTATGATAACCCAATCTTCCTGTAGGGCCATATCCAAGCCTAGGAGTTCTAGCTGACATATCATCTTAAATTTCCAGAGTCCAAAATCCATCTTACCGTCAAATTTTTCAACATCAAATCTACCATGTGATTGCTCCATATTTTTTTTTCTGTTTCTTGTGAATCTTGATTTATTCCTGATAACCTTTTCTGTGATTCTGAATTTTATACTTTTTATCTAAGAAGAAACTTACGACATTTTTCCTTTTATCTCTGGTGAACATCAACTTGGATCCTTTCAAACACGCTGGAGATGAAGAACCTCACAAGAACATATTCACATATAAGTGTTTTCGAAAAAAAACTTAACTATGAATCTTACTTGCTATTCTTTGCTTGTTAGTTGTGATAATATCCTTGTTGCTTACGAACCAAGAAACAACCCAGTCATTGTATTTCTTCAAGAAAAAACATAATCCTCTGGTTCTAAAGAAGAACCAAACTTTGCGCACTCTGATAAATGCCTCCCCTCAACCTTGAGGCTCTGATACCACTTATACGTTTTTAAACCTAGTTTTCTTCTATTTTCAGGAATATCGCAAAGAGGAAAAACTAGAACACTACAAGATTTGGTAACCTAGTTCACCACCTCTTTGGCTACGTCTGGGGGAGATTATTGCTTTGCATGTGCTTTCAATTAATCGATTAGAACAACCCTGACCATGGTTCGACTATACACCGAGTTGTTTTCTCTAACCCTTGAAGAATTACACCCGTGAATCACCCACAAAATGAGAAATCAAAACAAGACCTTACAAAGAAATTCACATCCGAGAACCACTCTCTCTTCTATTTCCCTGTAAGTCTCTCTCTCTTTCTTGATTCTGGTCTAATTTCTTTTTGATAAATCGAACCCCCTTGCTCCTTCCTCCGAGCTGAGCTACGTCTTATATTTCTGTACCTTTCTTCCTTTTTTTCAGCTTCTAATGCGAACGACGTCGCATTCTTGAAACTAAATGTTTTTTGGGCCTTTATCACTTATGGTCCAATACGAATTTGTGATTTAGGTTTTATCTCAAAAAAACCACATTTTCTTGTCTAATTTGTCGAACCAATGAGTCTTCTCATTATTTAGAAGTCTAATCTTCTTTTCTCCATTTTGCCATCCACTTGATCCTTGTCATTAACGTAAATTCGAGTTTCTTTTTTCTCCTAAATTTATTTGATGTTGTTTCCAATTTTCCACATATTATCAATCTATTTCTTTTTTCTCTTATATTCTTTTGATGATGTTTTCAACAGTAATTTTAATGAAGATGTAACAACATCTTCGCTAAGATTACTGTTGTTATAGATCTTTTAGTATGAAGAACACTAATCAAGACTTATTGTACAATGAAAATTTTAGATGAATTTTCTTCAATTTTGGATCCTCATGAACCGAGGTTCAAAAAATAAACATAGGGCCAGTGCTTGGCATAAGTCACATAAACGGTGGATTAGAGCACCAACGTTGAAAGTTAGTTTGGAAGATAAATACACAACCATAAATATTCAAAAGATCTTATCCAATTGCTACAATAGTTAGTGTTTCACGTGAACGAAATTTTCATATAACAAAAAAATTTTGTACTGAAAAAAATTAAAAAAGCGACGTAAAAACGAATACGACTATAATTTTGGTTCTCATGATAGAGAAAATTTTCATGTTTTTCCTTTCTATTTCTTGTTTTTTTAAAGTTCATTATGAAAATATTTTTGGTTATACAATCAATATATTTTATTCAACTAACCAAAAAATATTATTAAATTCGTAAAAAAACAATTATTTTTATTTTCTCAATTTATATATATATATATATAAAAATTAATATTAAAAATAGTTTTAAATAAGAGTTATATTATATAAATATCTAATTTACATTTACTTATATAATTTACGAATATTTTTTCTCCACGCACCGTATAAATCTAGTATCTCTAATATATTATCTATAATATATTATTTAAGAAATATTTTAAGAAAATAATCTTACTCTAAAATGTTATTAACATAAATGTCATGCTGACGTGTCATCACCATAATAAGTTTCAAATAAATATATAAATGAGTTTAAATTACTAGAATAATTATAATATATGTCATTTTTATTAATTTAGTTAGAGAATCAATATATTTTATTAAACTAATAAAAATATTATTAAATTCGTAAAAATAATTATTTATATTTTTTTAATTTATATATATAAAAATTAATACTAAAAATATATTTAAATGAAAAATAAAAATTATATAAATATCTAGTTTATATTTACTAATAAATAATATTATATAATTTGTGAATATTTTTTTCACATATTACGTAAATATAAATCTAATACATGTTAAACAAAAACAAACTATGTACCTGTATATATGGACATGTAGGGTTGATTTCAATAACTTTGGTTAGGAGACCCTACAATTGCAAAAGCAACCTTTAAAAGTCATATTTTCTTATTACTCTCGATTACCATTCTTCACTTTCAAAATTCTACAATAAATTATTAAAATGAAACTTTAGATTTTTCTTTATCAAAAACAATTCTTTCAACAAATACTAAATAAATTAAAACAATTCATAAATCTAAAAAGAGTACACAAATCTACATTATTAATATCATATAAATAAATTTTAGAGTAATAGCATATTTTATTTTATTCCAAATCTAACATATTAAAATTAAAATTTCAAAAATATCATAAATTATTATGTAAAAATAATTATTTATTTTTAAAAAAATTACAGTTAAATTTAAAACATTATATTTATGTTCTTTTTTAATTTAGAGTTTTAATATATTTTAATTTAAATTTGTGATATTAATAGAAATTTAAACTTATAGTACTATTTTGAAGAATTTTTTTTAAGAAAATGCTATTGAACAATTTGCATTTTACCGTTTTGTGGTAATATATATCCATCTTAAAATTTAAGTTTTTATAATATTAGAAAAAGAGAAGAACAAATAAATTCTTCTAAACCGACAAATACGTCAGTAAGGAAGCCAATATGTTAATGTAGCCACCATCAATTGAGAGCAGTTTGTTGCAAATATCAAATTCTTATAGCTTTATGCGATCATCATGAACTCCTTTGAATTCAAAGGGTAGTGGAGAGAGGCTTTTGCTACCATGACAAGTCTCTCTTTATTATCCTGAATCAAAATGATTTTAACCCTGAAAATATATTTCTATCCTTTCAAGGTTAAAACTTTAATCTCATTACCATTGGACAACATGCAAGTTATGGACATAACCAACTCTATCCTCCACTGGAAGAACAAGAAAAAATACCAACATGCAAGTTTATTGTTTAATAACCGAAACCAAACCAAAAACCAAAAACCAAAATAATATTTAAAAAAATAAATTATTTTTGGTTATCTAAAAATATTTTGGATAATTCGGATATTTCGGTTATTTTTGGTTATTTTTTTTTGTTATTTTCGGTTATTTTTTTGTTATTTCGGTTATTTTTTGTTATTTTGGTTATTTTTTGTTATTTCGGTTATTTTCGATTATTTTCAGTTATTTCAATTATTTTTGTTATTTTTTTTTATCCAAATTATTTTTTTTATTATTTTTGATTTTAAATTTAATAAACAAATCGATCGAAACTGAGGTATAATCGAACGGAAACCAAACCAAAATATAGATATAATCGAATATATCTTTAATCTTACCAACCGAAAAAATCGAAATAAAAAATAATTAACAGAAACCAAACCAAATATCCAAATAGCTATGCATAGTTTTTTTCTTTAAAACTATTAATAGAGAACTTTATTTTTATGAGGAGAACAAAAGATTCCACAAGCGAAAATTAAGAAACTTTCTCTTTCACATGCTTAGAATCTATATCATTATATCACTATTTCAAAACAAATGTGTGTATAAATCATGAATAACGTTTATGTGCACATTCTAGTTTTAAATCATGGGTGCAAATTTCGTATGAAATCTTAATAATTCAATAATAAAATCATTGTATGCTAAATTTGAATTTTAATCTATGTGGAAAATCCTAATAAATTGCCGATATAACAATTTTGTGCAAAATTCATTTCAAAACATATATAAAAATCATAAATTATATTCATGCAATCTTTGTATCAAAACATATATAAGTACGACATAAAAATATTAGAGTAATCCTAAAATAGCACTTTTTAAAGTTTTTCTTCCAAATTTAGTATCATAAAATTAAATTCTCAAAAATAGCACAAATATTAATGTGAAAATATTTATTTATTCTAAATAAATTATACATAAACTTAAAGTATTGTATTTAGGTTCATTATTTCTAATTTAATGTTTAATTTTTTTCTATTAAAATATAGTTTTAATGTATTTTAATCTTAAATTTGTGCTATTATTGGAAATTTAAACTAATGATACTATTTTTAGAACAAAAACTTAGAAATGTATTATTTTAGACATTTGCCCAAAATATTATATCTTTGCAAAACTTTTATCAAAATATATCAAACCATGCGTATGCAAAATTAATATGCAAAATTCATGTCAACATAAATCTAATTAGAAACTTGTATACAATATAGCCATGCAAAATTAATATTAAATAGATATTAATCAAACAAATTATATGTTGGAAAGCATCATAGATAGTTTGATTGTAGTAAGTTAGAACGATAAACAACTTTATTTTGGTTTAGTGATAACGATAAATATCTTATGAACTAGATTTATACTACAAAAAAAAATATTCGTAAATTATATAATATTATTTATTAATAAACATAATTTAAATATTTATATAATTTTAACTCTTATTTAAATTTATTTTTAATATTAATTTTTGTATATATAAATTTAAGAAATAAAAATAAATATTTTTTATAAATTTAGTTGTAGTTTAATAAAATATATTGTTTATATAACCAAATTAATAACAATAACATATATTATAATTTTCTAAAAAATTAATCCATTTATATATTTATTTGAAATTTATTGTAGTAATAACACGTTAACATAATATTTTTGTTAATAACACATTAGATAATATTCTTTTTTAAAAATATTTTTAAAATAATATATTAAGAATAATTGAAGAAAATTATTGTTGTGTTGATATGAAGGAAATTTTTATATATATACACGATTATATATAAGTAATAAGTTTAGAGATTAATGTTAACATAAAAAATATAATATATTTATAATCTAGAGCATTCTAGAAAATAACGTTATAACTGACATCAACTTAATAATTCATAATACTTATTTATTACTTTTTTCATAATAATTTTTTTACTTGCACAGAAATTAAAATGATGGAGAAAAACTAAAGTGATACACTAACCTCTTAAGCCTAAAATTTATTGAAATATTAACACTTTCAAATTTTTCGTGTTTAATATTTCTTCCTGATTTCCTTTTAACCAAATTTTTTGATGTTTTTAATATTTCTTCTTCATACATAAAACGAATCTATTTCAACAATTTATCTTTTATAAAACCCATCATGTTTGATTTTTTAACAAATGTCATAAAATCCTATCTTATACATCTTTTCTATTTTATCAACAATAACTTTGGTAAAACTCATGTCTAATTCTCTTTTTTTTTAAACAAAACTCTTAAAAATATAATAACATCTTAATCATATACATTTTTAATTTATTTTACCAACCGATGTCCACTAGACCGACCTATACATGATAATTCACAATTAAATCAACCAAATCATCCGAAAACAAGAGTCTAAGAATCACACAAAATATTATTATTAGGTCACAAAAATTATTAGCTAATTTACACTTTTTATAATAACCCAACAACCTGAAAAGAGAATACATCTCCCTTGGAGCAAACTCCCAAACTCTGCTTTTCACGTGCAACAAAGCTGTACATTTCATTCCCATCAAAACTCCCTTTATAAATCTCACTCTCATTAGTATTACTTATTTCACACTAATTATTTCTATTTCCTTCTTTTTTCTTTCTAAAATTCTCCCCACATTTTTAATATTTTTCCTTCTTAATATATTCTTATAATCATAGTTTTTTTTTTACTAACATCACTTTTTTAACACTACGAAAGCTAATATGTCTCTCGAGGAAGTGATTTTAGCATACAATGGAACATCCTTCTATGGTCTCCAAACTCAAAATTATGACTCTCTTTTTCCTCAAGAAGACAACTATGAGAACACATTTCTTCACCATCATCTTCCTGAAATTGTTCGTAATGAAGCAAATATTACCATGAAGTATGATCAAGATAGTGAGATAAATGCTATGGAGAAGAATCATACAACTCGGCGAAGATCAAGAGTAAAGAGAAACAAAGAAGAAACAGATATTAATCAACGTATGACTCACATTGCAGTTGAACGTAATAGGAGAAAATTGATGAATGAGTACCTCTCTATTCTTCGGTCTCTTATGCCTGAGCCATACGTTCGAAGGGTATGACTTAATCTATAATCATATTTCTATAATGTATCTATGTATTGTTTATGTATATAGCCTAGAAAAAATCGCATATTTTTCCACGTTCTTTTTAAAATAAAAAACTTTTAATAAGTTCATAAATCATTTTCATAAACAACAAACTTTATATCTTAAAAGGAATATTGAAATCGTAAGAATTTCACTGGATTTTGAATACCTAAAGAACAACGTTTCTTTATTTTTAGACTATTTGCTTAATGAATAGTAAAATTTACATTAACCATAATGTTTTGTTTTCTCTTTATAGCCCAACATGGTCATGTATCGTACGTAGTATTTTCATTAAATTAGTAGTGAATTCACCCTTATTGTAATATTACATGCATAATGTTTTGAAGAAATAGGTAAACAAATTATCATCTCTTTGTTCAAAACATTACAATAAAACCATTACAATGTTTTTAAAATTGGACCAGAAACTGAACCGGTCACAAGTTTCGAACATGGTTCAATCTTGTTCGACTAAGTTAGTTCATATAAATTTTTAGCCTTTTTATTATATATATGACGTCTTTAAGTGGTTTTTATCCGGTTTGATAAATTTTTTAAAAATTAATCCGGCCAATGGTCAAATTCATGGTTAAATCCGGTCTAACTGATGGGTCAGTTTTTTTTAATGAAAGATGAAATAGCCTTAACACTGTTTTTGAATGAAAGGTGACATAACGTCCAATGTTAACAAATCAAAGAGAAGCAAAGACAATTTTATTTGTTAACAACCAACAACAGAAATTAATACAAAGGAATTTTTTTTGATATATCTTCTTATTTAGGGTTCATCCTGTTTTTGTTAATACTAAGTATAATTAACTATAGAATTTTGTAGTTATGAGATTAGTGTTTCTTATCAATTTTTATATGGTTTCAGTGTGACCAAGCATCAATAGTAGGAGGTGCCATAAACTTCATCAAAGAGCTCGAACATCGTCTTCACATTGAAGAACCAAACAAAAAATCCATTTCAGAAACATTCTCTAACGCCTTCAAGCTTCCTCAAATCTCAATGTGTTCCTCTGCTATCAGCGGTGAAGTGGTTCACGAGGTTAATGCATTGGCTGATATTGAAGTAAGCCTTGTCGAGAGTCACGCCAGTATAAAGATCAGATCAAGAAAGAGACCAAAGCTTCTTCTTAACATGGTCTCTGGTTTACAAAGCTTAGGGTTTATCATTCTTCACCTTAATGTCTCCACTGTTTCTGACTTTATTCTCTACTGTTTCTCCACCAAGGTATGTCTATATTCTTAATCCTAATTTATTATTTATCTTCTTTTACAAAAAAATAATAATTATTAAATTCACTATTTATTTACCTCACGATTAGTAGTATAAAATTTCTACGAATAGCTGTAACCATAAAACTATATTTATACCCAAAATTACCCCTCCAAAATTATAGATTTGTAAATCAAATACTAGACCTAGCCTTAACCTAATTGTTTTTCTCTTGTCGCCTGTCGTCTTTATTAGTTTTAAAATATGATGATTACTATAATATATAGTAGATCATTATAATAATATGGTTTCAAATATAGGTTTGTTGATGAGGCTAATGAATATGTGAATTCGAGACCTTTCTAGCAGAAACATATAATAACATTCACATGCAATACTTATATATTTAACTTTGTAAAATATTTCTAAATATAGAAAGGTCCGGTTTTATGCATATGCCCATAAGATCAATTTAATTTTTATTATTTTTGTTTTCGTTTTCAGAACCCAGTATTTTTATTAAAAAAACTCATATTTGGATTTAAAACGTTTATATTTAATATGTCATTAAATATGTTTTATTATATACAGATTCTAAATTTAACATTATTAGTTTATTTTTCTAACAATAACACAAATTGTAATATTAAAATATTTTAAAAATATTTTTAATTGTTACAGCATTCAATCATCACATAGTTGAATTATTTGACGAAATTGTACTGTTTTACTAATACATTAAATTTACCTAATAAGTTATCTGCTACATATTCATATTAGCTGTAAAACAATGTCATTAATATCTTTGTCGTTGGATAAGACCTAAAAAATGATTTATTGGTTTTATGCATGTGACAACACAATTAATAGGACGAAAAACCCATTAATGTATAATTTATTTAGTAGTGACATCAATGATGAAGATGATGATGTTGATTTGTAGTACTGCACCTATACTTTTTGTTATATACATTCAGAAATTGTTAGTAAACCTCAAATTTTATAACATTGCTTAAAAATTAAACGCAGATGGAAGATTATTGTAAGCTTACATCTGTATCAGATATTGCTACCGAAGTGCATGAACTGATCAGGATTCATCAAGATTCATGATTATTGTCAACAGTAAACCTAATCTAGACCGATTTGCAGAGTCAATGCTAGTGTTTACAAACCGATCTAGATCTTTCCATACGATTTTATATTAATTAAAATTAAAATTTCTTTTCCAGTGTATGTCAAGTTATTTTTAATATTTTGTAAAATATATAGATGTTTATGTTCACTACATTTTTCAATGGGCAATTGATTAAAACAATAGATTTTAAATTTTGGTTTTAAATATAGTATTACTTATTTAAATTTTTAAAAATACCACAAATTTAATAATAAAATACTTAAAAACTTCTTTGTAATAAAAATAATTTTAACCATAAATTGGAAAAAGTGAATATAAATATTATGTTTTAATTTTATGTATAGTTTATTGAAAGTAAATAATTATTTTCAAATAAAATTTTTTACTATTTTTAAAATTTTATTTTTAATATACTAAATTTATAAGATAAATTTAAAATGATTTTATTTTAAAATATTATTCTTTTTCGATTAGTGATGGTTCATTTTTAGATGTCAAAAAAGTAAAATGGTAACAGCTGGATAAGAATGGTGGTTGGATTTGGTTATTATTTCATAGAAAACAAAATTTGTTTTATTAATATATATGTAATTTTGGATGTTTATTAAACAAAAATCACGTACATATCTTATCTGTCTCACCAATAATTTTGTTCTAGACTTTACAAAACCAGGAATCTATGTCTTTCAATGGGCCATAATTAAATGAGCCAAAACTACCTTTTTCGTATTTATTATATGTTTATCAAGAAAGTAACTAAATTCAATAAACCTTTTAGAAAATGTGCTAAAATAAATCTTAAGGCTTATAAGAGACCAAACTATTCAAAGAATAAGGTCATGTGCATATTATCTTGGCTTCTCAATCCAACGTAGAGCTCGAAATAGCATTTCTCAAATTTCCCGTAATTCTTTTTGATGAAATTAGAAAGGTTATAATACATACAATAACATAGTATATTTACATGTCAAAATCAAATATTAAATAAATTAAAAAATTCAAAATAGATAGCATAAATTTGAAAAAATAATATAAATTGACTCAATATCAATATATGTTAAATATATATTGCACATTGGAATTTTGGAGAAAAATTATCAGAGAAGAAAACTAACGCTAAATTCAAAATGGTGTACAAAAGAAAGGATAAAGCGATCAAGTGTGTACGTGCGTCTCTCGTTTTGAATGTGTCGGTTTTGAAGTGGAATTTAGGGTTTGGGTCTTTGACTGTTGATAGTTGAGAATTTGGTTCAACATAATTTTTGGGCTAATTTCTGATTAATGTTTTTGGAGCAAATCCAAGAAGTAATCCATAAGTTTTTTTCGGAAAAAACTTTTAAGCTTACCATAATGACCTAATAATCTTAGTTAGGTCGTCTTCCTCTCTTTGAGTGCAAATCAAAAATCGCAACGATCATATTGTTAGTCCTATATCGCAATTTTTAACTGATAAATAAAATAATAATTCGACTAAAAATTTATGATCAACCATAATTACAACTACTGATTGCATACAAACAAACAACATATGGCACAATTACAGTCGTAGTATTGACCTCAACCGCAGCGAACAAACAAACAAAACTATAATCTCATGTCCTGTGTTCGTACCTTAAAGAATTCTAAACCGCTCTTCCTAAATTATCTCATTCATATTCGTGTATCTATCTACGGTGCTTACGATTGCAACTGTAGTTAAAATTACGGTTACGACTGTAGCAAATATTGTTCGTTCGATTTTTGATAGCGACCGTAGTTGTGACAATAACAATTTTTTTTATCATGATGTTATTTTAATCAGTGATCAGTAAAATTGTGAATCTGATTACGACAATTAAGCGTAAGAAACTGCATCATATAAGCAAATACAACCACAAAAAAACGAATATGAATAAACATCTAGTAATTAGTATCTCATTCTAAGTTTAAGCACAATTTTCAAACACAAAATTCAGCGCTCATTTATCATCTCTCTACTCTAAAATGTAATGGTGTAGATAATATCTTGTAATAATATTTAGATTTGTTTATTTTAAATTTCAAGTGTTTAAAGATTATTTTCATCATTTTTGTATTATGGTATTCATAATCGCATCTTATCTCAAATTTGATGTGTTCACTTTTTTCTCAAAATAAAAATAAATATGTAAATGCACAAACATTTCCATTAAGTACGTAGTCAAAAATCTAATTCATGAGATGATGGTTGCCGTATAAATTGCTTGAGAGAAACTGATCGAGCAAAGACTAAGCTAATAAATGACTATGTTTGTGTGTTAATAAAAATACTGAAAAAATAACTAAAGAAATACAAATAAATTTGGTATCTTATGTTATTATGAATTAAAATCAAATAGAAATGTTAAATAAAAATTGAAACAAATAATATCGACATTTTAAACTAAGTAAATTGCATAACCTCATAAGTAAGAGACTTAATTTATTGATCGAAAATAAAAAAATAGCAGAATTAACAATGTTCCAAGAATGATCACATCGAAAGCAATCCTATAACAACCCAACACGAAATTGTGACTCTATCTCTAGAACATAACATGCTTCTTATCAAAAGTTTAACAATTAATCACTTGTTTCATTAGTATATTACACTACAAAATAAATAATTAAGACCTTATGACAATATGGCATAACTGCATATATATATATATATATATATATATAAATTAAAACCGTATGACCGTATTTCTTTTTTATAAAATATACTTTTTGGAAAATGTAGTTTGTATTTGAAAAATATGTTTTCTATTTTTTTTACAAACTATAATTTTTGGAAAGTATGTTTTGGAAGCATATTTATCAGAAAGTCTATGTTCCACTTTACAGCATATGTTTGTAATTCGTTTTATAAAAAAAATATTACTAAAATTGTTTCTAAATGCGCAATTAAACGTATTGGCATTTCTATATTTTGTGCATTAATGATGATTTTATAATATTTCTATATCCATGAATTACTTTTGCCAAATAATTTTTTTATAGAGATTAGATTTGCATTTGTAATCAAATTTTGAGTTATTTTTAATAATTTTTCTAAATTTTAAAATTAAAATATAGATGTTAAAAATATAAATACGATATCTTTGCTAAGAATAATTTTATTAATTTGATTTTGAAAATAAGTATTGTATATGACATTTCAATCTATCTTTATATATATTCTGTTAGCACATAAGTACATCGATGATTGTTGCACAGATTGTGCAACTGTGGAGAACTGTCCAGAAATGGACATTGCACAGATGGTGCAATGTTAAAGCTCGTAAAGTGTGGCGACGCAAGTCACAGAGGGATGAACAGTGAAGACAAGGCTCATGAAGTGAGGCGAGACATGCCACATATGGATGAGCAGTGAAGAATGTTGTGTAAGACAAGACTCTGCACAATAGGGAGGTTGTTGCACGGGTGGTGCAACAGCGAAGAATCGTCTAGGCGGACGGTGCACAGGTGGAGCAGTATGACTGAAGCTCGAGAAGTGTGGCGAGACTTGCCACAGACGGACGAGCAGTGAATACTATTGTGCAAGACAAGACTCTCCACAATAGGGTGAACGTTGAACATGTTGTGCAACAGAGAAGGGTCGTGCAGGTGGACAGTGCACAATTGGTGCAATCTGATTAGAACTCGTGAAGTGTGACGTGGTACGTCACAAGTGGATGAGTTCTGTAGAATATTGTGCAAGACAAAAATCTGCATAATAAGGAATGATAATATTTAGGGAATATTAGGGATTCACTAAATATTGGTCTAGGGTTTCGTAGAGATTCATATAAATAGTTATATGATGAAAACCCCTAGGTTTAGGTTTTCTGAGTGTGGGAAAAGGGATAGCTCGTAGGTTGAGAAAAACTCGGCAAGTGTACAAAGAGTGTGCGACAGGTATCGCACAAGTGAGATTGGGTAGATTAGGAATCGTTTAGGGGCGAGTCAAGGGTGACGTCGTGCAAAACTGATTAAATAAATTGTAAAGAATTTATTTAACTGATTTATAATAAAAGTTGTGTAAGTTTGCACATGTAAATTTCTATGTTCAACACGTGTTTAACGATTTTTCATATTCAACTTTTAGTTTTAAATTTTGCTCATAATTCTCCTTTTAACGTGATAAAAAACGTACAAAATTGATATTGCTAGTAATGAAGGAAATATTTGGTTTTACAGACTCGAAAAAAAACTTCAAAATAGAAATGGATCATGCTTCATGTATGTTTAACAAAATGTTCTGGTCTCTTATGGTCATGACATTCTTAAAGAGCTGCCTAATGTATATAAGAGTCCACCAGAAAAATGACAAATTCAATATAAGAGAAATTGCTAATGTATCAATGCTTAGTTAATGTGAAAATATCATTTTGTGAGTTTTACCAAAACAATCATGAGTAATATCCTATAATAGCAGTATTTTTAGTTTTTATTCCAAATTTATCACTCTCAACTTAAAATTATAAAAAAAAAACACAAATTATTTTTTGAAAATATATATTTATCACAAAATTATAAATATAATTAAAATATTATATTTTGATTCTTCTTTTAAGTTAGGGTTTAATTTATCTTTATCGAAAAGAATTTTAAGTTATTTTAATATTAAATTTGTGTTATTTTAAAAATTTTAAACTAATAGTTTTATATTTGTAAAAAAAACTTAACAAAGTGTTATTTTTGTCAATTGCCCAAAAAATTATTTTGTGAGAATTAAAAAAAATAGGCATGAGATTCTTTATTAATGCGTCAAATCTTTCATTCTAGCATTTATCAAGTCATTAAGCTCTTTATCAATTCGTATTATTATGTAAAAAAAATTATATCATTTTTTTCACATAAATTCTCTATCGATATTCTTTTGTATACGTAAAGAAAACGTAATACGTAAAGAATTTTGTATAACTTTAAATCATTAAGAAAACTTAAACCTAGTACATCAAAAACTGTAAATCAAAGTTGTAAAATCTAAGTATGAAAATGCACATAATGTATTGCTGGCATCTCCATTTTGTCAGAGATACAAACATAAAATCTTGAGCATGAAAACTACTCATTATTGTAACGTAGCTTTTTTAGTATTTACACAAATATAATTTAAAATTTTTAAGACTAACAAATGAGACAACCATAAGTTACAATTTTTTTTTAATTTAGACTTTATTTAGCATATCAATTCAGATTCCTCGATAAAAAAATATTAGGTAGATTTGTTAAAAGATTTCAAGTTAGTGCTTTTGTAACTTGTAAGGTTTGACTAAGATTTTATCATATTCGGATTTTCTTAATCTATTAAACCATCTTTAATTATCGCAATCTTAATATTAGAAAAAAAAAATTTCGTACACTTGAAACTCTTTGTTCCAACCACATTTTTTATCCATTTTAGGAGAATCTCTAGATGTTAGAAACGAAAAATCTTCTCTTCCATTTATAGGGTTCAAAAAGGGAAAATGAGCTTTTTAACTATGAGATTTCAACTATGATCTTAAAATCGTTTTATTGTCTATCTCAAACTCATCGTATCAACGATCCAAAACGTTTCAACCATCTAAACGAAACCTACACATCGTGTGAATTATTTTTTATCGAGTGGAATTAAAGAAGAAACATTGAAAAAGTGGATGAAAAGCATATTTATGATTGCATGACATGTACTACCGGGTACGATCATATCATCACTAATGCACCAGATTCCATCAAAATTCACAGTTAAACGTGCTTATACGAGAGTAATATTAGAATAGATAACCTCTTGGGAAGTATTCATGTTGCACACATTTTTTTACTCACTCTCTCTTTTATTTGTATATCGCAAAACTTTGAATTTTTTAAATGACATAAGTATCACACCGCGATGAACTACATGACCGACAATATCATTTCGGAAAACTCTGTCAAAAATCTCTGACGTGCCAATTGGTCGAAAACCCAATCGAAAATTTTTCAATCTCAAATGTTGATGTTTAGATGTTTTTTCTGACGTTTTTCCGGGCAAAAATAATCACGATCTCAAAACCGTTTTATTGACCATCTCAAACTTATCACATCGATGATACAAAACGTTTTTACGTAGAAAATTTCAAATACATTCTCTTTTCCACCCAAAATCTTATTTTAAAATAGAAATATTCCAACTTTTCACTAGTTCATATTTGCAAAAAAGTAATAAATAGAATTACTCTATATTCATTCTTTTACTCATTTTTATTACTCTATTTTGTAATAAAATAAGTAGAGTTGAAACTGAAAAGTTCTAATTTGAAATTACTTTACTTAAAATAAAAAATGAGTAGTATATTGGAAATGTCATGAAACCTACATATATCGACATCATAAATGTTAAGCACGAGGAGTTAAGTTATAAAATCATAGATAATGGTTATTATAAATCGGCTACTAGTTAATTTTAAATGCTAAACCTCCGAAGAATCTCCTAAATAGTGTGAAATGGTATTGTGTTCAGACATGCAAATTTAAACACATAAGACGTTGACTTGTGAATATGTAGAGCATGTGAATTTATATGCAGCTTGTGATTCTGAGCTCCAATAATTGGAAAGAGTTGTATAAAATTTTATGTGTTTAAAGACAATTGTTTTTGATATATTACGATTGACAAAAATAATATTTTTAAATTTTTATTCTAAATATACCGTCAATTTTTTTATCATCTAGGTTACAACGGGTCGGCATAATAACTCAACATTTTTATACGAATATTTAACACATTCGTCCGAAAGAAATTTGAGTCGAATTCCACATTTTCGGGATGGATATAAAAGTGGTATAACCACTAAGCCACTTACTCTTCTCTATAGCGTTAATATAAATTTCCAAAATAACATAAATTTAATATTAAAATATTTTAAAAAAATTTTAATAAAGAAAAATTAAATTCTAAATTATAAAAAAAGAATCTCAATATAATATTTTAATTTTATTTATAATTTATTTATACTAAATAAGTATTTTTTATAAAATATTTTGTGATATTTTTAAAATTTTTAGTTTATAATGCTAAATTTATAACAAAATTTTAAAAATATGTTATTTTATGATATTATTCTTTGATAAATATGATACCACATTTAAAGCAAAATTTTAAAATTACCATATTTTATGTTTTTGTTTTAAAATTATTGTTACTATTTTTTTAAAAAATTAATTTAAATTATTATATAAAAATATTTTTTTACTATAAATAACTTGCAATAAAATTCGAATATTGTATTTAGATTTTTATATTTCATTTTAAAATTTAGAATTCTTTTATTAAAAAGTTTTTTTTTCATCAGTTTTGATGTTAAATTTGTGTTAGATTTTTTAAAAAATCTAGTAATGATATATTGAAAAAGAACATAAAAGTGCACCAGTTGTGAGAGAAAATTACAGTTTTAAAAAGTAATTTTTAATTATATATGAATTTTATTATGCATGTTAAGTTCAAAAGTTGAATATTTTTACTACCGCTGGATTTTCGGTAGAAACCAAAAAATCCGGATCGACCGAACCAAAATTTTTGATTTTTGGTTTTAATTTAATTATAATCATTAAACAGATCGGTTAAATAATTAATTTTATTCGTTTTACATTTCGGTTCAGTTTGAAAAGACCAACAAAATCAGTTTTCTTTAACCAAAAATACATTCCTATATAATCTAAAATCGACTATTGCAACTCTAATTTTCTGAAAAATTTTGTTTGCAGGAGCCACATTTCTCTTTGACTTCTTTCTGTTTCTTCTCTTCTTTTTCGAACATATGATTTATAATTGTTAGATGCAAAAATTGTCATTAGCCAACAAAAATTGATATTAACACAGTTTGTGAACATATCTAGAATTATCTGATTAGTGCATGTTTAGGAACATAAACATAAACTCACTAACAGAATTAAAAAAAATAGATTATTAAACATAATAGTTTAGTATAACGATATTTGGTTAGACATACAATAATATTTTGAGTTGTACAACATATTTAAATAAAAAAAATTTATTCGAACATATAATTTACAATTCTAATTCTTTGCAAAATTCATTAAAATTTCACGTTTTTATATTTCTGATTTATATCAACTTTATTTATTGAGATTTATTTATAATAGTTTAATAATCTTATTTATAATAGTTTAATAATCATACACTCTTTATTTTTGTTTATTTTAGTTCAAATCTTACAGATGTGTAAGATTTTGATTTTCTAGATTCCATCAATAAATATTATTGTATTTGGATATATATAATTATTTGGGTTAAAATTTTGGTTATTTTGGATTCGATCAATAAGTACGTATAAAAAATTTATTTAGGATCTTTGATTTACTTGGAAGGAGAGGATTCCGTGAAACTTACGAGTCGGATGAGATTTAAGAGAGGGTGAATTTTTCTTCTTGTTCGACATAAAGTCTATTTACCTCGCCTGGCCTGAGGCCGACCGGCGGTTTGAGGTGGCTAGATTTTTTGAGAAAGGATTAAACTTTTACAATGCATTTAGCTTTATCTTAAGTGATATCACCGTCTGAAAAAAACAATATTAAATATGTTTTTCGGTTGAATACATAATAATTCTATCAGGCAGTGTGTCTCACTGTTATATTATTCACTAATTTCAACATTGTTTCAATTGCTCTGACAACTTGTTCGAAACCAGAACTTAAAAAATAACAAGTAGTTGTTAAAAATTTCTGAGAACAAAATGCCAAAAAATATATTTCACTTGATCTCTTCACATTATATGTGTGGACATAAATAAAACTTATCTATCTATCTATCTATCTATCTATCTATATATCTCTCGTGAGGAAAAGAATCTTGTCGTGTTGGTGCTTTTGTAATTCGTCTTGTTCTTTTGTATTTTTCTTAAGAAATGTCATATTCATTACGCACTACACATGATTCCTAAGTACTATAAGATAATGTACCAATGTGCAAATAATTTAATGTTCAATTTATCTTAATTTATTTGGTTTGGTTTACGTATATTAGAGTGGTTAAGTATCCATTTTAAATAAACAGTGTAATTAATTAAGTGAATGGAAAATCTATGTAAATGCAAAATCAACTTTATTTTAAATGAAAATTGTAATTAACTAATTGAATAGAAAAAAATAATCAAATTTTTGGAGATTTGAAATCGTGTTTGATGTGGGAAAAATACGTAAACAATGTTACGTATTTTAGCATTTCGTTTCGTTCTGTTTCCAAATCTTTTATTCTATAATTTATTTCGATATCCACCAATTCTTTTTTATATATATTCATCTTTCCGATTTCTTCAAATTTCTTGATCATTCTGCAAATTTTTGTTAGCGTAATCAATTTACACATATCTAATTAAAGATTTTATACTGTTGTATACAATATATATATATATATATATATATATATATATATATATATATATATATTTGTCATCATCAATGGAATGTCCATATTCATTCTCAGCCTCACGATTTGGTTGAAACAGCGAAGCTCGACATGGACACTCATGGATTCAAAAAATGAAATATGCATATTTTATAATTTTACATATATTTGACTTGTTTTTTACATCATAATTGATAACTGAATTTAATTTCCTTCATATAATACTAAAAAGTTATAGTATAATAGTTTGTGTTAAGGCCATTATGTTAAATATGAATAATTAATGCATGGAGTTGACAAAATAAAATTAGTGTAATCGTATACTAATGCTGACATTTTATATATAACTATGACCAGAAAATACTGATCCTTTACCCTGAAAGTCCGTAGAAATTGTGTACTTTTAGCCCTATATTTTTGTTTTACCAACTTTTGGATCTTCTATTTTATTATTTTATTTTACTAAAGGCAATTTCATTTATTTTCTCAAAAATGATATATGATATAAAGTAATACTATAAAATAGCAGTACTTTAAATTTTTGTTCCAAATTTAGTATTCTAAACTTAAAATTTCAAAAAAAAACACAAATTATTTTTTGAAAATACATATTTACCATAAATAAATTTTAAATATAATTAAAATATTATATTTGGGTTTATTTTTTTCAATTTAGGGTTTAATTTTTCTTAAAAAGTTTTAAAATATTTTAATATTAAATTTGTGTTATTTTTAGAAATTTAAATTAATTATGCTATATTTATAACAAAAAATTTAAAAAATGCTATTTTTTGTCAATTATCCTATGATATATTATATTTGGACACATTCCAATACTTTTTTTAAAGTTTTTTAGTTTATCTCGAGTTTTTGAATGTTTTATGAATTTTTACATATTTTATCTCACTTTAGATTAAAGCAACCAGTTTTTAAAAAAATAGAATGCATGTGTGAAATTTGGTATTTGTTAAATATATTATGTGAAAAGTATTCAATATGGCTAACAAACATATAAGGTTTATCGTTGGGATCGATCAATCGTTTCTTGAAAACGGTCAAAACTCAAAATATATTCTTTTTTTTAAAATCCTAAATTTTATAAAATTAGTGAAAATTTTATAAAATTAATGAAAATTTAATAAATTCAAAATATATAATCATTTTTTTTAAAACGGTCAAAATTCACCATGGAAACCAAAATAAAAGTTAAACCATTACCCACAAACTGAGATTCAGAAAGTTATTGTATTCTTCTTAAGACATCACTTCTTCCATATTTTCCTATTACCTTGTGATTGTAATCGTGTTAGAAAATAAAATCACAAAGTGATTATAATCGTGTTGTTTTTAAAATTTTTTTACTTTTGAATATTTTAAAAATTAAAATTTTCAAAAACATTTATAGATTATATATGTACGTGTTATCCTAATCATTATTTAACATATAATTTAAATATGTTCGTGGTGGATTTGACCTTTTTTTGATAAATCTAATTACTAAAATTATGAATATTCATCTCGATCATTTAAATAATTTTAATCTATGATCATTTATATAATATTAGTAATTTTATGATTAACTAAACTCATAAAAAAATATAGTTTGATTTCCTACTTACTAATGTTTTCGTTGTATCGTATTTAATTAATAACGTAATACTTTTTTCTCTTTGTTCTTATCTAAATTAGTGATTACCTTTCAAAAACATCACGAACTATTGTTTTAATCGAAATCCCATAAATCCAAAAGCAAATTGGCTAGATATGATTATGTGTTTAACTGGATTTTTGGAATTTTTATTAAAATAATAGTTTAGATCAAAAAAATTAAGAGGGTAAAGTTTTTAAAAGAATAAAAGAAAAAGAATGACATAAGTAGAAATAGATAGCGTCAACCCTTTTCTCTAAAACCTAATTTTCATATATTATTTCTCTATACTCTAAAAGCAGAAAAACAAATATTTGCGAATTTTGTATAGGGCAATTGTATAAAATATTATTTTTTTAAATTTTTTTTCAAAAATATAATCATTAGTTTAAATTTTCAATAATAACATAAATTTTAAACTAAAATATAGTAAAACTATATTTTAATAGAAAAAAAATTAAACTATAAATTGGAAAAAATGAATCCAAATATAATAGTTTAAGTTTATTTATAATTTATTTAAAATAAATAAGTATTTTTACATAATTATTTATGCTATTTTGGGATTTTAATTTTATAATGCTAAATTTGAAAGAAATTTTTTAAAAACTGCTATTTGAGTGTATTACTCTTTTGTATATGGCTGCCAAAACTCGTAATCTACGCGATTATAATATTTTTTTATGAGTAATATCTTAAAATAACATATTTTTAATTTTTGTTTCAAATTTAACATTTTAAATTTAAAATTCCAAAAATAATACAAATTATTTTTCAAAAATATATATTTATTAAAAATAAATTATACATGAACTTAAAATATTATATCTGGATTCATTTTTTTCAATTTAGGGTTTAGCTTTTTTCATTAACAATAAATTTTAATATATTTTAATATTAAATTTATGATATTTTTTGAAAATTTAAACTAATTAATGGTGTTATATATGGAACAAAAATTTTAAAAATTGTTATTTTTGTCAATTGTTTATCTTTTATTCTATTTTACCAATAAAAGTTTATAAACTCCATTATAGAAACATCAAAATATAAATCTTTGACATATAATATAATACATTTAAATTGATCATAATCTTTATAAACGCATAACTAAACATTTCTCATGTATCATGTACTTTGCATATATATATATAAAGAGAAAGAGACATCAATTTCTTTCCAATCCTGCATTCTTCTCTCCTCAACAAAATGGACAATCCTCTTGTAAAAATCAAAATCAAAAGTCATAACAATCACCACCATCATCCACCACCACAATCATCATCATCATCATCATCATTTCATCCGAAATATCCCACCAGCAAGGAACAACGCCATAATAGCCTAATGACAATGAATGTCATGATTATCATTGTCATCTCCATCTTCATTATATTCACTATTCTTCTAATAATCTTTTTACTTCATCGAAAAAAATCCGCAAGAGACAAAACAAAGCACTTAGCTTGCAAAGAAATTTGCAGCATCAACAACAATGGTCGACCTTCCACCAGCTACACATCTAGCCCTGGTAAATCACTAACATCATTTATATACATTAGTTTCGAATTCTAAACCAAAATCAATCGGTAATAAGTGAAAAAATATTCGTATAACATGTTCTAATTTAGAATTTCTTCGTAGATGATATCAAGAGGGATTGTCTATACACAAGAAACCCAAATTCATTCAGACAATTACCGCCAGAGAAAAAAACATATAAGAAAAGTCGAACGGAAAGAGTAGAAGTATACACATACAAGGAATTAGAGATCGCAACTAATAATTTCTGTGAAGAGAATAAAATCGGGAGTGGAGGATATGGAGATGTATACAAAGGAGTATTGATTGATGGAACTGTTGCAGCCATTAGAAAGCTTCATATGTTTGATCATAATGGTAATAACCATAAACATGAAGACCATTTCTTCAGGCTTGAGGTTAGTAGTGCCCACTTCATTTATTTTCCTTTTTTTCTTATCTAATCTTTTTTGTCTTATTTATTGTTTCCATGTGTTATCAACAAGAACAGTTAATACAGAGTATATATTTTGAAATTTGTGTATAAATTATCGTTGTGATGAAGCAATTCATGTGAAACTTTGACAATGTGTCTTTACTCTAAGTAGGTGACTCACGAGGCGCCTGAGTAGGTGACTTTCGTTTTCGTAATGTTAATTTGGATAAGATTTAAATAGATAACAAAATAGAGTTTGTTTTATTTTATTTTTTTTAAAACAAAATTATCAATATTATAATAATTGTACAACTTTTTTGCTCAAAAATAATAGTAATTCTACAACTTAAAAGACATAACGTGGTCCAAATAAAATCCTAATCGTTGAATATACATTTTGGTTTGTGTATTTTTGACATATAAATAGATAATTTTCTCAAATAACACTATTTTAAGTTTTTATTCCAAATTTAACACCATTAGTTTATGTTTTCAAGAATAACACAAATTTTAGTATTAAAATTTAAAACATATTTTTAGTAGAGAAAAATAAAATCTAAATTAGAAAAGGAACCCAAACATAATGTTTTAATTTTATTTGTAACTAATTTAAGATAAATAAATAGCACTTTAGCACATTAAAATTTATGCTATTTTGGAATTTTAATTTGAGTAATACTTTAAAATAGCACTTTTTAAGTTTATCTTCCAAATTTAGCATATTAAAAATAAAATTTCTAAAATATCACAAATTATTATGTAAAAATAATTATTTGCTTCAAATAAACTATATATAAAATAAAATAAAAAAATATTTGGATTCATTTTTTCCAATTTAGTGTTTAATTTTTTTATTATGAAGAGATTTTTAATTGTTTTAGTATTAAATTTGTGATATTTTGGAAATTTAAATGATTAGTGTTATATTTGGAATAAAAACTTAAAATAGTGCTATTTTAGAACATTACTCTTTTAAATTTAGAATAAAAACTTTAAAAAATACGATTTTAAAGTATTACTCTTTGTTTGTTAGTTATTTAATAATTAAAATGAAACTCAAGAATATTGACTTTTTCACAATTTTCCGGACATCATTTGTTGTAATAACATTAAATACAAAAAAAATACATGAAGCGTATGTAATCTCTTATTGTGCAGGTTGATCTTCTTAGTCGATTACAATGCCCATATTTGGTGGAATTACTTGGATATTGTGCAGATCAAAACCATAGGATACTTGTATTTGAGTACATGCCTAATGGTACACTCCAACATCATCTCCACGATCGTAAGAATCTAAAGGATCAGTCTCAACCACTGGATTGGGGAACTCGGCTTAGGATCGCCCTCGATTGTGCCCGAGCCTTAGAGTTTTTGCACGAGAATACGGTCCCTGCCGTGATTCATCGAGACTTCAAGTGTGCTAACATTTTATTAGATCAAAATAATCGAGCTAAAGTTTCAGATTTTGGATTAGCAAAAACTACATCGGATAAACTAAATGGTCAGATTTCAACAAGGGTGTTCGAGACCACAGGATATCTTGCTCCAGAGTAAGTAACGTTTTTCCACATTCCCTTTTTTATTTTGTGAGAAACTTAAAAGAAAAAACTTTAAAGAAATATCTAAAGGGCATTTGATAAAAATAACATTTTTTTAATTTTTGTTTTTATGTAATATCGTTAATTTAAATTTCTAAAAATAATATAAATTTAATATTAAAATATTTTTTAAAAAAATTAATAAGGAACAATTAAATTTTAAATTAAAAAATAAAAATATAATATTTTAGTCATATTTGTAATTTATTTATGATAAATATGTTTTAAAAAAATAATTTATGCTATTTTAAAAATTTTAAATTTAAACTGTTAAATTTGGAATAACAACTTAAAAATATACTATTTTAAAATATTACTTATATCTAAAAGAGTTGGCCATTAGGTAACTAAAATAATATCTTATGGAATATGTAACGGTTGTTTTCTCATCATAATATCAGTTATAAATTTTAGATTCGTCATGGGGTTGTGTATAAGGGTTTTATATACAGTTTAATTAATAATTATTTAATATATTTTTCTTAATATATATATATATATCAATTATCATCAATCTCAAAAATAATTCAACCAATAATAAACCAATCTAAATAATTTAAATAGTCAAAAAAATAAGATTGATTAATTTTATATAAAACCTTTAAATATCTCTTAAATAATAAAAAATATGTATCTATCACTTATTGTGAAATAGAGGGGATAATAGTTTTATGGTTAAATAATTTACATTATCCTGTAGAGACTAGAATTCCAATATTTAACTATGATTTCAATCATATTTAAATATTGTCAGTACGCTAACTAACGGGCAAAAATATTCTACTTCATATGTTTCAGTTTATAAAATATTTTAGCTAAAAACACACATTAAAGAACTTTCTTTCTTTACAAAAATATCATCTGATATTTTAGTTTAAAACAATACAACAATCATAAAATATATTACATAATATAAATATTTATAAAATATTAAATACATTTAATTTTGCATGTAAAATTGCAAAACATCTAACAAAACAGAAAAAAATCATAAAAATATCTTATAAAACGGAAAATTAAGAATTTTTATAAGCTTTGAAAACTAATATGGATTTAAGTTCATAATATTTGGTCAACAAATTCTTTTTAAAAGAGATTATGACTCAATTGCTCTTCAAAAATCATAACTATATACGATTTGGTCAAATTGAGATAGGTACACATCTACCGGAAAGCTTACCACAAAATCAGATGTTTACAGTTATGGTATTGTGTTACTACAACTGTTAACTGGTCGTATACCGATTGATTCAACTCGTTCGAGGGGACAAGATGTTCTTGTTTCTTGGGTAAGTACAACTCTCAATCTATATTACTAACATATTTGTAAATAAGTTTTAGTTTAGAATTTATTTTCTTCTAAATAAGTGTCATTTGAGTTTTTCTGTGAAATATTGAAACAGATTCATTTTATAAGCTTATTAATCACAAAGATATGAAATTATGCAGTGTAGTAATAATTGGTTAATGTCCATAATAGAAAAAAACTTGCTGATACTTAAGATGAATATAAGTTTCTATTCATTGACATTGTCTTACAGACTTCCATGAAAACATGTGTAGACAGGTCTAATATTGTTTAGAAGTACTTGTTTAGCTTTTGATTAATTAAAAGAAATATTTTAAAATACCATAGTTTTTTCAAAAATATTACAACACATTTATCTTTTCAAAAATATCATTAAAGTTTACCTTTTACAAAAAAATCACAAGTGCTAAAAATAATTTTAAATTTTTGGTTTCAGTATAATATTTCGAATTTAAGATTTAATTTTTAGAGTTTATAATATAGTTTTTAGAGTTTAGTTTTTGTGATTTATAGTTTTATTTTAATTTTGTGGTAATTTAAAAATATATAATAATATTTTTTTAAAAAAAGTAAAATTATTGATGATATTTTTGTAACAAAATTTTTTTATGATATTTTTGAAAATTGACTTTTTGATTATTAATGAAAATGAGATATATATTTTCAGGCTCTTCCAAGGCTAACCAACAGAGAGAAAGTTTGTGAAATGGTGGATCCAAATATTCAAGGCCAATACTCACAGAAAGATCTTATTCAGGTCTGACTACATCACTTTTTTTTCTTTTGTAAGTTATAAAAAGCTTAAAGTCGTATTCAAATTCTAATATATCCAGAGGCTTTAATAATAATTTGCAACTCAGATTAATGTGATCAAACAAACTTTCCATTAGTTAAAAACTTCTCAATGAACGATTGAAGTTACTGCAGGGTGATGAATTTTGGTTTCTTTCGTGTTGATTTGCTAACCTTTTATAGTAACAAAGAAAACTTCAATTTATTTATTAAAATGAATATCATCTGACCATTATTCATTACTATACATCAATCTTTAGTATTATTTTTAGGTTATTATGCATGATTCACAAATCTAAATAAGCAAAAAGAAGTTGTGAAGTTGTGATGGATGTTATGTAACAGGTTGCAGCCATAGCAGCAATGTGTGTGCAAGTGGAAGAAGATTATAGACCATTGATGACAGATGTGGTGCACTCACTTATTCCTCTTGTTAAATCCTTCAACCAAACTTCTGCTTCTTCTCGTGTTCATAGCCGTAGAGAAAGCCTGTCCTCTGATTGATTCATATTATTATATGACAACACTTTTTATTTATTTATTTATTTATTTGAACTCTATTATTATTTTTCTTTGTTCATTTGAGATTCTCGTTGGTATAGTCCACGTGTCTTGATAAAATGCTTTTCATTTATTCTCATAATAAACTAAGTATTTGTTTTATGGCTAGATGAAATTATGGCTTTTATATATATATATATATATAAAACAAAAATCTTATTAGAATGTGAAGATCTCACATTAGAAGTTAGAATATTTTTATACTATTATATAAAATTTATAATTCTTAATATAATTCATATTGTCATAATATGTTTGAGATGTTGATGCTTTGTATGTTCCACATTTCAATTTTTTTTTATTAAAATGTAAAAATTTAATATTTATACATTAGTATATAAAATTTATGTATCACTTTAATTCCTATTTATTTTTATCATGAAATGGTTTTGGTAAAAAGATGGTGGATTTTGTGGTGAGGTGTGACTATTTTGTATTTTTAAAAAAATATGTGGATGCAAAACATTTTGCAAAACCACAAAAAATAGGTTAATATATGAATTTGAAAGCTGCTCATAGAACTAAAATTGTCTTCACTCTGCAAACCAACCAATCAATATTGATGCTCTGAAACACATTTATGATTCTTTCAAACTCACTCTCTACATATTTTTTGGATTAATAGTATTGTTTTTGTCGTTAAACCAATACGGTTTAAGGAGAGTGAAACCGAATTTTGATACAATGCTACAAAAGGTCTCAACATAGTGATAAATTATCTTCAAGGAACATACTATACTCATACGATACTAGACGATGCCTTAATATCGGGTAACTACATTTAAACAATATGGCAATGTCTAAACCACCAAATGGTCCAACAACAATCTTAGTCGTTCGAAAGCTATGTCAACTTTTGCTCTCTAACATGCTTTCACATCCATGCATATATATATTGAAAGTAAGAATGTATGAAAATCAAATGAGGTAAAGTAAAGATGTGATACCAAATAAGAAAAGAGTGTGGCTTGGCGATTCAGTTCTTTTCCAAACACTTTATTTTCACTTAACAAAATTTCTTTTTGAACCGATTTTCATTGACATCTTCTTGTAAGCTTTTTTGTCTCTTTTATATCCGAACATTACAAAAAAAACACTAGATTTACGATGGAATTGCCAACATTACTATTTTTGTCGGGAATTACGACTGAATTTTCAATACTTTTTTTATGGAAATATATATATATATATATATATATATTGTTTATTTTCGAAAAAATACAGGTTGTCAAAAAATTTTAACATATATATATATATAACAATTAATATATCGGTTATGCTAGTCACAACGAAAATTCTTTCGAAAATTAGTTGAAAATTTTTTCTTCGAAATCCGTTTTTAAAAAGTCTGTCAAAAATTGATAAAAAAATTTTTTTGACGAATTTAGTTTTCCGACGAGAAAGTCTCCACAACTGATTTTCATCAGAAATCTACCGGGAAAAAGTATTTGCGAGAAATTTAGCTGTTATTTTTTGTAGTTGAATGAAACTCAAGTAGTTGTGTCAACATGTAACACATGTCTCGTTTACTTCACACTTAGTCATTCGATGATGAAAACAATCCAGTAGCTTGTGTTATCCGTTGCCACCCACCCCATAAAACTTCAACATCAGACTGTAGTTCTAACATTAAACCTTAAAATTACTCTTAAATAACTACAACTACTACGAGTACACAATTTGCTTCTGCAAGTTTTTCATTACAATTCCTTCAAGAATCCCATCGGTTCCAAAGCTGCCAGAAAACTCATGCGGATGGACAGGACCCGGGAGGTGGAACGAAACAGAAAAGTGACCGGGCGGGCATAGATTCTGTGTCTGCATCTCAAACACCTGAGAATACCGATGAACTTGCTTCTCACCTGTTGTCGTAACTCCTCTAACTAGTACTTTCCCATTGTCTTCTACTTCACAGCTAAAATATCCTGCAATGTAATACACACACTTTCAAGAGACTGTTTTAATGGGATAACACGAAAGAACACAGGTAAAGAAATAAAAATTCACTCACTTTCATCTCTTTTCACACCCGGGAGCAATACACGGAAGAGATAAGCATCCTCGCATTCACCAATATCCATCAGCCCCACCATTGGTCCAGCCAGAGCTCTAGCTATTACCTCACTTTCACCAAACGCAGGTTTCGCAGCACCACCACTTTGTTCACCGGTACTAGCATTATAGTTACTAGCACATGTAATAGGAACTTTCAAACAAGTGTCCTCTTTCAAAATCTCATCAATTTCATCCAAAACCTCATTGGCTGCAAGACTGTCATTAGTTTCAGTTACGTCAATGTTCAACCTCAAAGTAAAGCTCTGCAATCCAGTAAGCCGCTTAAACCGCTGAATACATTCTTCTCTCATACAAGAAGTATCCGGGTCATTGATGAACACAATGCTGTTTATAAGGTTATACCGATTCTCGACACGGGTTTTAGGGTGCAGTTTTGATGGATACAGATCTGTGAAAAGAGGGGAATCCCCTTTTGTGCCTCTGCTTTTTCCAATAAAATAATTTCGTAAAGTTTTTGGCTTTAGGATTAGAGATGGATCTGCATTGTTGAGAATGTGATGATACACACGTTCTATCTCAGCTCGTTTCATCAGTGAGCCACTTAGCTCATCTGATGTAAAAGTTGCAGTGAGATTTGCTGCTTGTATCTGAAATGCTGATTGCTTCTGATGATGTTTTCTTAAATAAGGTCCAAAGTAAGTTCCAATGATGAAATGTAAGAGAAAAAACTTGTCGTCTTCAATGTCTAGTGAAATTAAGTCACTTTCTTTTTCAGAGTTATCATCTGCTAAAGCTGAAACGAATTCACGCATTGTACCACTCATATCTAAAACCCAGAAAAGAAAAATCAAAGATTGATTTTTATGAGTTATACTAAAAAAATCGAAGCATGAATAGAAAATCAAAAATCATGGGCATGCAACAAGAATATTTACACATTACTAAACATTGATTGTAATTCTAAGACGTATAAAATGGAAAGATCGAATTCATTTTGTATCATAATGGGTGATATGATGGAAAAATCGATTTTTTTGAGAGATTACTAAAAAAATGAATCAACAGAAACCTAATCTGTAAATTAAAATTATGCATATAAGCGAAAATGGGATCAAAGATAACTAACCGGATGTTTAATTTTGAGCTCTACCCAGTGAATTTGTTTATGGAGAAGACGATTTAGTTTTTGTTGTTTTTTGTTCGCTCTCTCATCAAACGAACAGAAAAACTACTGAAATGTAAAAATATTGCAATAAAAGGGTACATTGGGAATTGTGTCCACTTGATGCTCCGGTTTATTTCGGGTAAATCATTGGGTCGAAGTGAAACAGCGGCAAAGAATTCTGAATTTCCGTTTTATACGAGAATGCATTCCAATATGGCAATATAGTACAAGTTTTCCATTTTTTTTTGGAAATTAGGATTGAACAAAAAATTCCAAATTTTGACATATATATTCTTTTTTAAAATAATATTTTAAATAAAATTTACAAAATATCAATTTTTTAAGTTTTTATTTCAAATATAACACCATTAGTTTAAAGTTTCAAAAATATCACAAATTTAATATTAAAATAAACTAAAATTTATTGTTAAGGAAAAAATATTAAACTTTAAATTAGAAAAAAAATAAACCCAAAATATAATATTTTAACTTTATGTATAATTTTTTTATAATAAATATATATTTTTTAAAAATAATGAATTTTAAATTTACAATGCTAAATTTGAAACAAAAACTTAAAAAATGTTATTTTAGCATATTACTCTATTTTTTTAATATAGCATTTTTGAAGTTTTTATTTCAAATTTAGTATTCTAAATTTAAAATTCCAAAAATAGCATAAATTATTTTCTAAAAATACATATTTATCATAAATAAATTACAAATATTATTAAAATATTATATTTAAGCTTTTTTCTCAATCTAAGATTTAATTTTTCTTATTAAAAATAAGTTTTACAGTATTTTAATATTACATTTGTGTTATTTTTAAAAATTTAAACTAATAATATTATATTTAAAACAAAAGTTGAAAAGATTACTATTTTTTCAATTTCCTAAGTATATTCTAATGTATACAATATTTCTTAACTATATTTTAATATATATTTAAGTATATTGTAATGTATAGAATATTTTCTAATTATATTGTAATAATTAAGTATATTTTAATGTATAGAATATTTTTTTAAGTATATTCTAATAGATCACAAGTTTAATAGCAATCGTGTTACTGCTTGTTGTTTAGAAAAGAAATGTCCTTGGAAGATATATGCTTGATAAGTAATAGATTTACTAGAGTTGTAGTTATATTGTTGAATGATGAGCACAAGATAAATTTTATTTACTTACGACTGCAAGAATTGCTTGGTATTTCAAGTTTTAAACTAAACACACTTGTAAAGGCATTGTAATAATTAAAGATCGATTATAGTTATGTTATAAGTTTTTCGAATCAAGTTAATGTAAGACAATAAATAAGAAAAAAGTGGGTAATGTTTAAACTAATTTCAAACAATGATTTACAAATAAACTCGATATATAAAAATAACATGTTTCAAATTTTTTTTAGAATATTATATTTACAAATCTGTTCGAATTAGTGATTTGATTTAAGTACAATTTACAATTCCAAACATTAATGGGTATCTACTAAATTATGATAGCTAATATATAGTATATTCTTTAAAAATATATTTTTTAATTCAAATTATTAAATATTATTAATCGATCAAGTATTACACATTTACAAAGCATCTTAACATCAATATTCATTGGTTAAAGATATTCTGTCCATCTATGATTTTTTAGAGAATCAAACAACACTTTTGTTGAGTTCAATTAACCATTAATCAATAATTTAAGTAATTAATCTAGATTAATTATTGAAAATAATTTAGATGAAAATCGAAATAATTAATTTTAATTCTAAAAGATCTTATTTAACCATTGATAAAATTCTTTTGAAAACTGTAAAATTTAACTATAAATCTACTTAAATATGATAATGAAAAAATAACACATAAATGTTATCCACTTATCCACTGAACCTTAGTAATTTCTTATATTATCATGTTTGAGCAATTTCATAGTTTCAAAATATTTAAAACCTTTATTTGATGTTTTAATAAAAATATTGAAAGTTTGAATGATAAAATGTAGTGCCAAAAAATAAATAAAAATAGATTTAGTTTTTCTATATTTATAAATTTTTATTAAAAAAAAAACAAAAAGTAACACAATATATTAGTATTTTTGGATATTAATTTCTTAGAAATTTACTTTAATCATATGTAAAAAGTTAACAGTGAATAATTTGATGGAAAAGTTTGGATTTGATCAAGTTAGACATTTTTTAAATTGAAAAAAATAGAAATATAATAATACCGTAAAATAAAATTTTTTAAAATTTTATTTAAAATTTAAAATTTCAAAAATAGTGCCACTTATTTATTTTATGAAAATATATATATTTACTATAAATAAATTGCAAATATAATTAAAATATTGTATTTGAGTTTTTTTCCAAGTTATAATTTAATTTTTCTTTATAAAATTTTTTATAATATTTTAATATTATTTGTGTTATTTTAAAAATTTAAACTAATGATGTTATATTTGAAATAAAAAACTTAAAACAGTATTATTTTGGTCAATTGTTCATAAAAATATAAAAATTAGTCTGTGACATTAATACAAATACTGATTTTTTTTATAAAACTACAAAACAAACTCTTTTTTTTTCCAACAAAACAAACTAGTTTAACGATCAGTAAAATGAAAAAAAAAAAAAGAAATTATCAGGATTCAAATTAAACAAAATAAAACTCGACCTTACTTTAGTTATATTAAGTTTAAATAATTTGGGTGACGGATCCGTACCCGATCCAAACTTCTTCTTAGGCGTGTGTAAGCCTATTGTTTGGTTCTTTCGATCTCCTAGAAAAATAAACCCATCAAGCTCCTCGGAGATTTTCAGCTAGCGACTCTTGAACAGCGTTTCCAATGAGGTAAGTTATTGGTTGCCTCAATTTGTTTCCTCTCATGGTTTTATATAAACCCTAATTGTGCATATATCAGAGGGTTTTTCGTTCCAGTGAAAAGGATATAAATTTCTCTAAGGGTTTTGTCCATTTGCACTGATTGTAATCAGTTTTCTTCTTTTTAATCTTATTCTTTCTTCCTTGAATTGATTTGTCCCCAAAATCCTTAAGCTTTGTGAAATACTTGTGTGCCCATATAAGATCAAATAGTTGGTCGTGAAAGCATAAAAAGGTTTCAACTTTAAGTTTTCCGTTGGAAGTTCATCGGAAGTGGAGATAAGTATTTTGCCTTCGTAGTGTTTTCCTCCAGACTTTGCATTGTGGATATTGAAATATTTGATGGGAGAAAGAATACAAATAGTTTGTGTATCATTAAGTATCCAAGATTTGGTAATCTTATTGGATTTTGTTAACCATCCGAGATTGCGGTTATTGTTCATGACTTAGCTTGCCTATTGAATTTAACCATTGCCATCGTTCACAACAAATCCATCTCCAATACTTTGATATTTTGCTCGTTTAGTGATTCCTATTGAATATTCTCGGTTCAATAGCCTTCAATGTTTCAAGATTCAGCGTTTTATTCAATAGAAGAAGCGATGTTTGATTTCTGTTTTATAGCAAATCCTAGCATATGAGAAAAGTTATTAATATGCTTCAGGTCTTCAATCCCTCAAAACGGAATGAGAGAAAACAATAGTTTTCCCGAAAACGCAAGAAGCCAACAAGTTCTGGAAGTGGCTCCATTGAACAGTTTGCCTTACATTGGCCCATTAACTGGTCATACATCGATGTCAGTTAACAGGGCAAATGAGAGTGCAGATAAAGGAGGAGGGTCAGCAATGATATTTCTACCTTCTAAATCAACTGCAGAGTTTAATAACCTTATCAGTCAGACAAAAACTGGTGTTGCTCTCACGGGAAGTGCAGCCATGGGAAAGATTGGACCAACGATTGGTTTAGTGGATGTTGCTGAATCCGATGACTCATACTATTTTCGTGTTTCACTGCCTGGTGTTTCTAGGGATGAGAGTAAGTCTCAAACCTTTCCATGTATTTATCAAGTTTCCAATTTGCATGCCAAGTTATTGTTTCAAACCTTCTGAAGATATTTGCTCATTCAGAACAATGATTTATGAGAAGTTTGAATTCTTTTTTATCATAAATATGATTACTCAGTTGTTTCCGTTGCACAAGAACTTATTTGCGTTCATGAGGTGCTTCTAACCTTGTATCTTGTGCTTTGACCCCTTTCTTGATGACATGTTGTTAAACATACAGAGGAGTTCAGCTGCGAGATAGAACCAGACGGTAAGATTCTGATTAAAGGAGCAACAACGACGGGAGAGAAGACAGTCTGCAAAAACAGTCAGGTCTTCCAGATGCTAACACAGAACTTATGCCCTCCTGGCCACTTCACCATATCTTTCCAGCTTCCGGGTCCTGTGAGCAATGAAGAATTCAATGGTAATTTTGGGGCAGATGGTGTTCTTGAAGGCATTGTGAAGAAGCTGTACTATGAAGACTGAAGAGAATGAGAAAAAGAAACTAATGGGAGATGGATTTGTTGAGTCTAAAAGTAAAGTAGAAACATTGCAGGTTATGTAGGATTTGTAAGCTAAATGTCATTAGAAAGATTGTTGATTAGTTTGTTTCTTCGTGAGAATATCCAATTATTTTCTACTTCAGTAAAGTTCGAGGAGCATGTGGTACGTGATTTTGTTTAAGGGAATACTCAAAATGAACATAGATTTGAGAATCAGAAGTATATGATAGGCATTCCGGTATTCAAATCGGTTTGGTTCGTAATTTTTGAGTTAATTCAAAAATATCCGAATTAGCCAAAAATAGTTTGATTTTAATAAAATTTACTACAATTTTGCACAAATATATTTAATTTATACAAATCTAACTAAAGATGTGTTATGCTTCATACATGACATGCTGTTATACGACCGCCAATACATTTGTTACTATCTTCAATTTTTCTTGATTACGATGGTTATTTTTGAAAAACAAAACATACAAGATACAAAAGTCGTCGCAACAAAAAAACACAAAACATCATTAGCTCACAAGATGATTAAGCAACTAAACAAAAACCACATTAGACCCATCCCAACTCTCACCGACATGGCCCCACCAGTGGTAAAACTTCCACCAGGAGTGCTCGTAGTCAAGACGACCACCATCCACTCTTTCTCCGACCCAACACCAGCCCCAACGTACCTCGAATCATTAAGATACCGAGCATAACCGGTTTGTGTGTAGTTTGTTAGAGTCAAAGTAGGAACCCGGTTAGGGATACAAACCGGTAAGATCAATCCATCACGGGTAGTGTTTGGGTCGATCTTACACTCAGAAAGAATGTCTTGGTAGTTCGTTAACCGTGGAGGGACTGACCCAGGAACAACTGTGTTGAGTCTGGTGTGGTTTGTGCATGGCTCATCTTCGAGCTTGTCAGCTATCTCATCAGCCACACAATCAGCCTTGTCGTTTTTTGCAAAAGGAGGAATTCTTTGAGCTGTTCGGTAGCTGTTTAGGCCTTGAAGAAGATTATCTTCCTCCTCTACAAACATAACAATGAAAACAAAAGAATGCATTAAGTATGGAAGCTAATGATTTCAAATTCATATTCATTTTAGTTTATCTGCAAATGTAGAAAACAGTGCATGAAACTACATGAATATTGATTTCAGTTTCGAGCTACTTATACTAATTAAGATTATATAACTAACTTAAACGAGATCAGAAAGGAAGAGAGCGTGTACGTACGATTGCATGTAACATAAGTTGAAATCAAAGAGAAAACAAGAAGATGAATGATATAAAAAGAAAGAGACATCTTAGGAATCAAGATCATTTTCTCTTCACAGAACTGATTTTCTTTTCCAAGGTAATAAAAGCAAAAGTATGAGATCAGAATAAAACGAAGGTGAGGCAAAGAGAATATAAATTTATTTGAGCCTGTTTGTATGTAACATCTTCAGATTTAGAATTAGATAAGATTTGTTAAAATTTCCAAACACTTGGCACATAGTAAGTAAGCTTCGTTTTGCCGAAAGACGACGTCGATTATCGCACCTCGTCACGTGTAATGCATGCAGAACAACAAATATAATTACAGAAGAAAATAGAATGAAGATAGAAATTCTCTTTATCAAATATTCGTGGTAAGTTGAATAAATATTCTCTTTCTCTCTCAACGAAGAAATTTATGAAGCTCTTAACATTAGAACTAGAAATAATTGTGAAGAATACGAAAGAGAGAAACTGTCTTTGTCCATGTCATCAGACAGATCACCGTTTACCATAGATGGAGTCATGGAGAGATCCTTAACTAACACGTGTATCTTTATCAAGTAACGTAGATTCGCCACGTTTTAAATCTTATGTGAGGTTATGTTATATTGTGTAACGTGTAGAGATGTTGTGCGCATGTACATGGTCATGAATTGTTGTCGAAAGATAAAAAAGAAAACACAACCTGGCAAAAACAACACGTCGTGTGCAATGTTTCTGACTAGTCCACAATTAGCTACGGAATGTTTTTATAATTACGTAATTAAGTAAAACTAGGCATTCGAATATCCGTGCAAAAAGGCCAGGGGGCAAGCATTGCAATAGCTTCAAGTTTTGGATCGATTCTTTCAGTTTCAAGTAGTTTAGTATTAAAAATGTAAACCTCACTCGGATTAAAAATATGGTTCACATTTAATTCGGTTTTATTTAAATTCTGATTAGACTTGAATATCCAAAATATTTAAAAATAATTAAAAAATAATTAATATGAATAAAATTTTCATTAATATAATTAATTTTTTTGATTTTTTTAGTTATTTTAGATATTCGGTTTAACATAATTGATATTTTTAATTTTAAATAATAGATTATATCAATTCTAATTAGAATTAATATTTTATTATAAATATTTTCAGATATTTATTCAATTTTTGCTTCAGTTCGGATTCAATTCTATTTTTTTAAATCCATTTCAGTTTGGTGGTTCGATTCAGATATTTTACCCAAACTTATTTTTATAAATGATTAAATAGAATATTGTTGTTGCAATAATGTACATATTCAAATAATTGTCACATACGTAAGATATTCATAAACTGAACTGATATATTACGTTGTACAGTTTTATTTATACAAAATTTAATCTCAATTTAATTTTACTATTTTATTATCTGATATTAAAATCCGAATGAAAATCACAATGATGCAATATCAAACCGACTATCGTGCAAGTACGATACCAAAGTCAAAAGCCGGCGAATCTAAGATAGAGTCCAGAAAACGGAACACACAACGAGATATACAAAAACCAAAAAAAACGAGAACACAGTATCATCAAGATTTGGAATACAAGTTAAACTCTTAAAAAAGCATAAAATGCGGAACTATCACACAAGAAGGTACGGAACAAAAATCAAACTCGGACTTTGCATCCTTACACGAAGTTAGCATTACAAAAACATATCAATGGGAAACCCACCATAGAACGTTATTATTCTTCTAAACTAAATTAAATCGGTGAAAGGAGACAAACTTGAAGATTTAACGAAGTTAAAAGGATACGTTAATCGCAAGAGGCCCTAAACTAGAACACACGACCTTACCGAAACTTATCTGGGGACTTCGTCAAAGGAGACAAAGACCAAAGAGTCTCATCCCCTCCCCCATGCAACTCCGAAGAGAAGATCATGTTCCTTCGGATGAGGGATCTAGAAAATTCCCGAGAGGAGGAAGCATAGCTGTCTGTGACGAAGGAAAGCCTAGCTAACCATAACGTTACAACAAGGCACCATACTTTTGGAGGCAAACAGGCTATGACCGAAGAAAGGCACATAGCTTACAACCCCTCAACCAATATCAAATTTCCCGATCTCCTTCCTCACCGATACAAGTTGGCTAAAGTAGAAAGAAGGACAAACGAACAATCTCTAACTCTGGCCCCAGCGCTATAAAAACCATCGAACCGGAATGGGAGAGCTTTTAGGGAGAACCCTATTTTTTTATATAGTCTATGTGTGCATTTATTCCGTTATCAATTTATTTCATTATCATTGTAACTTCTTATGTCTTAAATGGAACTGTGTAAATTCGAACCCGACATCAAGAATGCTCCTTAGTATTTTCCGTGTTAGACATTTACTACTATGACAACAATTAAGCTACTTCGAATACAATGTTGTAAATGTGTAGTTGATTCAAAAGGCTTTAGATGTAAAACTTTACTATAGTTTACCCTAGTTTGCCCTTTTGATTTCTTGTCTTAAACTTTAAACTTTACTAAAGGCTTTAGATGAAATGAATATATTCATTTCATCCTCTCTCTAATCATTCTAGAATCTTAATTACGTCCTTATAATGTAACATATACTTCCATTAGAGGCACATCTTTTGTTTTCTTTTCCAAATGCAAAGTATGTGTATCTCGTCAAAATTTTTTTTTACTTAAATAGCTTTTGTTTTCTTTTCGAAATGCAATTGTATCCTTATTGTTCAAAGTTTCACGCAATCTTTTGTTTATTGTCCTATGTATACTTAGTTTCATATTCATATTCTCTTCGGATACTTTTAAATAGCTTTTTTTTATTTCAATGTTTTGCAGACAAGAACTGTTTTCTTTTCTTAATTAGCTTTTTGTTTTCTTCTCCAAATGCAATGCCTCGGTATCTCGCCGGTCGAAACTTCACTTCAATCCAAAGTCATTTCAGAGAATCCTATATAAGAACTTTTAATTATGCATTTTATTTTTTAATTAGGGTTATAAATGTCGAGGACCATATAACCGCCCAATATAGATTTATGTCTAAAATAAAATAAAAATATTTTGGTCATCTAAAAACATTAATAAAGAAAATTATAAAACTTAATAATTAATATTCGAATTTAGCAACTACAATCTAAGAACAAATGTTTTCAACCACTATACCATAAAACTATTTTAGAAATATAATAAGTTTAGAAAAGATAAAATATTTTGGCGTCTAAAGATTAAATAATTGGAGTTTAGGTGAAGGTCTGGTCAAAAACCAACAATTGGACCGAACGGAAATGGGACTCTTTGGATACGTTACATGCATTTGCTTTTCGTGTTTCCACCTAATGTGTTTCTTCTCTTATTTTGTTTACTAGTCGACTTTTAATTATGAGGGCCAAAAATATTTAAAAAGACAAAGCTATGTTCCATTTACCAAATTTTGACAAGAAACGAAGATTGGAATAATAGGAACATTGAGCGATGTAATACGTTGTAATAAGATGCATGTTCCAGTTTAAAAATAAAATAAAAATTATGATTGTTTTTTGTCATGTCACGAAATCATATTATTAATATTCTCTTAATTAGATCGCATATTTGTTAATTACCTAATTCACACTAAATTTAAGCATTTTAAACAAACAATATTTTGACCAAATAAAGTCGAACAATATTTTTCAATTTTCATACTCACACACATACATATAGTTTGATAACATAATAAGATACAACTTTTTGTGTTAGTCATTGATAACTTTACCTGGTCTTCACGTACGACCGGTTCCATAAATGCATGTTGTTGTTACTATTATAATGACGATATCGATGAATATGATGATGATAATCGTTCTCATCACGAATCCTACTTACAAAGATCTTATAACAATTTCTTCCACCATTGATCTTTGATAATTTCATCACTGGATGATCACTTGCAACATCATTCTCATTATTAAGACACCGATCTTGACACTTAGGTTTGTCTTCAAAGTCAACGGTTTCTTGGAATACACAATACGCATCTACAAGATGTAATCTCAGCCGTCCATCTTTTCTTGAAGTGTGGAAAATCTCTGGTCGATCGATCGTAACCTTTGTAAGTTCCAATCTACCTTCTTTCCTCATAGGCCTAAGATAAAAAGACCGTTGTCCTCGGCAGTTCAACGACGATAGCGGCGGAGGAAACTCTCTTTTTCTCTCTCGAGTCACCACATTCTCCTCCGTGTTCCCCCTCTTTCTTTCAACCATTTGGGTTTCCTCCTCCGCCTGACACGTCATCTTATTCTCCACTTCGTTTTCCGACATCTTCATGTCGTAACTCTCAAACCCTAGATACTCTGTGCACAACATTAAACCATCAGGATCCCTTAAGTTTCCGATGAAACAGACTCTATGATATCCGGTAGTTCACGGTGGTGGATCTCTTCGTCATTAAACGGCATCGTTTTGGCGTTGGTTTTGTGGAGGAAAGAGTTAAAGCTTCTATTTTAGAAGCTCATCTTCCTAAGAGAGAGAGAGAGTGTGACACGAAACGTATATATAGGCTCCTTATTTGTATTATTGTGATGATTGATGAATAATTATTACTAAGTTTTCTAAAATACAACAAAAATAAAATAAAAAGAGATTATAAAAATGCTTTGTTTGGTGAATAAAGTGCCACGGAACAATGTGATCTGTAGAGATTAGAAGAGAACGTAAGATGGGTCCCTCCGTCAAAGATGGTTTCACACTTTCATCTCTTTCACTTCTTTTTATTGGTGTTATCATCTCATCTCTGTTGTTTTTCATTAGAATCCAAATTGTCTAATTTAATAGAGGAATTTACATTTCAAAAGAAGAAAGTTTTGACCAATTGTTTTATGCATTAAACGTCTAAGAAGATTATACAAAACCAATATTATGTGTTTGGATATTTATAGTTGGACTCCTCGTGGTTGTTATTTTAAGTTCGGGTTTATCTACCGTACAAGTTACTTTTATAATATTGCAAAACTGAATAATTTTAAATAAATCTTATATAATGAATTGATAATATATATATATATATATATTATTGATACAAAAAATTGAAAAAAAAAATTTTTACAAAGTTAAAACGTTTTTCCTTAATTTTGAAAATATCTCGTTTAAGTCTCATGATAAAACTGTATATTTTTATAATGACCATTTAACTTAACATGCTAATAGAGAGAATTATAGATGGACCAAATCAATTCTTACATTATTATGAAAAAATTTATGATTATTTAACCAAATTAAATATTTATATAGTGATTAATTACACCAGTAAAAATTTTATGCAACAGAATCCGCTAATTGATCACTATATAAATCACCATGAATAAAATAAAACTTCATAAGAATTTTTAGGTTCAATAGAAGAATTTTGAAAAAAAAAATAGTGTTTTTTCATAAGCGCGAAATCAATGCTTCATAAGCGAATACTTTATGTGTTACATTCTTATAGTACATTAAAAACAAATAAAAATAATGAAAATATATGAGTGGTTGTTCATATTTAAATGTGTAAAAATAGGAGACCCATAAGATACGTTGATCTCCAATTTTTGGGAGTAATGATAAATTTAATTTAAGGTAATAATGAAAAAAGAATTATAAGATTGACCACATTAAATCTCAAATAAATATGAAAATGCTTTATCATTATTGGATCAAATATAATAATTATATAGTGATCAATTACACAAACAAAATTTTTGATATAAAACATATTTATTGAAACAAAGTTTATAAACCCGAAATCACATTCTAAATCCTAACCGAACTAATTAATTTGAGATTAACTTTTTTGTTTTACATTATTCGTAAAGTTTTTAAATTTTGTTTGAACTTTTCTATTAAATATATAGGAGTGTATCATCTCCAATTTTCAATGCGTAACAAATTATATTTTTTATTTCATGTTTATCAAGAAATTCTTTTAAGGTATTCATTTTTCATTTCAACAACAAAATTTTGACATATAAATAAATTATATTAGGACTGTTCGTTTCGTAGCCTATTAGAGATAAATATATTTTAATCTTATGAGATTTTAGTATATTTTAGTAGAGATAAACATCAATAAACTCTTATATAAATATAAGGTTTCACACCTTAGATTGAACAACAGAAAACATTCTCAATACAATTCAGTTTTCTGACATGGTATCAGAGCTTTTCTAAGTTTTTCTTTTTCTTGTTTTCTTCCGTTTGTCTCTAATACAAAAGAAAAAATCGGTCGATTACATATTTGCAAGATTATAATCTGTGGTCTTAAACCATAAATACTCCACCGGTTTACACATCATATTGGTCATCTTCAACCCAGAAGACGCATCAGGTCGATCAAATTAATTAATTAATTATAAATAAAAAAAGAAAAAGAAAAAAAAAGAAAAAAAAGGTTTTTATGGATACACCAGCGGGAGTTGGGGGATCTTTTGTTCCGCAATCGGGAGAGATGGTGAGTATTCAACGAAGAACAATCTCTCCATATGATCTCACTTCCAACGATAATCCCGGAATTTTGATCTCTCAACCTTTACTTCGTGGTGCCAACTATGATGAATGGGCATCAAGCCTTCGTCTTGCACTCAAATTTCGGAAGAAATTTGGTTTCGTAGATGGCACGATTCCACAACCACAAGCCGATTCTGGTGATTTGGAAGAAACAACCTCGACAAATATTGCTTTAGGTAGCAGCACTTCTACAACTGGTTTTTCTAGTGTCCCCACATGATAAATTGGGATTTAGTGGTCTGAATGAACAACAATGGAAGACGTTAGTCCAAATGTTGGATGAACGTAAGGGTTCTTCTACCGACCGCCTCTCGGGTAAGTTTTATTCTGAATCTTGGATTATTGATACAGGAGCTACCAATCACATGACGGGATCTTTGGGCTTTCTTATTGATTCATGTGATATGCCTCCAGTGCACATTAAGCTTCCTGATGGTAGATTCACATTATCGTAACGAGGATGTGTTTGAATGGGGCCTCATATTTCTTTACAGAATGTATTCTTTGTAAAGGGACTCCATTGTCATTTGATTTCAGTTTCACAACAAACACGTGAGAATCGTTGCACATTCCAAATTACTAATGAGTTGTGTACAATTCAGGACCGCACCACGAGGATCCTGATTGGCGCGGGTGAACAAGTTAATGGTCTATATTTTTTCAGGAATATAGGTACGGTCGGAGGAATGATTGGATGCGAGAACCGGTTCTCTCGGGCAGTATGACATATGAGATTGGGTCATCTATCCTCTAAAGCTCTTGATTTGTTACCAATTTCTGGGTTTTCTAATTCTTTTGTTGTAAACAATAAGACGTATGACATTTGTCTTCGGGCTAACAAACATGTGATGTTTTTCCTACAAGCTTGAATAAAATTTCTACAGCATTTGAATTAATTCACTGTGCTTATGGGGACCATATCGAACACCAGCTCTGTGTGGAGCACGTTATTTTTTGACAATCTTGGATGTTTACACTCGATCAATATGGTTATATTTGTTGCCAACCAAAGAATCTGCTCCTGTCAAAATTCGATAATTTTTTGCTTTAATTGAACGACAGTTTGATGCAAAAATTAAGAGGTTTCGTAGTGACAATGGTAGTGAGTTTTTGTCTCTCACTGATTTTTTTCGCGACAATGGAATTATCCATGAGACATTTTGTGTAGGGACTCCACAACAAAATGGTAGAGTGGAGCGTAAACATCGTCATATTTTGAATATAGCAAGAGCACTACGATTTCAAGCTCATTTCCCGATTGCCTTTTGGGAAGAATGTGTTTTGGCAGTTGGATATTTGATTAATCGAACACCAACAACGATTTTAAATGGCAAAACACCTTTTGAAATGCTATATTCTCGACCTCCACCACTTCAACATCTACGGATTTTGGGATGTCTCTGCTATATTCATAACCAAAAATATGGTGGAGATAAATTTGCTTCCCGAAGTTTAAAAGGTGTATTTCTTGGATATCCGTTTGGGAGAAAGGGATGGCGCGTATATGATCTTGAATCAAGAAAGATTATCACGTCCCGCGATGTGGTCTTCTGTGAAGATCAATTCCCATTCATGGCTGCACAACTTAGCAGACCGACTACATTTGAAGAGATTGATGTTCTCAGCCCAGTCTCGCCGAATGATGCTGATGAGAGGGATATGATACATGTTCGGACAAGTAGGCAGAATGATACATGTCTTGATACGTCTCGTAATTTGACTACTTCCGACGCATTGGGTAATTCATCCCCAGTCCAAATGGAACAAACTAAGTCATCGACATGTGTAGCAAATAGCTCAGATACGCCAATTGTTGAAGAACTTCTTGGTCGTGGTCATCGGCAGAAAACAAAGTCTACACGCTTGAAAGACTTTGTCGCTAACACAAATCAAGCGACCTCTTGTTACCCAATCACTGATTTCTTGTCTGTTGACCAGTTTTCGGACAAACATAGACAATTCTTGGCAGCCATTAATTCACATACGGTTCCTCAACACTATTCTCAAGTAATGGAAGATCCTAATTATCAGCAAGTTATGCGTAAAGAGATTGAGGCTCTTAAGGATAATAATACATGGACTATAGAGACTCTCCCTCCTGGCAAGAGAGCTCTTGGGTGTAAGTGGGTTTATTGCATCAAATACAAATCTGATGGATCTATAGAACGTCATAAGGCTCGTCTGGTTGTTTTTGGCAATCATCAGATTGAGGGGGAATATTTTACTGAAACATTTGCGCTTGTTGCGAAAATGACTACAATACGTTGTTTTTTGGCCGTAGCTGCTTCTCGTGATTGAGAAGTTCATCAGATGGATGTACATAATGCATTCCTCTATGGTGATTTGCATGAGGAGGTTTTCATGCGATTGCCACCTGGGTTTCGTACCCCTGACAAAACCAAGGTTTGTCGGCTTCATAAATCATTGTATGGTCTTTGTCAAACCCCGAGATGCTGGTTTGCTAAACTAGCTCATGCTATGACGGAATATGGCTTTACGCAAACCATTCCAGATTACTCATTTTTCACAATTGATAAGAATGGAGTTCAATTGCAGGTGTTGGTGTACGTTGATGACTTGATCATTACAGGTAGCTCGCCTCTAGTGATCTCTAAATTTAAGTTATATTTAAGTTCATGTTTTCACATGAAAGATCTGGGTATTCTCAAATATTTCTTGGAAATTGAAGTTGCTCGCAATGGATCTGGTATATATCTCTGCCAATGCAAATATGCCCTTGATATCATTTCTGAGGCGGGTCTTATGGGTGTCAAACCAACTACTTTTCCATTGGATCAAAATCATAAGCTCGCATTAGCCAAGGGGGATGTCATTTCAGATCCGGCTCGTTATCGCCGTCTCGTTGGCAGGTTGATCTATCTTGGAGTGACACGACCGGAATTATCATATGTCATTCATGTTTTATCCCAGTTTATGCATGCCCCAAAGCAAGATCACTGGGATGCGGCTATTAGAGTGGTTCGATACTTTAAATGGAATTCGGGACAAAGCATTCTTCTTCGATCTAGTGCACCGCTAGTACTTTCAGCATGGTGTGATGCAGATTGGGCTGCATGTCGTCTTACTAGGCGTTCTTTGACAGCTTGGTTTATCCAACTTGGAGACTCACCAATAACATGGAAAACACGTAAACAACCAACTGTCTCTCGTTCGTCGGCTGAAGCTAAGTACAAAACTATGTCGGATACCATGAGCGAAATACGTTGGTTAAAAAGTTTGCTTTTTTCACTCGGGGTTCAATTCACAGCCCCGGTGGTCGTTCATTGTGATAGTCTTTTGGCTATTCATCTTGCTGCTAATCCGGTATTTCATGAGAGAACTAAACATGTGGAAGTCGATTACCATTTTATACGAGATGAGATCATACGAGATTTGATCATAACCAAACATGTTCCGACCCACCTACAACTGGCAGATATCTTCACCAAGGCACTAGGAAAGAAGGAGTTTACAAACTTTCTTCTCAAGTTGGGAGTTCGGAACTTACACTCTCCAACTTGAGGGGAGTATTAGAGATAAATATATGAAAATATATTTATAGATCTTATTTAAGATTTAGATATATCTTATGGGATTTTAGTATATTTTGGTAGAGATAAACATCAATAAACTCTTGTATAAATATAAGGTTTCACACCTTAGATTGAATAACAGAAAACATTCTCAATACAATTCAGTTTTCTGACATAGCCGCAAAAACCTACGGCTGCGTCATGCGGCCAAACGTTATTCGTTTGATCGCTGCAGGTTTTTGCGATCAAACGCTACGGTCGGCCGTAGAAAATTACGATAAAAATTTTTAACCATTGCGAAATTGTAACGTTTGCGATCAAACAATCGCGATATAATCTACGGCGACAATTTGCGGCGATCAAACAAATAACAATATTACATTGTATAACCGATACGGCAGACAAACGAACAGCGCTATTATATTGTTGTCTGTCACGATGAAACAAATGTGATTTGTTTTGCTTTTGCTTTTGTTTTCGTAGAACTACCTCTCACATCGCTTTAACCCTTAAAGATCTTGACCTTACGCCAATAGAATTCATTACTCTAATAAAGGATTACGTCATCCTAATTATACTTGATAGGATCCACGATTCCCTAACCATTCTTATGTCTTAATAAATCATTTGCCATGTTCTCTTTATGTTTTCTTTTATTCAAAATCATTTGCCATGTTCTCTTTGTTTGTTCTTTTATTCACATACTCTATCTTATAATAAAATATGAATCGTATTTTCTTGGGTAGGTCGAGAAAGCCACCTACACGTTAACTACACGAAAAATCATTTTAAAATAATAGTAAATGCTTTTATCTGTCTCCCCCTCTCTTCTTTATGAATTTTTTATTTGGAAATGCTTTGATAAGTTTTTCTGTCAATTTCATTAAATTCTGCATCTAACAAAAAATCTTATGGGGAATTTAGGCATTTTCTTCCACGTTCTCATCATTCTCCATCTGCTAACAAACTTTTCTCCAATTAGTAGTGTAGCAACACTAAACACAATCTCAAAGACGCAAAACAAATCGTTAAATCTAAAGATTGTAAATAGAAAATTCAAAGAAAGTAAAGCGATTATCGAAATCGATACTAAACATAAATAAGAGATACGATTTAACCAGTTCATGTTTTAATATGAGAATCTTAAGTATGAGTTTGACAACACAAACAAACCACTATATCACAAGTTCGGAAACAAGATTTTACAAAGAGAATATCACAAACCGATCTCTCTTACTAATCGATTCTTCTTGAACTCACACCTTTTTCGCATGCACTTGCTTCATCTCCTCTGGAAAATCGAGAAAGCACAACAACGAAGAAGAAAGAAAATGTCGACTGCACACACCCGTAAACCCTAAGCTCCTTACTTACTCTTATAGTCCGAATAATTCCAGTACAATGCTTTAACCAAAATAGACCAATTGATTTAACTAACCAATCCCCATTTTAGCTAACCATACCAACTTAAACTACACCAACTCGGGTTACCTAATCAGAAAGATGATTGGTTATCACCGAAATAACAAATAGCAATCTTATTAACAAGGTTTTCTCTATTGCTCAAATAATTTTTCAAACTATTGCATTGGAATCTTTGCTGAAACCTCACCCAAAGGAAAAGTCTCTAACATCTACCCATATTATCAAAGAAACTATGATCAAAAAGGCTCAAACTATTATCCATTATATAGTGCGATGTTCCCTCGTACTGTTGATTCTCCCATCCGATTAGCTAAAGCTCAAAAACATGCTCGGAGTTTCAAGCTTGTTTGGTACAAGTTTTGTTACAAAAAAATATATTAATATCCCTACGAATTATAGCAAAAACATAAAATGTTCTTTAAAGATTAAAAAATGACTTTACAATTTAGATAAAGAGTGAGAATCGAGAAAGTTAAATGCAAAGAGATAATCCAAGATCCAACTCAGCTAACAGTCACGAGACTTCTTGCTTATCCTTTTATATGTATTGGACATATCTTGCCATAAAGAAGAAATTTTTTAAAATAATACATTAAAATAGCATCATTTTAAATTTATTTTTAAAATTTAATATATTAAAATAAAATTTTAAAAATAGAATAAATTATTATGTAAAAATAATTATTTATTTTAAATTTACTATATATAAAATTAAAACATAATATTTGGATTCATTTTTTCTAATTTACAATTTAATTTTTTTATTAAAAAGAAATTTTTAATTATTTTAGTATTAAATTTATGTTATTTTTAAAAATTTAAATGACTAAAATTAAATGGGCAAATGTCTAAAATAGCATCTTTCTAAGTTTTTATTCCAAAAATAGTATCATTAGTTTAAATTTCTAAAAATAGTACAAATTTAAGATTAAAATGCATTAAAACTATATTTTAAAAGAAAAAAACTAAACCCTAAATTGGAAAAAATGAACCCAAACACAATACTTTAAGTTTATATATAATTTGTTTAAAATAAATAAGTATTTTTACATAAGTATTTGTGCTGTTTTGAGAGTTTAATTTTGAGATGCTAAATTTAGAAGAAAAACTTGAAAAGATGTTATTTTAGGGTATTACTCAAATTTTAAATTATATTTACAACCAAAATTTAAAATATTGCTATTTTAATTAATTGTCCAATTTAATTTTAATATCTTTATACAAATGAAAATAAACAAAAAAAATGTAATATACCGACTAAGACAATTTTTTTTAAACGTTAATGTTTCAGGACGAAATTCAAACTAATCACACGAAATCAATAGAAATCTAGATTTTTTATCATTAAAAGAGTTTTTTGGTGTTCATTTATAGTTGAAATCACTATATAAAATTCTCTTTGCCAAAGTGGAACCTAAATGTCCTGCAAACTCAACTAACTGATAAATAGTTTTCAAAGATCATATCAAGCTTAAACTCATGGGACAACACAAATGATATATTAAATGATGCATTAGTACCAAGTAATCACACTTAAGGTGAAAAATATCTAGATCAACAAATGTTCTAGTAAAAATCCTAGGCTAGAAATGTATGTCAATCCTTTTTCTATAATGTTTTTATATATATGTGAATAAAGATGTCGAGAAAACAAAAGAGATATAAGTTAAGGGTATACGAGATCCAACGACCGCTGATGTCAAGCTCATGTTTGCCTTGAACAAATGCCACATCTGACCACCCCCACGTAGTCCCAATTCAACCTCAACCTAACTGTCGGTATCAGATTCAAATTCAAGATCCAAACCCATTAATAAATCTATAACGAAGAATGGACCAAAGAACATCCGAATCCAAAATACAGCGTCCGCACAAGAATGAAGAACAAAATTCATTAACTAAAATAAAAATAAATGTTGTAATGATCGAGAATTAACGGCAGTTTATGTAACTCTCGAAATTAATTGACATATGTACTATAAATAGGAGACAATTTGTGTGTGAAAAGAGGATCCAGAAAATAAGAAAAAAAATATTTTTGAAAACTTGTGCTAGAACTGAATAATCTTTATATTTGGTTCTAACACTAACCTCGACCAAGTCTATGACCATCGATGGGGATTTCTTCAATTTATTCTATAAGTTTTCTAAGTACTTCTTTGATATAGGCTTCTAAACCTTTGAATGCTTCATCCGCAATTTCTGTTTCTTATAACTTGGATTAGAAGACAGCTAAATCTTCAAAGATGATGTTAAATTGTATGATTGTAAAAATATATTTGAGAAAAAACTCTTTCTATTGGAAAAAATAAGAAGAATTGCAAGATGGATTAGAATACTCTAAGATAAATGTACATAAATAAAAGAATGATTGAATATTTGTGAAAAATGATATCGGCTTCAACTTATAAATTTCACTATATCATTGTATTTGCCAAATATGTTCTTCACGGAATGATGAAAGTTATTCCTATATTATTTTGTACAAAAAGTAATAATAATATGGGATGACATAACGATATTATATAAACATTGATTAATACATTATATTGCCAAGATGGTGATAGTTTTTAGTGTTCTAAAAATATGATATTAGTAATTTTTATTCTAAAGTTAACACAAATTCTTTTGTAAATATGTTTGTTTATTCTTTATAAATTGCAAATATTATATTTGAGTTCTTATATTTTAATAAGATTAAAATAGTTTTAATTATTTTATGTTAATTTTTGGTATTTTGTGAAAAACGTTTAGTAATAGCATATTTGAAAAAGAAATTTAAAAATATGAAAATTTTGAAAGTTAATTTTTTAACATTTGTAGTTTAAAGAGGCACTTATTTTTTTTTAAAAAAATCACAAATTTGTTGGAAGCTTAGCAAAATACTAATAGTTTATTAAGCACGTAAACTCAAGACTTTTGTAATGTGGATAAAAAATAGTTTTATCCTTGTGATAAGATCAATGATTCAGAAACGCTAGTCGATGATTCTCTAATATTAATTGAAAAATGTAATTAGTAAAAAATTATTTAGGTGTTATATATTTTATTTAAGTTTTATGTGATAAGTTTTTCAAGTATAAAAAGAATCATTTTTATATATTATTTTCAACTAAATAATGATATATTATTTACAATTAAATAATGATATATTATTTATTTATTTAGTTTTACATTAATGAATATGTAATCCAATAACATTATGATTAATATTTTTATTTTCATGCTTTTAATGTTATTTAGAAAAGGACAATTGACTAAAATATCAGTATTTTAATTTTTTATTCCAAATATAGTATTAATTATTTAAAATTTTCAAAATAATATAAATTTAATATTAAAAATAATTATAAATATTTTCCTAATAAACAAAAATTTAAATCCTAGATTGGAAAAATTGAACCCAAAAGTTATATTTTAATTTTATATATAATTTATTTGAGATAAATACTTATTTTACATAATAATTTATGTTATTTTAGGAATTTTATTTTTAATATGCTAAATTTTGAAAATAAACTTAAAAATAGTATTTTATAGTATTAATCAAAAATATAACCACTAAATATTGGTGATATGATATTTTTTTTAATTAATATTGATTATGTTGATTTGTTAATTGCATATGTCAACATATAATTTAAAGATATATAAAACATAATATGTTATATATTATGGCTGTTTTATGTAATATATTCATTTATCAATTGATAAAATATGTATATTTTAAATTATGAACTAAAACAAATATATAATTTATAAAGTATTTCTTTTATGTATATTATATATTTGTCTAGATAAAACTTTATAAATTAAAAAAAGATTTGAAATTCATTTTGTTCCTAGGGATAAATTAAATAATTAGTAAACATTTGAAGACAAATAAATCGTGAAGGTTTGATCATATAATTATGAAAATACAAAAAAAAAAGAAAAAAGAAAAACAGATATATGGGCAGATTGAAGCTCTCTTTTCTTTTGGACACACAGTAATTCTCTTATTCATCTGAAAGTAACAAATTTCAGAAAAGCGTAATGAGAACTGGAAATAAATAACCTAGACAATTAAATCCAAAAGAAAGAAAAAAAGAAAAGAAAAGAAAAGAATAAAACCGTTTTTTCTTCATCTTCTTCGTCTCGTCTTCTTCTTCATTCCGTGTGAAGAAGGTCAAAACTAAAAACCAAACCAATCCAAATTCCGCCGCTATCTCTAAGAGTAAAAAAATGGTGATGCTCCACTCTTTCTCGAATTCAAAGATCTCCTCGTTATACTAGCTTTTCTCGTCGTTATCACCACGGCTTATGCTGTCTCTGATCGGTGTTTCACCTTTCCGGTTTGTTTCCGGTAGCCGGATATCTCTTACACGAAGATTTTATAATTACTATGAAGAGCAGCGCTCAGTTCAATATCAAAAACAGAGATAAACAGACGAAGAATGGTACAAATGGCTTTTTGCCCAATTCGCTAAAATTCATCTCTACCTGTATCAGAACCGCTTCCTCCGGTGTTCGCTCAGCTAGCGCTTCCGTTGCTGCTTCTCTCTCCGCTGATTCTCAGGAGCTCAAGGATCAGGTTTATCTCAATTGATTTCTCCGATTCGCTTTTTTTTTTTCTGGAATTGGAATTTGGGTCTTTGATTTACAGTAAAATCAGATACAAATTTTTTGTTTGAAACGTCTTCCAATTGCCTTCACGCAATTTCGATCAGATTAAGAGTTTTAGCCGATAGGTTTGACTTGAACGAGAATGATCATGACAATGAAGAGTTCTCAACGTTTGAAATTCTTCAACTTTCATGAGTCATGATGCTTGTTACAATCTATAGAAGGTTTTAGTTGCTCCATGGTAAAAGAAACGAGAGATTTGAGATAGTTTCTCTGTATTGTCTTAAATGAAAGTCAATTCGTAGGATGTGTAAAATTTGGATTTTCTTGGATCCTTCAAGTTTATTTTAAGGTCAAACAGAAGGGGAGGTAGAGACTACAATTGCTGCTTTGTATTGTAACCTACGAGGATGTAATTTGTGATTGGTTATTTCACTGAACGAAAGGATTGATCCCAGCTTAGCTCATGGATCCAACAATGTTTGTGTGCTCAAATACTGTTTCTGTCAGATGATCTTCACGAATACTGGTTTATATATTGATCAAGCTGTTTTCGTACTAATCTGCTTCTGAATTTGATTCTGTTTGGTTGGTGCAAGATTGTGATCACTGATGCTTAACATTTTTGTTTGGTCAAGCAGGTGTTGTGGTCTTCCTTTGACAGACTGCACACAAATGAATCTTCCTTCAAGCGCGTTCTCTTACTGGGTTATACCAACGGGTTTCAAGTCCTTGATATCGATGATGCAAGTAATGTCAGCGAAATTGTGTCCAGGCGGGATGATCCGGTTACATTTCTACAGATGCAACCATTACCTGCTAAATGTGAGGGAATTGAAGGATTTAGATCATCACATCCCATGCTTTTGGCAGTTGCTGATGAAGCCAAGGGTTCAGGTCCTATTGTCACTGGCAGAGATGGATCAATTAGAAATGGTTATGAAGAACATGTTGCCCTCTCTGCAACAGTTGTGCGATTCTATTCACTTAGATCTCACAACTATGTTCATGTATTGAGATTCCGATCTACTGTCTATATGGTTAGATGCAGTCCTCGGATTGTAGCTGTTGGCCTTGGTTCACAGGTCAGTTCTAGCCCGTTTTTATAAAGTACAATTCTTTTTTGGTAGCATGATAATCTGCTGGGTAGAGAGAATTTAATTCATTTGATTATGACATATTAAGAGAGAGGCAGCTATTAACGTTTTACTATTTCGATGCAGATATACTGTTTTGATGCTCTAACTCTTGAAAATAAATTTAGCGTCCTCGCACATCCAGTTCCTCAGACTGGAAGCCAAGGGATATCGGGGGTCAATATTGGATATGGTCCAATGGCTGTCGGGCCTAGATGGTTAGCTTATGCTTCCAATAGTCCTTTGTCATCTAGTATAGGTCGTTTGAGCCCTCAGAATGTTACTCCTGGCGTCAGTCCATCTACCTCGCCAAGCAGTGGTAATTTAGTGGCAAGATATGCCATGGAATCTAGTAAGCATCTGGCGGCCGGGTTACTAAATTTAGGTGACAAGGGTTACAAGACTTTATCTAAATACTGTCAAGATATTAAGCATGATGGTCCGGGTTCTTCGCTTTCATCTAGTCCTGGCAAGAAAGTTGGCCGGGCCACATCTCACTCAACAGACTCAGATGTTGCTGGAATGGTTAGTCTCCTAGAGAAAGCATCTTATCTTGATTATACGGAAATTTGGTTTTTTGTACGTTTACTTGAGAATGGGAAATATTGGGACGGTGTATAATAGTGCAGAAAATCTGTGGGTTGTGGAATGTTCAAGATAAGGCAGCTGGAAAGGTTTTGACTTGTTTATCAAACAGAAACCGATTATTATCGCCACAACCTATTTTTGGATAGTGAATATGTGATAACAATTTGTCTTTATTTTGTGTTATTTAGTTTAGACTTCAATAATTTTAAGACAACGAGTATGACCCTCTTATTATTTTGACCTGTGGCAGGTTATTGTCAAGGATTTTGAATCCCGAGCTATTATATCACAATTCAGGGCTCACACCAGTCCAATTTCTGCTCTCTGTTTCGACCCAAGTGGCACTCTACTAGTAACAGCTTCAATCCACGGAAACAATATTAACGTTTTCCGGATTATGCCGTCCCGTACAAAAAATGGACAAGGTGCTCAAAGCTATGATTGGAGCTCCTCCCATGTCCCTCTTTACAAACTACATCGTGGCATGACATCGGCTGTATGTTTCTTATTCCATCTTCTCTTGTAAGTAGGATTCATTTCAAATGTTGTTACAGTGAACGTTGCTGTGCTATAATTTACAGGTAATACAAGATATTTGCTTTAGTAGCTACAGTCAGTGGATTGCAGTTGTTTCATCTAAGGGCACCTGTCATATTTATGTTTTATCCCCGTTTGGTGGAGAAAATGTTCTTGAAGTACGGAATTCTAATGTAGATGGACCAACGCTTACTCCGACATTGTCGCTGCCATGGTGGTCGAGTCCATCATTTATGACGACCCATTTTTCGTTTCCACCACCAGCATCTGTAACTCTTTCTGTGGTTAGCCGAATCAAATGCAACAATTTCTTCCATGCTGCAAGTTCCGTTGTAGGAAAACCATCCTTCCCTTCTGGCTGTCTTGCTGCTGTTTTCCATCAATCTGTGCCACATGAACTGCAGTCCTCAGCTCATGCCTTGGACTATCTACTGGTTTACACTCCATCGGGTCATGTAGTTCAATACAAACTCATTCCATCTCTTGGAGGAGACCAGGCTGAGAGCAATTCGCGAATTGGAGAAGCTTCTGTGCTGACCTCGGAAGAGGAATTGAGAGTGAAAGTAGAACCAGTTCAATGTTGGGATGTCTGCCGAAGAACAGATTGGCCAGAGAGAGAGGAGAACATATGTGGGCTTACTTTTGGTGGACGGAAATTTACAGATTTAAGCATTGATACTTCTGATAGTGAAGATCTAGTGAAAACTCTAGAGAAACACCATGTTTATCTTGCCAACGCAGAGGTGCTTATAAACTCCGGAAGAAAACCAATCTGGCAATATTCAGAGGTTATATCTAATTCTCTGGCCATTTCTTCTTACTGTGTAGAAGATACAAATGGCTAACATTTCCTTAAATCATCTAAATTCCAGATATCTTTCTATCCAATGTTTCCACCAGCGGCTGACGACAAGAATCTGAACTTACATCAATGTGGCGGGGAGATAGAGATCGAGAAATTATCTGCAAATGAGGTTGATATTAGGCGGAAAGATCTGCTTCCGGTGTTTGATAATTTTCAGAGTGTGTATTCCAGTTTTCGAAATCGGTAAGTTACCCGAGTAACTGCGTCGCACATCTTTCAGATTGCAAGTCGAAGTACTTAGCGTTGGGTCTATTGCTGAACTCTTTGTAGATGATTCCAATACGCATTATTTGAGATTTGTTACTTTTTCTATGAGGATTTTTATTTCTTGAAAGCTATCTAATATTTTCATTTGTCTATTACCTTTCACTATAGTATACTGCTTTGGTTTTTATAAAATATATGTGATCTTGTTTCTGTGACTAATCCAAAAACGAGAGATCTTTTGGAGGTTTCATGGGATTAGGCCGAGGGAGAGAATTTATTTCTTTTGGTTGTTCTTTTTTAATTTATTTTATTGTGTTTGTGATTCTCTAAAATATCAGATTTGGTTTCCCTCATTTTGCCTGCAGGGGATTTCATGGGGAAAGAGACTCAGATTTTTCTTCTGATCCCAGAAAAGTTAAAGAAAATCATCGATTTAAAGGTAATCAAAACTAACTTGCTAATCGATGCATTACAACATTTCTAAAATCTTTGAAACTGAATATAGCAGGTATCATTTACCCCAAGAATGAGGAAAGACAAGAAACTAGTTCCGATTTTGCACCAATACCGAATCAAAATCCTCATAGCGGAATTGTAACATTCAAACAACCTGTGGTTTCCATTTCTTCCGCTGTGAAAGACACCAATTATATAGACGCTGCTCATATGTTACAAAAGAACAACACGTCCCTGACCGCAACTGAAAACAGCATCGGCACAAGTGGAGCAGTTTCAAATGTAAGTTCTAACCGTTCTGATATGAGCATGAATGCAGCGGACGAGGGCGAGGGAACCATTGTTGGCTCTCCAAATTTCAAGCAGGTTTTCAATGAAGCTGAAGCAGAGAAGAAAGTTGATCCATCTGATCAAAGAAAACTAGATGATAATGATGATGCTGATGATGATGATAATGGTGACGATGATATGTTTGGTGGTGTTTTCGCTTTCTCTGAAGAAGGTAAGACGATATCCATCCTATTAGTGAACATTCTATTATTCGTTTCGTGTTTTTTCGGATTTCATATTTGAGGTTTCAGGTTTTTTGAGTTCTAGAAAATAGTTCACATTTGAAATTATATCATACTTTGGTTTTCTTTCGGTTCTTGTTTTCCAAGTTTCAAATTTTTTGAGTTTTAAAAAGTAAACTCTCTTTGGGATTAAAAAATTTCAGTTAGTTTGAACAAAATTAATCCAAGTTTTAATATATTTAATTCAAAATTATGAGTTGTTTTATAAATTTTGGTTAATTCATTTTATACTGAAATGAATCTAATGAACATCTTTTTATGGGTATTTTAAATTGCAGGCTGAGTTTAATTAAAAATTATGACCAAGCTCCAATGGAGAAAGGGGTCACTTACTAATCCCTTTGCTACAACTTACTCAGATAATATTAAAAAATCAATTCCTCTTTTATTATTTGTTTTCTGTAAATACTTGTAAATGGATTATTCGTACTCAACAGTCTCTCAGATTTGCATGCACTGTTTTTTTTTCTTCACGTGTAATTCATTCAACGGAAAAAGGGAAAAAAAATAGAATAAAGAAATTTATTTCTTTTTGGTTTTTTTATTTCAGTAAGCATGAGATAATGTTTTTGTATTTCCTAGGTGATAAATCAAGTGAATGAATGTTCATTTTGGCTAAGATTTAGTGTCTTTTTTTAGTTCAAATCATATTATAATGCTAATTAGTACATTAGGAAGAACAGAAAGTATTGTGTTCACATTTGATGTAAACAAAATTACAAATTCGATGGCTTCAACACAAACACCAACAGATTTGGTTTCTGCAAGTGAAACTTTTCGAGTACATTATCTTCAGAACAAAGTGCAAATCACAGTTAATGTTGATGTTTGGAGATTGCAGATTCAATTGCTTCAAAACAAGCACCAATAGGTTTGGCTTTAGCCATAGCTTCTGCAAGTGAAACTCTTGCTTCACTATAAGAATGCAATAATGAGACAGTGTTTGAAACTGCCCATTTGATATGAGCTTCCTTCTCAATTACTGTAAAACCTAGCCATTGCAGAACACTGTTTAACTGTAATAGGAAAAAAAAAAAAACATTAGAAGACTGTAAGTCTCACATTGCATCCAAGTAGAAGAGACTTTAGGGTAACAAAACCTTAACAACATCTGAGTAGAAACCTTCAGAGTATCCAAATAGTATATGTTCTGTTACCATTCCTCCAAGTATTACACATGAAAAGTTGTTTAGTGTCTGCACACAATAAAAGCCAATCTATTAAAAACAGCTTAAGCTACAAATCATTCAATTACATCTTTTATTTTGATGAAATCTTACCTTGGTTGAGATATTGCCTTGAGTACACTACATGGGGGAGAGAAAAAATAGTCATTCAAGAACATACACAATAGAGACACATATATATGTGAAGTATATAACATACCGATAAATTCGTAAGCTTGTGTGCAGCACCGACCTACAGTAATAGTTATATGAAGAGCATCTCCAAAGTATTATTCAATTTTAGACACAATACGGTATACTCCTTACTGCATGATTGTACCAATACTGTAATTGCTAACTTTTACCAGTTGTTGTACATAATTCAAAGCTTGTTCTGTAGTAGTGTACATAATGAAAAGCTGACCATTTGCTTTTTGAAACCAAGAACCAAACCACTTACTTCTTTAAGGAACTCGAAGCCCACAAATTCTACTCTGCCGATCACACTCGACACATTCTGACGTAAATCTTCAACATTTGGAATTTCATAGTGTCTTGGAAGAACTCCAAGCAAGTAACCAACCAGAAAATGCCCAGATTCATGCTGCAAGTTTCAATATTTTGCCCATAAGATAAATATATAACACAACAATATAGGTCATGTTTGATTGATACTATCTGATTGTCCTTAAACGTAAACTGCAATCACATTGCTTATTTTGTTAAAAGAAGAGAGGTAGGATAACAAATTACTGAAAGATTTCACCTGAACAACAGAGAACCAATCTTCTTCAGGTGAAGTTTTAGTTTCATCTTCTTTAAATATTTCGACTGAATTCTGCAAAAACAAAAACACAGTTTTGCTTGAATAAGTATATCAAATTACGTTTGTTTCAAACAAATGAACCCAGAATTGAAGATAACCGAAAGTACCTCTTCTGCAGAAACAGATTCAATGCTTCTTGAGACAGAATCTATTAGCGACCAAAGATCAGATAGATTGGTTTTTCTACTTATGTCTGATTTATCCAATGCGTGCACTTTCTTAGGAATCTAAACACACAAATATTACGAACTCAGCATGAGAGATAGAGAGAGAGAGCGAGAGAGAGAGGATAAACCAGTTTGACAGAGCCGAAGGCAGAGAGGTCGCCATGTTTGCGTTTAAGTTGCTTGACGAGAGAAATAGCAGTTTCGTAATTGCCTCTCGAGAGCTCTTTACTCACTCTCTCCAGTGCTCTCCGGCGGCGATCTACCGGAGATTTAGCTCCAACCACCATTAGGCGGCTCGTCGGGAGATAAGAGGTAAAGCTCATATTGGTTAATGTTGGATTTCATAACTGTGAAATATTAACCAGACGTGATGGGGATGTAGCTCAAATGGTAGAGCGCTCGCTTTGCATGCGAGAGGTACAGGGTTCGATCCCCTGCATCTCCATTTTTATTTTTGTGAGTAGTTTCTTAGTTTTGAAAAATAAAGTTAAAGAGATTAGAATAAAAATATAAGGATAAAAAGACATTTGACTTGGAAGATTGCGAATTTTGTAAAGTCATATGCTATATTCTCAATTTTGTCAATTTAATCATTATGCACAAACAATCAATTGCAAAATCTGTTGACCAACCATCTTTTCTTGTCATTGACCATTTTCCAACAAATTACATAGCTATTTGACTAATAAAAACTTGTTTGAATTCGAGAATTTTTGTTTAGGAATTAAAGAAGTGAGGTTTAAACTGATTGTATTTATTATTTATTTAACAAGATGTATTTTGTTTAAAATTTATTGGTTAATGTTTAGTGTTTATAAAAAAACTATTATATTGGATGGACTAGTTTACTTGTTTTTGTTTATTTGAAATCTAAATAATAAAATGAATATCAAAATACAGGTAAAAAATTTATATTTGATAGTACACAAAAATTAGTTTTATGTTTTCAAAATATGGAAAATGAGTAAACAAAACAAATAAGATGATAATACAGAAAAAAATAATTATAGAAAAGTAGACGCATCCACTATTTAGCGATTTGATATTCATATACATAGGGATAATTTTGGGTTTAAAAAAAATTTATAATACAAACTACAGTATTGGGAAAGTACATTGTTTATAATACTTGCAAAGAATGTCTATTTAACACTCATGTTGTCACAATCCACCAAAGAAGTTATGAGACAATATCATAGTGTTTGCTATATCTGACACCAAAAATTGTGTGCAATAGCTTTCCAATGTGATATACTCAGCCTTAACAGTAGAAAAAATTACACAACATTTGCTCCTTTCTCATATTTACACAGCTTAACTTCGGGCTTTGGCTCTGATTGATAAGAATAAGAACGTAACTCTTGCCCCGTAAAGCTAATTCTTACACATATATTCGTGATTCAACCATTGACTTTGGTGGTAACTGATTCTTGAGAGAACATCTTAAAAATTCATCACATACATTTTATTGTGGTTGTTAAGCAATAAACTAGGTTTGTTGTTCTTAACGTATATCTTTTTTAGAGTCTGATCAATTGAGAGTATATATAAAAACTTTATATAACTGTTTTTCTTTGTTCTAGCACTTGTGATAGAGAGAGAAAAAAACATTATTTGATAATCCCTCTGCAGGAACTCTCAAGGTTCAGTTAAACAAGGAACACTCCAGTGTCCAATCCAACATACATATTAAAGAGCAGATACAATTAAAGGCGAGAAGACAATATGAGTTCAGCGGCGAGAATAAGGTGAATACCCTGAATAAGCATACCTGGATGTTATTGATGAAGGCGGACGCTCGGATTCAGCCATGCTTGGGTATCTAAATGATGATGATCGGTAGTATTCAGCTAATGAATCCGCTGTAACATATCGGGAGTACAAGTCATCATCTTCTCTTACCGAGGAAGCTCTCAGGTATGTTCTTGGTGGATTTTCAGGAGCACGTAAGTTATAACTGTGATAAGGGTCTCTCCTGTAGTTTTCCATAGCAACCACTGAAGCTGGTGGGTCGGGCGAGTGGCGAGCCAGGATTTCTCGTCTAGAGCTTAGATGATCATATGGGTTGTAGTCGCTCTCAGGCAAACGATGAAGACGAACTTCTCTACTATGGTCATGCCTCTCAATCTCTGCATTTCTCAAAAGCCGATCATGGTCCACAGATGGATGGTACAAATCCAATGGAACACGGTCTCGGTTGACATCGTGGTAAGACAAAGCAGGAGGCAGAATCGAGTAATGCTGGCTTGCTTCTCTTCTCAAGCCGTATGCTCGGTACTCCCTTTCACTGAGATATACATCACGTGGTTGTTCTTCTCTGCGAGGAGGAGGTGAAGCATTGTGACGCCTTTCACGTGTGTGGGTTGAGTGAGTCCTGCTGTTACCAGGGGCATAACGGTCTTTACCAGATCCTTTTCTGTCAGCATCACGGAGAACATGGTTTGGCTGAGTGTGGGTTATTTGTGCAGGGAGAGGAGCTGGCCGGAAAAGCTTCTTAAGCTTGAATACCTTAAGAACACCAAGAAAAGAACAGAAATGAGAATGCGATATGAATCTGAGGAAACGAAGAAAAATTGTGGTTTTACCTGCTTAGTAGTCAATTCTGTTTTGAACTTGTTTTTGCTGTTGTAGTTTTCTTTAATTGCTTTCCTGAATTGGCTCTCAGGCAATGGTATACAATCGCTAAATACCTTAAAGCGTACCTGAAATGCACAAAATATCATCGAATTGATCGATAAGATAGATAAGTTTCGACCAAAGAATGCAAAAAAAATTCATCACCTCAGAGACAACTTGAAATGAAAGTTTCATTTCTTGAAAAGATGTGGCTAACAAACACAATGAAACACAATGTTACCTGAGCAGGAAAGGATCCACCAAAAGCATTGCGCTCAAGTTTCATCCCACCCACAGAAGAGGCTTGAAAAATTCCATAAAGTAGTTTGAGATCATAGTCATAGAGAAAAAGCTTAAGCCCGGGCTTGATACCCATGACATAATCTTTCCTTTTCTCTTGTACGCCCATTACACTGAACCGAAAACAATCGGGTCTAGTTTTTGCATTGCACATGAAGATCAATCCACCGATCTTTACTTTCCCATCCCCATCCTTCTCTATTTTGTCAGTATTGACAAGCTGCTCTTTCCTCTCTCCCAATTTTTGGTTGGTTACATCAGCAGCAGCTACGTCCTCTTTCTTTTGTTTCTTGTTAGAATCTAAAACCTGTTGTCTCTGTCTCTTCTTTCTGCGTCTCTTGTTCTCAGTTAAGCCAGCTTTTTCCTCAGTTAACTGGTTTTGCTTATCTTTTTCAGCAATGGTCTTTTGTTCGTCTCCTTCACTAGTATTCACCTCCAGCGAATTCAATCTATCAACACTACTGCGTTGCTCGTTTACATCTAACGAGTTGTTGTTATTTTGGTAGTTCTGCTCCAACCGAGGAGTTCCTTTACCAACTTTGGTTTTAATCAATGGTGCTGCTGGATTCTTTCTTAATTTAGCTTTCGCCTTCAGTTTTCTTGGTTGTTTCTTCTGCACTGAAAACACATTTACAGGGGCTTCTACAGATCCGTCAATAGCTTTCTCTGTTTCCATCACATTTTCTCCTGGAGAAGCTTGTGTGTTTTTTTCATCTGTCCCTGCTGAAACCAGATGCACTCTTTCATTGGGTCCCTGCAATACAGTTGCATTCTCCTTATCCATCCCCTGAGAAAGAGTTCCTTTGATTTTTTCCCCCGTTTGTAATCTCTTCCCACTACTCTTTAGATTGCTAGCTTTTCCCTTTGGTGTTATATTACCAGAAGGTTCAGCTTCAACAGCATTTGCATCATCATCTGCAGGTTGAGGAGCTTCTGCAAATTGTTCTAGGTCATTCTTCAACTCCATATCATTTACTCCAAGAGAAGTTTCTAAATCTTTGTCTTTTCCAGAAGAACATTGAAGGGAATCTGCAACAGACTCTATAACCTTCAGTGTTTCCTTTTCGCTTTCACCAAGAAAAGGCACTCTAGTTTGTTCATCTTTCTTAACACCTTGCTCTACGGTGACATTCTCCTCACTAGCCACCTGAACAGCAGTTCCTTTTAGGCTTTTCTTTTTCACTAGCCTCTTTACTTTCCTAACAATTTTAGCCTTCGGCCGTAATCCCTGTGGCTTTTTTATTCCAGAAGAACTTGCTTCGAAAGAAGCAAGAACGGAGGATTCTTTCACAGTCTCATCCTCTGTTTTATTTTCCTCCACCACTACATTTAAAGCTGTCTCATCCGATTTTGCATCCATGAATGTTTCTACAAACTTCTCATCTTCCTTACTTTTTTCTCCAGCAAAGGTATCTACAACCTCATTCTCATCCTTTTGAGCTTCAGTTTCAACCACCACTTCTTCATCCTTTCTGACATTATCAACATTCTCAACTACCGAGGCCTCGAGGACGAGAGTTTTCTCAGCATTTAGATGTTCCATTTTTCAACAGACAAGCAGATTTCACTTGCTGCAAATAAGGTTCAAATTAAGCAACTAAGGAGCATCCTATTGTCTAACACCCAACCAGTGGGATAATAAACAATAAATCACCTCTAATGACTATATTATTATGATGCCACAAAGACTAAATATGAATAAGGAAACCATCACTGCATCACATACAACTTAGTATCATGCCACATGAATTAGCTTAAAATTTCATTCATGGAGAACTACTATTCAAAGGAGACAATGCAAAACTTATGAACCACACAAAATTGGAGAACGGATAGGTTTTTTGTTCATATGTCACCAAAAGTGTCAAAGCTTTATATGGGTAACAGAAAATCTCAAAGATAAGTAACGATCACACAAAATCAATTCTATTCAAGAAAAAAAATTCATTGGCGATGGTTCACAGATTATCTCATAGCTTCAAATCAGATCTGTAATCTACAACAGCTGAAATTTAGGAACAAATCATACAAGAATCGACAAGGTTTAGCATACCTGTAATCGAGCGAGCAATCAATAGAGAAGCGATGGAGAGAAATAACTTCTCAGAATTATAAATCCGATGCGAAGTTTTGATTTTTAGGGATAACTTTTTTTTTTTTTCCTCCGTCGAGAAATTTTATTTTATTCTGCTCTAAGGTTGCGGCAATAATTTTTTTTTGGTAACATAGACGGTAGCAATATTGATTTAATAATCTAATATTTTTTAACAAAAGTTTAACACTTTAATGCTAAAGATAAGGAAATCAAAAGTGTAATACTTTAACATTTTAATTCTTTTTCTCCATATTTATTCATCCTCTACACTGAAACATTAATATCAAGCTTGAATACGGCAGAAACGGCGAAAAACATTAAAACCATTCGTGTGACACAATCAAACCAATCAATATCACATCTCCTCTTCGCATATAATACCTTGTTTTTCTGCGACACCATTTCCAAAATATTGGATACCTACTACAACGCTTCAGAGCAATAGATTAATTATAGCAAGTCGACCATATTATTTGACAAAAAATACCGGTTACCACCCAGACATTGATAAAAAGAGGAATAGCAAAATACATGGAGATTCCGGATAATTTAAAATGGTCAAAAACTACCATATTTGCGTATGTTAGAAAGCACATTCAACGGAGAATAAAATGGATGGTCAACAAAACTACTCTATCGTGGAGATAAGAAAATAATGATAAAGTCAGTGGCAGTGGTCATTCCAACCTACGTGATGTCATGCAATTTTGCACCAAAATTACTATTGCAATTAGTAACTTTTGGTGGGTCAAAGGAGGCTCTATGGCGGGTACTCATTGGATCCGTGGGAAATACTATGTCTTTCAAAATCAGAGGGAGGTATTGGTTTCAAAAACTTAGAAGATATTAATAAGGCGTTATTAGCAAAACAACTATGGCGATTGGAGAAAAGTCCTACGGCACTTGTGGCCCGAGTTCTAAAGGGGAGATACTTTAAGGACATTAATGTCTTTCAAATAAAGAAACCAAACCGCGCTTCATATGGCTGGAGAAGTATCTGGCCCGCAATGGAGCTAATTCATAAAGGCACAAGGAAAATAATCACTTATAATGATGGGGCCAACATATGATTGGATCCATGGATCCCAAACTCATTTCCAAGGCCTCCTCATAGCCTCCACTAATCTAATAACCCCAACCTACAGGGTATCAGACTTTGTAAATGCAGAGACGGGTCACTGGAATACCCAAGTGCTCAAAAGAGTTTTCACCCCGTAAGACGTACGACTAATCACTTTTGTCACAGTCTCAACAAAAATGGATCAGAGAAAATTCTGCTGGCATTTCTCGAAAGCAGGAGACTACACAGTCAAATCGGGCTATGCGATTCTCCATAAACGAGGATCTCTGAAAAGCCAGCTCCTATTACAACAACCATCGATATCTCCCCTTAAGAAGGCCGTCTGGAAGCTCAGAATTCCGAGGAAAATCCAACACTTCTTTTGGCAATTACTATCAGGAGCACTAGCTACTCATAGTCAACTTACTTATCGCCACATTTGAGATGACACGACCTGTGAGATTTGCGGACATGGCTCAGAATGTATCAACCATGCTCTGTTTCAATGTCCACCAGCACGACAAACGTGGGATCTATCGTATATCCCAACATCACCCACCATCTTCCCCTAGATAGTCTCTTTGGAAACCTCGACTATCTACTTTGGCGTTCGCCGGAGGCACCATCGGCAGAAACACATCTACAAAGATTTCTATGAATCATATGGTTCATATGGAAAGCCAGGAATGATAAGATATACAACAATATAGATCAAGCAATCGTGGAAATCTTGGAGAAGGCCCGCAGGGAAAACAACCTATGGTTCTCATCCACATAAATACAAGAACGGGAGAAGTCAAAGGTATCGATAAGTAAACTATCAGATACAAACGATTCAGGCCTATCACCATTCGTCTGTTTCGTCGACAAATGGAAAGAGGGGGAAACCACATCGGAAATGGGTTGGATCCTCAAGCTTCAGGATGGAACAAGTGATCTGATGGGTATGAGAGGCACATACTGTGGAATATCTCCATTGCATATAGAATTTCTCGGGTTACGCTGGACAATGATGAGTTTGCACAAGTTGCAACGCCACGATAACAGGTTATTCACCGACTCAATGGACTTAATCAGTTTAGTCTCAGATCCAGAACGGTGGCCAGGATTCACAACAGAGATATAGAAATTTGAAGCGATGCGTCAATATTTCGCAGGGTTCTCCCTGAACCACCATGCAAGAGGGAACAATTCACAAGCGGATGCACTTGCAAAGCAGGTACGGAAAAAAAAATTTATATTCTCGTACGTTAGCACCTTAATACCGCATTGGTTTGTGGATACACTACGTATCTTCTAACCAGCAAATATTGTTATGTAATTAACAAGTGACAAAAAAATAAGGGAATCAAAATTTATATTTTTGAAATAGATATAAAAATGTTACAACCACTAATTCATTTATTTTTTTCAAATTGCAGCGATTATTAGAATCAAATGATTCCATAAAGTATTTGTATTAATAGGTGAGAATTACATATTTATAAATATATATGATTGCGGATAATTAAAATTAAAGTCTAACATTTTATGTCAATTGGATATAAATATTTACATCCAAAAAAATTTAAATGAGAAATATATAGTTCATCACCAAAAATCAATCGTGATTGAGATCAAAAATATTTACTCATTGGCATTTTGTCAATTAGTGTTTCATGTGATATCAATTATTTTGTGTATGAATATGAGCTAAATGAGGTTTATCATTAAATATTTTAGACATTAATTTATCAATATCTACTAAGATAAACATTCATTCAAGTTTGTTAGAGTATCATCACCACATTTGCTTTCCATATTTTTTATAATTAAATTAATAAAAAATTATTAATTACACATCTTAATAACCAAACAATCAATATTCTTTATTTAAATTAATAAGTTTAGTTTTGTTTTTATTTGCAAACACAATCAATATACTTTTAAATAGAATTTTATGGTATATGTTTTTAATATTAAATTCGAATTATTAATAATTACTTTGAAATATAAGTGTTATATATATATATATAAATATATTCTATAATATAAAATAATTAATTAAATTAATTTTATTAATTTAATTAAAACAAAATCTTCTATTTAATTCCATTGAAATTTATTTCAAATATTGTTTTAGTTTCTAAGTTTTAAAATTGTTTATCCCCACACATATCCTACTACATATTAAATGAAAAATATTAAAATCCATATTTTAAAGATGCCACGGATTCAAAATCATGAGATTTTAAGAGTTTAAACAAAATCAATTGATCTTTGTAAGAAATTTTACAGTTACATATAACACAAGAAAGAAAAAAATATGATAAATATTCTTTGTATTTTATTTAAAAATTTATTTAAATAGAAAAAATTTAAAATATTAACTTTTAACTGTGCATAGCATATATACTATCCTACTTATCAATATAAATTATCACATTATAATCAATTAGTCAATTAAACACCATGTTTTTGGTTGAAACAAAAAATATATAATGGATAATCAGTCTAAAAATAATTATTTATATATATACGAGAAAATTAATAGAATCAAAGTATAGTTCGGCATATATATACGTATTAAATATCAATAGTGACTAATCAATATTTACTTGTAAGTAACTATAAATATATATGAGTTATATTCACTTATAGAATTAGTTGTAAACATAGACTAAAACAAATGGATTTTGTGCTCAAACATTTGGTTTTAAGAAAAGTGGTGATACATAAATATGATTATGAAAATACGAAACCTACATATAAAGATAATAATCACATAGAATAACTCAATTATAATATTTTAATTATAATATAATATCTTAATTATATTTGTAATTTATTTACAGTAAATATATATTTTTTAAAAATAATTTGTGATATTTTTGAAATTTTAAATTTAAAGTATTAAATTTGAAATAAAAATTTTAAAATATGATATTTTAATGTATTATTCTACATAAAATATCACATTTTAAAGTTATTTTTCTTAATTGTACTTTTCTAAATCTATCATAATAAAATTAAAATTTTAAAAATAACATAAATTATTATGTAAATTTTTTTGTCTATTTTAAATAATATTTTTCTAGTTAAATTCATTTAAATTTATCAAGTTAGAAATTTTTTTTAATATATTTTAATATTAAATTTATGTTATTATTAAAAATTAAAATAATAATAATAATTTAAAATAAAAATTCTAAATAATGTTATTTTGGAAAAAATTTCTTAAAACTTGAAATAGTTTTTAAAACTTCTTTTGACTATTGAACTTAAAATAATTTCAAAAACTTCCAAATGTTTCGCTTCCTTATTAGTAATTGCAAACGCAATTTTTGTAATTTTAAAGTTTATTGCAATAATAACAAAAAGAATAAAAATATTATTACAAGAAAATTTATTTGTAAAATCTTTGCTTAGTCAAAATGTTTTTATTCGGTGATTATATTTTTGTCCTACAACCCACCCCACCTAATTTGTCTACACTCTCACATTGGAATCTCAGAAATCCGAACTATAAAATTATCCCACTTGTGTGTTTGTGTTTTTTCCACTCTGAATCTCTCTTCGTCTTCTCCGCCTCCCTCCGTCTCACTCCGATTTTTTCCACTTTTGGATCCATGGCTTACACTGCTACTGCTTCTCTACAGTCTCGCCCTCGCCAAATGGTCTCTTCCTTCACCAGAAATTTCGAATCTCCTCTTCTTTTTGTTTCTCCCTAATTTCTTTAGATCTGATTATTTTTCTTACTTGTATTTCTCATGTGTGAATCTGATCTTGATCCAGCTTTTTCTGCCTTCTTTAATGGTAGATCTTATTATAGCGAAGCTCTTTCCCCTGTAGATTGATTTGTTGAAATGGCTGTATTATTCATCATTGGTGGAAGTTAGTTTTTGTTTTATCGAATTTTAGGTATTTGGAGCTTTGAATTTCGTCGATCTGATGAAAAATGCTCTTACTCTGCTTCTTCTAATTATCCAACTGTGTTCTTCTCATATCCATATTTGCATAAGTTCTAACTTTTGTAAGCTGAGCATTGTTTAACATAGTGGATTACCTCTTATATATAGATTGTTTGCTATTTAAATCACAAAATTTTCGTTTTGTTACAATGCAAATCAATGCATTTGCGTTTCGAGTTTTTAACTTTGTACTGATGGAAATTTCTTTGAATGTGATTTTGCAGGCAATTGCGATTAATCCAGTTAAATGTTTTAGCTATGGAAGAAGCAATCTTTCATTTACATTTCGCCCGGTTCTTACCCGATTGAGTGTTTCTTGCGCTGTAAGACTTTTGTCTTCTTTGATTTGATGTTTAAAGGAAACCGAATTATACAGACGTATTGTTTTGAGAATATAATTAGACTTGTTGAGCCAATTCGACTGCTTGAAAACAATGCGATTATGCTTTGTGTTTCTGAATGTTTGTAAACAGGCAAAACCTGAGACAGTGGATAAGGTGTGTGCAATTGTCAAAACGCAACTCTCACTTAAAGATGGTGAGGAAGTTACGGCAGAGACCAAATTTGTTGATCTTGGTGCTGATTCGCTTGACACGGTAACACTTACAAACTTCTACTGTCCCGCTTTTTTATAGGTTTGCTCATTGGATCCAACTGTTGTCATTGATTGTTCATCTCACCATAATGCTTAGATTGGGAATCATAAACCAACAAGAAAGGTTTTTGCGTTAGACTCATGAATTGTGTGTTGTGGGTTTAAGGTGGAGATTGTGATGGGACTCGAGGAGGCGTTTGGTATTGAAATGGCAGAGGAGAAAGCACAGTCAATCGCCACGGTTGAGCAAGCAGCTGAGCTCATAGAGGAACTCTTGATGGAGAAGAAAGCTTAGTAGAAAATCATTGTATTACATATTAAGCAAAAAACCTAAACTTATTGTATCGATTAGCTAGCAACTATTTGCGTCTATTGAGCTTTTATGTTACATTTTCAGAACTATTACAAGCCTTTGTATTCTCTGTTGTCTTAATCCTTTTCTTCCACCCTCTTAAAAGTACTTTCCATATCTTACCTACCCATTTTCTTCTGCTTTCATTTAGAGTTAAATCTAAATATTAAATAATAAATTTTATATAGGGAAAATGGTTATGTTGTTTTTGTGTTGGTATCATTTAAATATTAAATTTTTTAATGATTTATAAATAGTTAATTATGCCGATTTAAATATACAATCAGACAATATTAATAATAAAAATAATATTGTTAACTATATTATTTATTTTAACTAAGTACAAATAAAAATCAATAAATAAAAAATAAATAACATAGTTAACAATATTAATATTGATTAATTATATAATTAAATCGATATATTTAATTATAAATTATTATTTCATTAAAAAATTCGACTCCGTTAAGATTTTGTAAAATTTTGGAAAGAGTAAGAAAATCTTCTCTTTTTTTCCGTTTAGATTGATTCAACTCGGGCAAAATACAAGTCAACAGAACTCAGAAATTAACTTTATACCATTGATTTAGATTTTTGAACCATTTTAATGATAAAAAAAAGTAATCTTGCGAAGTACAACTCATAAGATAATTGCAAAACATAAATACAAAAATAATTTTGGTGTTGAAGAATAATATAAAAGAAGTTGAAGAAAAGTGAAAGTAAAGATGTATTTCAGTCATCTGTTTTACAATGATAGTGGTGATATTTATAGTGTGAGTAAACCGATTTCATAAGTAGGTGCAAAGATAATTATTTACAGCAATTTCTCTTAATTATCTATTATTATAAAGTATTACGTATTATTTTGTTAAAAATCTTATCATGTAAAAATCCAACGGGATAAAAATTATGATAAGGAAAAAAAAGTGTAGATACGTAATCTTCCCCTGAAGAAGATAAATATAATTTCTTCATAGATCCCGTAAATAACGCATTTCAATATTCTGAACATGTTTTCTGAATGTTGTTGTAGGAAGTGCATTAGTGAACAAATCTGTTGTATTATCGCTTGAACGAATATACTCGATGTCAAAGTCTTGATTTCTCTGTAATTCTTGGATATAGGAAAAGAATCTTGGAGGAATATGTTTTGTCCCGTCACTTTTGATATAACTTTCTTTGATTTGGGTGACACATGCAGCATTATCTTCGAATAAATTTGTTGGCTCCTTATTGTTGGTTAGTCCACTTGTTCTTTCGATATGTTGGATTATGTTTCTAAGCCATACACATTCTCTACATGCTTCATGAATGACAATGATTTCTGCATAGTTTGAAAAAGTGGCAACCAAAGTTTGTTTTTGAGATCGCCACGAGATCGAAATTCTACCAATTATGAAAACATAACCGGTTTGAGACCGAGCTTTGTGTGGATCCGATAAATATCCAGCATCTGCAAAATCAACTAAACCAAATTTGGGGTTTCTAGAATAAAATAACCCCAAATCAATCGTACCTTGGAAATAACGAAAAATATGTTTTATTCCATTCCAATATCTGCGTGTAGGTGATGAACTATATCTCGTAAGTAAATTTGTATCAAATATTATATTTGGTCAGATACAATTTGCGAGATATATAAGTGCACCGATAGCACTCATATAAGATACTTCATGACCTCATATGTCTTCATTATCTTCACAAGGTCGAAATGGATCCTTGTTTATATTAAGTGATCGATTAACCATTGGAATACTCAAAAGATTCGCTTTATCCATATTAAATCGTTTTAATATCATTTTTGTATAATTTGATTGATGCACAAATATCCCATCTTGGAAATGCTCAATTTGGAGTCCTAGATAAAATTTTGTATTTCTAACATCTTTCATTTCAAATTGTTCTTTCAAATGAGTTCTTGTATTATCAATTTCTTTTTGAGTTCCAATTATATTCAGGTCATCTACATGAACAGCAATGATCACAAAGCCTGATGGAGATTTATTTATAAATATGCAAGGACATATCACATTATTAATATATCCTTTTTTCAACAGATATTCACTTAAGTCATTATACTACATGAGTCTGGATTGTTTTAATCCATATAATGATTATTGTAATTCGACTAAATATAATTCTTTGGGTCTTTTAGAGATCTTTGATCATTTTGGGATTCTCATGTATATATCACTATCAAGGGTTCCATACAGATATGCAGTCACGATAAGGTGCATTTCTAACCTTTTGTATGATGGTAAACTCATTAAATATCTAAATGTAATTGCATCAATGACCGGAGAATATGTTTTTTCATAATCTATTCTCGGCCTTTGAGAAAATCCTTGTGCAACAAGACGAGATTTATATCTAGTAACCTCGTTTTTCTCATTTCTTTTTCTTACAAAAATCCACTTGCACACAACTGACACAACATTTTTAGGTGTAATGACAACGAGTCCGAACACATTTCTTTTTTTGTAAAGAGAATAATTCATTTCTCATGGTTATTTGTCATTTATCCTAATCAGGTCTTTTTTGACATTCTATTACAGACGGGGATTGAAATCTCATATTTTTCTGTATTGCATTCATCTTCTAGACGGATTTCTTTTTCATGGTTTTCAAAAGCCTGTTTACATATATCTTCCACACATTCCGTTTGAATTAGTTCCTCTATAATCTTTTCATGAATATTTTGAAGACGTTCTTTATGAGGTTCTTCCAGAACTTTTTCATTTTGTTCTCCCAAATACTGTTACTTATGGGGATTTTTATCTTTTAAACCCATCGGTCTCCCCCTCTTTAATTGAACTCTGGGTTCGTTTATTTTATCACCATCAACATGTTATACAGGAACATTTATTCTTGATGGGGCATTCACAGCGGGTATATATGATTTCGTCACTCTTTTTATATATGTGAATGTATCTGGCAATTAATTTACAATATTTTGCAGACGTACGATTTTCTAAACTTCTATTTCACGTTGTTTTGTGGGAGGATCAAAATATAACAAAGATGACGTACACCATTTAATATTTTTTTGCAGTTGTTTAATTCCTCCCCCTAACGTAGGAAATTCATCTTCATCAAAATGACAATCGGCAAATCATACCGTAAACTTGTCACTAGTTCGCGGTTCAAGATACCAAATAATACTTGATGATGTAAATCCAATATCTATTCATAATCTTCTTTGTGACCCCATATTTGTTCTTTGTGGTGGGGCTATAGGAACATAAACCACATACTCAAAAACTCGGAGATGAGATACATCGGGCTTCTGGCCAGATGTTAATTGTAATGGAAAATATTTATGATATGCAATTGGTCTTATCTGTACCAATGGTGTCGCATGCAATATAGCATGACCCCATACTGAAATTAATAGATTTGTTCTTAAAATTAACGGTCTAGCAATGAGTTGTGACCTTTTAATCAAATACTCAGCCATGCCATTTTGTGTATGAACATGCGGAACCGGATGTTCAACATCGATTCCAAGAGCCATACAATAATCGTTAAAAGCTTATGACGTGAATTCATCAGCGTTGTCAAGTCTTACTTTCTTTATAATATAATCAGGGAATTGTACTTTTAATCTGATTATTTGAGCAATGAATTTTGTGAAAGCCATATTTCGTGTGGTTAACAAACACACATATTACCATCTAATAGACGTGTCAATTAAAACCATAAAGTATCGAAATGGCCCATATGGTGGGTGAATAGGCCCACATATATCACCATGTATTCTTTATAAGAATACTGGAGATTCATTATTAATTTTAGCTAGTGATGGCTGAGTAATAAATTTTCCTTGAGAACATGGTTTACACGAAAACTCGCGTGATTGAAAAATCTTCTAGTTTTTCAATGGGTGGCCATTAGAATTTTGCATAATTTTTCTCATCATAACTGATTCAGAATGTACTAGTCTTTCATGACAGACTTTGAATGTACTCGTAAACTTCTGGTTTACCGTAATATTCGATTCAATTATATTTATTTTTGTGTAATATAATCCAGAGAACATCATTGGTAAATTTTTCAATATTTGTTTATGTTCCCATGTAATGCCAAGATATTCAATGTTATTTTTGCTGATTGTCTCTATGTGATATCCATTTTTATGAATGTATTTGAAACTTAATAAGTTTCTATGAGACTCGGAGGAATATAAAGCATCATTTATTTCAAATTTTGTTCCTTTTGGCATTGAAAAAATAGCTCTTCCGGAGCCTATGATAATATTTGCATTATCTGATATTGTATTCACGCTTCCGGCGGAATCTTTCATTTTGAGATAGGAGAAAAATTTTTATCTTTAAGTATCGTATGTGTTGTAGCATTGTCTGCTATGCATATATCTCCATTCTCATTTTCAAAAAAATATATTTTCTGGATTAAAATATTGATAAAGATGTATTAATAAATGTTAAACACATATATTTCAAATAAATTTATATTATAACAAAACTATTTTATATCAAGTTATTAAAGTTCAAACTTACATATTTTTCAAAAAGACATTAAGTTTTTTTTGTTCATAAGGAAACTAAATACAACTTTATATATATATATATATATATATATATATATATATATATATAACATTAAACTTAATTATCTTGTTCTTTGGTATTCTCGGAATCAACCAGAAAATCAGCAACATCGAGATATGAATTTCCATCGAAAAAATGTCCGAGCTCATCCGAGATAAAATTGGTTTCACTTTCTTTTCTTTTTTGTTTCTGTGATTCTTGATACAGATTGGCCAAATATTTTGGTGTACGACAGGTACGAGACCAATGATCTTTCATGCCACATCTGTAATAAACATTTTCGTATTGTATGTTTTGGTGTACAACAGGTACACGGCCAACTTCATTTTCATGGACTTTATTCTTTTTCCCGAATTTGAATTCATTGGGACGAAAGCCTCTTCCTTTTCCTCTTCCACGTCCACCTCCACGTCCACGTCCACGACCACGACAATGGCCTCGACCACATCCATGTCCTTGCCAATTATTGTAACTGGATGATGCAACATTCACTTCTGGGAATAGAGTTGATCCAGTGGGACGAGATTGATGGTTCATCATCACAAGTTCATTATTTTGTTCAGCAACAAGGAGAACTTGCATTAACTCTAAATAACAAGTATATCCCTTTGTTCGATATTGTTGTTGCAAGATTACATTTCCAAGGTGAAATGCTTGGAGAGTTTTTTCAATCATATCATAATCACTTATTTTTTCTCCACACAATATCATCTTAAAAGTGATTCTGAACAACGCGGAATTATATGCGTTTACACTTTTATAATCATGGAACCGGAGGTTTAACCACTCATGTTTGGCTTTCGGTAAGATCAAATATTTATGGTGATCAAACCTATCTTTGAATGATTGCCAAAGATCTACAGGATCTTTTTGTGATATATTCATTTTTTAAATCATCATGGATATGGTGCCATATAAATATCATGAATTTTGCTTTTTTCTCATCGGATGTTGTTTCCGACCTATCGATGGTGCCAAAAAGCTCTTTTGATTTTAAATGCATTTTTGCAGCTACTGCCCAAGTCATATAATTTTTTCCAGATATATCAAGGGCATCAATCTCGAGTTTTGCCAAATTTGACATTATAATTATACACATAATAAAACAATGCGTTAAACATCAGCTTTGTAAAAATCATTTTACAATTATTTTTAATAAATAATCATTATAAAATTTTGGTTATAGATTTTAATTTTTATAAATATTTGTGATCAGGTCTAAAAATTTTAGGCATAATGATGACATAAATTAATTTATAATAAAATTGTAAAACATTATTGAATATAATAACACATAAATTAAAATAATTTCAAGAGGCATGGTCTACCATATAAATGAGGAGGCAGCGCCTAGTATATAATATTGAGGAAGCAGAGTCTACCATATAATATTGAGTAGACAGAGTCTAACATATAATATTGAGGAGGCAGAGCGTACCATATAATATTGAGCAAGCAGAGCATACCATATAATATACACATGTATTGATAAAACAGTATTTTACCTTATTTTAAGATCTCTGATAGATGGTAGAAACGATCGTGCTGATAACGTGTTGAAGAAACAATCGTGTTGATAACGTGTTGAAAAATAATATAAAAGAAGTTGAAGAAAGGTGAAAGTAAAGATGTATTTCACTCATCCGTTTTACAACGATAGTGGTGATATTTATAGTATCATAAACTTACTTCATAAGTCAGTGCAAAGATAATTATTTACAATACTTGAAAATTATTTGCAAAAAAAAAAGATTTTCTTAGCCTAAAACATATATATTCATTTTGATAAATTAATGCAGATTTTTTAATTAAATCTAAGGTTGTACTTCAGTGAGAATAGAACAAAACTAAATCGATTAAACCAGTTTATTCGATTTTTATTTTGGTTTTAAATTGGTTTTTTATTCCAAATCGATCTGCAAATTTTGTAAATACGTTTGTTTTCAGTTTGGTTTGATTCCGCAAATACCAACCAATCAGCTTCATTTTTAAACCGCAAAATTTTCAATTTAAATCATAACCAAAATATCAAAATTAATCAAAAAATATACTAAATAAACTCTGTCCCAAGTCAACAGAGAATAAAAGAACATAGGTTTTATAACGAGAGAAGTGCAACAAAACAATAGCAAATTTGAAACAAATATCTACTGTTAAGTAGAGCATATAGATAAATTTAGCAACATAAAAATAGTGTATAATTATATAAAGTTATAAGTACATGATAGTCTACGGAAATTTGAAAAGAATAAAAACATTTTCTCTTCAGAAAGCCACAAAGAATAAAAGCAAACACTTACATTTGTTATATATGAAGAAAGAGCATTTGCAACCATTTTTTTTCATTTCAAGCCACCACTGTTCTCTTTCCTTTGCTGCTTTTGTTATTATCTTTCTTCTTTCTGGAAAGGCCAGTAATGGGATGACCCATAGGACCTGACCAAGTCTGGACTTCTGTTGGCGGTTCGTCTTTGGAAAAATTGAAGGAAGTGGAAATGAAGGACGGGACCATGTCTCGTGGAACACATGTCGGGTCTATGTGTTGTGAGGCTCCCAACGGTAGCCCCATTGCTCCACCGTCTTGGTGCGGTGGCGGAAACTTCTCACTCTTGCTTTTTGCATTTGCTTGTGTGATTAATCTCCTTCTCTGTTTTTACAGTCAAAAAGGTAATAGTGTTAAAAGATACTGCGCATCACCTAGGATGCATATGTATTGTAACCAAAGATGTCAATAAAAAGATCGGTCTTTGTGTGTATATGTAAAGAAGCTAGAAATCAGCCTAAATACACAAGTATATTCGCCACTCCATAACAATAATACTCACCTAGAAGTAATGTGATTCGAGTAACAGGAATAAGTGTAGAAAAGAAGATAAGCTATTGAGAAGAAAAGAATTGAGAGAGACATACATCGACATTTGACTGAAGTTCTGCATTAGCTTCTGGAGCTGGAAGGGCTCGATTAGAACGATCTCTGTGTCGATTCTTCCTCGCACCATCCCCTTGGGCTTTACTAGCAGCTCTTTGTCTGCACAGGAGAAAAATATTTGTCTATGTATGCTGAACAATACAGTATAAATAGCTACAAGGAATGGTGGACACAACAATATAATATCTGAATTTCCAAAAATAGATATGTTCCACTCCACTCTGTCTGGATTGTGATGACTTGTATCCAGCCTAAATCGGTATATGGTGTGGTAGGAAAAACCAGCCACAGAGAAAATCCAGAGCCACACCATAACAGAGTATATAAATAAACCATTCCATCCCTTTGCATCTTCACCAATCAAACACTCATGTTAAGAGTCATATGTGCTGAACATGAATAATCATATTGGGCTGGCTTTAATTAGTATTCAGAAAAAATTGAAAATGAATTTCTGTCATGCGAAACAGACAGCTATCAACAGATAGTTAGCAATGATTAATAAACTATAGAGGAACAATGTTACTGACCTCCGAGTTTCTTCATCTCGTCGCTTTGCATCCATTTCTTTGCTCGGGGGATACTTTGGAAGATCAGCAGGTTCACAGGCATACGGTTCACTTGTAAAAAACTGAAATGGAAAAATTGCAGATATAAAAGATTCAAACCTGCTCAGCATCACCAGACATATTCTTGTAAAGCAGCAGCAAAATCAAACCTAAGAACTTACTTCACTTTTTGAAGCAGCAGTTGCAGTTTGGCGGTCTTCTGGTTCGATTGAAAGAAGGGTGTCAATGAGCGGAAGAGATGATGGTGGGAAATCTTTAAATGTCTCTCTTATGCATCTTGGGTATGGTTTACGGGGTTTGTATATGGCTCCGTGTGTGAATTTTCCTTTTTTCCAGTAATCCTCTGATGGTGAACCACAAAGCTTGTAAATCTTATGCAGCTGCTCCACCTAATTCATGAGCATGCAGGGGCAAAGTACTCAGCATGCTGAACTCTCCTACCACATATCTAGTTTTCATAGACCAATAAAGAGAGATATTTGACCAGAAAAGATGAAGGTGAAAACAGTGAAAAGCTTATATGCGCAGCATTATAAAGTATCTCAGATTATTAAAAGTGGTTCATAATCTAAAGTGCAATGCAGGGTAATAATAGTTGGCTATGCCCACCATAATTACAGAGAACAGTATTATTTTTGAATCAATATGTTCATGCAAAATCACTGCGTATCTGTCAGTGTCTCAGGTGTATGTCCACGCATAAAAGCACATTTCAAATATTTTAAAGAAAGTGAAAGTAGGGATATAGAGAACAGAAACACCTTCAATATACAAATTTTGAAGACTAAGATGAGATACCTCTGTCCGACCAGGCATAATAGGTCTTCCCGCCAATAGCTCAGCTAAAATACAACCTGCACTCCAAAGATCAATACCAACACCATAATCAGTGGCCCCAAGAAGCAGCTCTGGAGCTCGGTACCATAGTGTGACCACCCGACTTGTCATTGGCCGCTTGTGATTAGGATCAAAAATTGTTGCCAGTCCAAAATCAGCAATCTTGAGGACCCCACCATCATCAATAAGAAGATTGGACCCTTTGATGTCACGATGAAGCACACCACGACTATGACAATGCTCCATACCAGATAGCAATTGACGCATTAAACATTTAACCTGTAATATGGAAGATCAATCCGATCTTAGCAAGAGACCAAAATGGCGTTAACTTTGCAAAGTAGTAAAAATAGCCTAAAATTTAGAATGTGCAATAAGTTTAAGCCTAACCTCTGGTTCTGAGAACTTAACAACAGGACTTGAAGCAAGACCAGCTAAATCATGATCCATGTACTGAAACACAAGGTATAAGCTACAAGACATCCTTGACGTAACCAAACCTTCCAACTTCACAACATTAGGATGATCAAGTCTCCGCAATACGAGAATCTCTCTTGCCATAAACTTCACGCTTTCTGGCTCTAGGTTATCGAAACGAACCTTTTTTAAAGCTACGATTTTACCAGTCAACATATCCTTTGCTTTGTAAACATTACTGTATGTTCCCTGTCCAATCTACCAAAGGAAAAGGTATCATCCAAATGAGAAATTCCAAAAAACACCAAAACTTTAAGTAGCAGAAAAGCAAAGAACGCAACTAAACAATAAGATCCACAACATCCATCAGTTCGATTTCAGCAACTAAGAAGCACAAAGAGTCTAAGAGTCTAATCACCTTATCGATTTTCTCAAATGTGTCAGCTTTCCTTGGAACCCAACCATTCAAGGCTTCACCACAAGCATCTGAAAGCCAAGAAGGCCACCCAGCAGCGACCTGTTCACCACGCCAATGCTTTGACGGATTACTAAGCCGTGGGTTAGGCTTTGACTTTCTTCGATCTCCCTTTGGCTTCTTATCTCTATTAACATTTTCTTCTTTAGAGATCTCCTCATGCTTCTTCTCTACATCCGTAACAGCTCCATTACTCTTTACCACTTGCACAGTTTCTGGTGCTGCTCCACTAGTTTTAGAGCTCTTTGCTTGTTTAGATTCAGATGCTGTTTTCTCAGAAGATGCCTCTCGGCCAAATACACAACCCATTTTATCAATCTAATGTTCATTTCTCACCATATTCAAAACCCTTTTGGAAAAACTTCTCCAAAACCTACACAAAACCACTTGAATTAGACTATTATAAACTACCTTAAAAAGCACTAAAACAAAAAAAGCTAAGTTCAGGTAAAGTCGATCTGAGATTACTTGAGTCAAATCGAAGAATAAAACCCTAATCAACATGACAGCTCAAGGAAAACGAAGGTAGAAAGGAAGAATTTGAACCTAGTTCCGGAATCTGATTTATCGAGCAGCGATCGAGTCTTTGGAGCGCGAACTCAGGTGAGACAGAGACAGAGACAGAGACAGAGAGTGAAGGCGTGAAAGATAGAGAGAGAGCGAGCGAGAGAGCGAAGAAGGTAAGCGAGAAGAGAAGAAGTAGGCGAGAGTTTTTGCTACAACAGATTTTTTTTTTGTTAACACACAGAAATTAATATTTTAACTTGTAAATTTACAGGAGCAAGGAAAAGGAACGCAGATAGTCAACGTGACCCGATGTTTGATTATTAAAGAAATGTAAAGAATTTTAGATTGGAGTTTATTAAATGCAATTATCTACAAACGTAATTAGAATTACGAATTTATAGCGATGATATCATAGAAAAAAAAATTAAATAGTAGTTGCCACGAAAAAAATAAATCCTATTAAAATTCTGTAAAAATTGAAAAGTAGCCTAATCCTTATGCAATTAAAAAAAAAACTTAGCTTTTGTGTTTATATAATGTTTTTGTCATTCGTAAATTCACAATATTTTATGTTCATAAAAGTTTATTATTTTGTGTAATATACTCCAGCAGTAAAAATACAATGTTTCATATTCATAGATTTTTATTATATTTATCCATTTTATTGAATTTGTGAATCTTTTTACAAAATTAGAGTTACATAAGTGATCTTATATCTTTTATATGATATTATATCTCTGTATTTAAATATATTTATTATTAAAAAAAAAGAAAATTCAGTCCAAGAGATCACACACAACCAGTTAAACGATCCGGTTTTAAAATCATTGATTAGTGTTAAAAGAAATTAAAGATTTTGCAAAAAAGTAATTTCAAACTATTGCAATTGCACCTAAAAATCTTATAAAATTCGAAACACCAATAAAAATTAAAGAGTAATATCCAAAATATCACTATTTTATGTTTTTCTTCTAAATTTAGCATAATCAAAATAAAATTTTAAAAATAGTAAAAATTATTATCTAAAAATAATTATTTAACTTAAATAAACTATATATAAAATTAAAACATAATGTTTGTATTATTTTTTTTTCAATTTAAAGTTAAAATTTTTTCATTAGAAATAACTTTTTAATTATTTTAACATTAAGTTTATGATATTTTTAAAAATTTAAATGATTAGTGATACATTTTGAACAAAATTTTAAAATATTATTATTTTAGTCAATTGCCTTAAATTAAATTGAATTAACACAAATTTTTTTATCATTTGATTTTAAAATATCAATTTTTGGCTAAAAATGCTTTTAGTTTTCATTTTCTGAACATGAAAATAGATTGTTTGTTACTCTATGAGTCAAATTAACAACTATAACTACAAAACGAAGGAGACAACATGATGCATGGTTCTAAAGAAAACTATTGATTTTGCCATTACAAAGATAGATGCCTAAAAGCCACAAATGAAGGTATTGTCACTTTTTCTTATGAGGAGCAATTGAATAAAATAATACTATTAAAAAATGTTTTAAAATATTTTTTCTTTTTTTCTTTTTAATTCATGATTTAGATTTTTTCTACTAAAAGATGTTTTAAAATATGTTAATATTAAAAGTATGTTATTATTAGAAATTTAAATTAATAGTGATAAATTAAATTTTTTTAAAATAGTGCTATTTTATAAAATTTACGTATTATAATAAAATATGGGTAATACTTCAAAATAGTATTTTTTAAAGTTTTTTCTCAAATCTAATATCTAAAATTAAAATTTTAAAAATACCATAAATAATTATATAAAAACAATTATTTACTTTAAATAAATTATATATAAACTTAAAAATTATATATGTATTCATTTTTTCCAATTTATGGTTTAGTTTTTTTATTAAGATAAACATTTTATTTATTTTAATCTTAAATTTATTCTATTATTGAAAATTTAAACTAATGATGCTATTTTTAAAACAAAAACTTAAAAAATCCTATTTTAGATAATTGACCTATTATAAATTAAAAAAAAAATTGTTACATAAGCTAATATGAATTTTTGCAAACCAAATCGATAAGATTGTATGTGAATATGTTAGTCGAGGTTCGGTAAATTTGATTATGGAAGTAATAGTTTATTACGCATTTAGAATGTATAATATTAATACATTTAAATAGTACTTTTTAAAAAATTTCTTCCAAATCTAACATCATAAAATTAAAATCACCAAAATAACACAAATAATTATGTAAAAATACTTATTTATTGTAAATAAATTATACATAAACTTAAAACATTATATTTGAGTTCATTTTTCTAATTTATGGTTTAATTTTTTTCTATAAAATATAGTTTTAATGCATTTTAATTTTAAATTTATGATATTATTGGATATTTAAACTAATGATGTTATTTTTGGAACAAAAACTAAAAAAATTACTATTTTATACATTTGTCCAATGTATAATCTGTTTTATATTGATGCATATACAAAAATGTGATTTTACTACAAATAAAAACTTAGAAGGTAATAAAAAGGGGCAACTAACAAAAATATCATTTTTTAAGTTTTCTTTCAAATATAACATCATTAGTCAAAATTTCTAAAAATATCACAAATTTAATATTAAAATACTTTAAAACAGATTTTTAATTAGGAAAAATTAAATCCTAAAATAGAAAAAAAGAAACTAAATATAATATTTTAGTTATATTTATAATTTTTAATGGTAAATATATATATATTTTCAGAAAATAATTTGTATTATTTTGAAATTTTAAATAAATTTGGAATAAAAATTTAAAAATATGTTATTTTATGGTAGTAATTTAAAAAAAAATATTTCAATTGTTGTGAAGCACTTATGTGTTTGCAAAATTGCGACTTGCAACCGAAGTTTAGTCGGAAATTTACCAATATTTTGCTACTATACATCTAAAATTAGTAGTAATTTTATTGCTTATGAGCTTTTAGTTAGTTCTAATCATTGAATAAAGATCTAATCATTGAATAAAGAGTAATAATTTTTAATTTTTGTTCTAAATTTAGTATTTTAAATTTAAAATTCCAAAAATATCATAAATTATTTTATAAAAATACATATTTATTATAAATAAATAACAAATATAATTAAAATATTATATTTGAGTTTTTTCTAGTTTAGAGTTTAAATTTTTTATTAAAATGTTAAACTATTTTAAAATTAAATTTATAGTATTTTTAGAAATTTAAATTAATAATACTACCTTTGGAGCAAAAACTTAAAAAAATATTATTTTTTCCATTGCCTTTGAATAAATTGCATTTAACAAAAGTAATTGAATTTTTAGTTACAAAAGCTTATTTTAATTTTTAAATAATTATGGGTAAAAAAACCATATGTCTATACACAGACATTTGTAAATCTCTTCATGCAAACAGTGAAAAAGCTTTTAGTTAGCGAACTAAACGATATCAAAATCTTCTATGCTCATTCCTTTTGTTGCTTATAAGCGTATTTTCATGTCCTAGAAATTTCCAAAGCTTATCACGCCAGCGTAACATTGTGACGACTTTTTAACATTTACGATTATTATTTTGTTGCACTGATTTTTTATTTTCCATGTTTTTATTATGAAACCAAAACATACATAGGCTATGCAATCTTATAAAACACAAACAAATTTATTTTAGTGATATCACATTCTTCTCATGCATATTCCTCGAAACTACTTGCGTATTCTTTTCCTCTTATATTTTTTTATACGTCTAATATAGTCAATAATAGTTAACTGTAAATAAACACAAGATGTTACATACATTTCCAACTAGTCAATTAGTCATCATTTATTTGAAGTTTCACTCAATATGCACCCACACAGCGGAGCTAGGTACGCCTGCATGCACCAAGAACACCATATAATATCCTGGAGGAGCAATCTCAGCTGTTGATGGACCCAAAGCATTAACTCTATACGTATTAGTTAACCCATCATGCACCACAGAGACTAGCTTTAAGATCACCATCCTTTGGTTCATCGCAAAGGAATGTGTAGTGAATGAAGGTGAAACTATCCTTACACTGAGAAGATCAGCGGTCAGAAATTGTGCTATGGAGAAATCTACGTTGAACAATCTCTTGTAACTCACTACTTTGTCGTTAGTTAATATCTTGGGTCGTGTTAACTCAGATGTGAAAGAGAGATATGGCGGAGAATAAGCCTCGAGGCTTAAATCTGTTGGATACTCGACGTTCGTAAAGTTGTAAAAAACGTGTGGATTACTTCCGCCGACTAAAACACGACCGTCCGGTAACAAAACCGCTGAGGAATGATACATTCTCGGACGCGTTGACTCAGACATAACCGTGAAACGACGGTCAGAAGGGTGATATATCACGGGTCGGGTTATCGGTTCACGAGCGTTTTCCCATCCGGCCGTTCCAGCTCCGGCGCCGTTTATAATGATGACATCACCCGTCGGTAACAGAAGCATGTCTCCCATGACACGTGGCAACGGCATGGTTTCCATTTCCCAACTTGAACTCTGATCAACGGTTAGCTTTAGCCTCCCACACGTCGAACTGGCACGTGCAAAATTTCTTCTCGCACGTGAGAAAGAACCTCTAGGAGCTCCTCCACAAACCATTATTTCAGCTTCTATGTTATTACTCTCATCCAATGGAAGAAGTATTGAAGAACCACTGCTTGGATAGTTTCTTGGATCACCACCTTGAATCTCTGGAAACTCTTTAACGATTCGGTTTCTTTTGTAATCAAACAAAATGGATCTTGTGTTAGCGAAAACAAACAAGTTTCCATCAGGTAAAAGATGTAAAAATGGATATAAGTTATTTTCGTTCTTTCCATCACTTGTTTCTCTGAGAAAATCAAATCTTGTTCCTCTAGACCAGGAATCATGACGGGGAAAGAATTCATAGTTGAATTGTCTTCTTCCCCCGACCACAATTATCCGTCCATCGGATAAAATTTGGTTGGTTGCATACCATCTGCGTTGAGCTAGATACTGAGGAAATTCAATCCAATCACAAGTTTCATTGTAACCACATGGTGTAAACATTCGAGCAACGCGGTCACCATCGTTATATCCACCGGTTTGAACCAATGTTCCGTTGGGAAGAACCGAACCTGAAGAACACCATGTATCCGTTTGGACTTGTAAGGGCCGGTATGTGTTCAAGGCAATATCGTAGATAACTGAGTGTGCTGAACAATCGAATTTGACTGCCGTGTCACGAGGATCGTATCTACACATACCTCGGGGTAGAGAAAGATTTGAGGTACCGAAATCGGTACGGTCGAACATTATGACCATGTTGTTGTGGAGGAGTTGCATGTGCATGGCGGATATTCCGATACTCTGTTGCAATACTTCCCATCGATCGAGTTGCATTAAAAATGGGATAGGTTGGGATTCGGATAATATGGCTAATGAGAGGCATAAGATAGATGTTGTGACGATGGATGTTTTCTTGGAGTTGATCATAGTGTGTTGGCTTTGTTCTTGGTTTGGTGGTGAATGTTAAGTTAGAGTTTGGTAGTATATTTTCTTGTTGAAGAGTTTGGTTGGAGTACGTCCAATTATATAATGACATTAGTACTCTAATATTACATGAAATTAATATTTTATTAAATTGACGATTCTTCTATATATATATATATATATATATATATATAAACTAAAGATTTTTTTTTCTTTTTTAAGATACACCTAAATAAAAAGTTAAAATTTAAAACTATTTAAATGTCTATTTAATTTATCCATTTATTGTTAGTTTATAAATTTATTTGAATTCATCAATATTTATAAAACACAAAAAATTTAAACAAGTAAAGAACATAACTTCGTAAATATTCAATAATAAAAATGAGAACATATAATAAGCATTATAGACCGTAATAATTCGAAAGAGTAAGTGGTTTACTAGTTGTATCAGCTTTACATCTATCTTGCAAATATGGAGTTCAATTTCATATTTTTTCGTATGAATATGTTGAATTATTGGATCGACCTATTGTGATCCATTTGACAAAAAAAAACAGCAATAATGTAAATAATGTATTGATATATATATATATATATACGTTACAAGAATATTTATTTTATTAGTGAAAATTTGATTTAGTCTTGGATGATTTGGTAAATTTTAAAAATTTAAATGTTGATTATATATGAAAGAAAATAGTTTGAATAATAGTACATATAAAAAATGATAGAATTCTGTAATAGCAGTCATAAAAAGCTATTTTATATCGAGAAGAAAAACTTTAATTAATACCATTTCTAATAGTTCGTGAAATGAGTTTATAAGTTTTTAATACAAAAATTTATGTATATATATATCATAAAATCAATTGATTTGGTATTAAAAAACATTCTTTGTATTTTTAGAAGAAATATTGTATTAAATATCATATAATATTACAGAGTAATATTATAAAATAACACTTAAATTTTAGAAAAAATATTCTGCCACTAATGGTTCAAACTCTTTTTGGTGACATGATAGAAAAAAAAATTAATTTTTATATGCAACTGTTAAGTAAATTCATTACTGCACTTAAAAGATATGCCAATTTTTATGAAGTCATGACATTCAATCTATAACAAGTTAGACGCGGTTGTACATGATCTGTAGTCGAAGCATTATACCAGATCTTTCCTCTAGACAACTTTCGAATATCGACCAAAACCGACTTCATACCCATGGTCGCACAACCTCCTACCCTCTTGATTCTAACTCACTTTTACCGACCATAGTTGCCATATTGAAGAATCTGATTTTTTTAAAACCGTTTGGAGAAGTCTTTACCACATTTGAACATTCCAATACCTATATAGAGAGAGCAAGAACACACACACATATATATATATATATATATATATATATATATATGTTGTTGAGTGAGTATTTTAGCAAGTGGTAAAATATAAAATAACAAATAAAACGGGGTTTAAAGGGAAATGATAAGAAAAAGAAAACTATGAAAATGAAGAAAATGTTCTTTTTCCATCTAGTAATATTATAATTTCAAAGTGGATTAGAATACTAAACCGACCGTCGTGTATTACGACGCCGGAAATTAGGATCAAGGACACACTGAAATTGATATTCTTAGATTTTAATCTAAAACAATTTGTTGAAATACACGATCGAATCCACAAGGAATAAAGTTAGAATCTGTAAAAAATCAAGTTAAACTGAAAACAAAATAAGAAATTGTGGTGCTCAATTGCAATAAAAATAATTGATACTAAAATAAAATGATTTAAATTAGTAAAAACCTATCATATTTAAGAGAATTTAAAAAAAAAAATTAGAATTACAGATTTTATTTAGATGATATTTAGAACTCAAAACCTATTATTCTAAATTATGGTTTAATCAAATAGATATGATATGTTCACATAACATTTTAACATCAACTTTCATTGGTTATAGACACTTTTTTCTATCTAAATTCTTTCATGAACTCAAACTACATTTTTGATCAATAAGTCTCACTAAACTTAAGAACAATAATCTAGATGATATGAATAGATTAATCAAACAACTTAGATAAAGATCTAAATAATTTTTATCAATTGTTGAAATCTAAATTCTCTTTTGTTTATAGCCAACTTCCTTAAGTGACTAGTCGTCTTTCATTCTTCGGAATCTTACTATTATAAAATAACACTTAAATTTTAGAAAAAATATTCTGCCACTAATGGTTCAAACTCTTTTTGGTGACATGATAGAAAAAATAATTAATTTTTATATGCAACTGTTAAGTAAATTCATTACTGCACTTAAAAGATAATAATAATAATAATAATAATAATAATAATAATAATAATAATAATAATAATAATAATAATAATAATAAGAATAATAATAATAATAATAATAATAATAATTGAATGAAAAAACAAATAAAAAACGATGTGTGCATGCATGAATCCTATCCTATCGTAAAATGCAGAATACATGATTCTCAACTCAACTTGGAGAGATAAGCATTTCTAGTAATCATCGAAATATCTTGCATGCAAATTTGGAGCTACAAAAATTCCTCACCAACTAAAACTAATGATATCAACATGTTTCTTTCATACTAGATTTTGTTATGCATTTATAATTAAAAGATTTTGAAGTCCCTACATGACCATATGGTTAAAGACTTAAAGTTATATGTTGAGGACACATTTTCTGTTGCACAAAATATGATCCATTGACAATGTTACATTTTGGAGAAGTAAAAGTATATTAACTAAAAACTATGTTTCAGTACATACCAAAATTTTAAAATGAACTAAGAAAATCTCTCTAGCAACTCTATCGTATTCAACAAATTTCGTCTAACTAGGAATTACTCCATTTACTACTCATTTCTTGTTAATCTTTATCAATGTTTTATTAAAATTTAAATCCGAATATTATTTTATTGTAAATTAAATCATACCAAATTTAAGTTCACAAAATGTTATGATATACCAGATTGGTATTTAGGCCTATTTTCGTCAATTATACGAATTTATATGAGTAAATATATTTTTATCTGTATTTTTTGATTCTTATTTAAGTACATAAACTGTGTTTTTCTTTTGTAAACTACACAAATTTCATAAATTAATGTAATTATACAAATTCCACTAACACTTACAAATTAAATCGGTATTAAACTTTGTTTTAATTCAAAATTTTGGTTTTAACATGGATTGATTTCAAAGTTAAAACCAAATTTTCGAAGTAAAACAATGTTTAATAGTGATTTAATATGTAAACGTTAACGAAACATATGTAATTGTAATAATTTATTAAATTTATGTAATTTACATAAAAAAAACACACCGTTTATATAGGTAGAAAAAAATTCAAAACCTACGGATGAAAGTGAATCCTATTTTGCTAAGATAGATAAACTTTTCAATTCCGGATGGGAAGTTGTTCGTTTTCTTTTTCAAAGTCTAATGTTAACAATAAGCTCATATTGTACTATTGAAAAGTTATTTTATATACTAATTCTTTTTTCTTTTATCAGAAGCCGAAAGAGATTTAAAATCTTTTGAAAGGTACAATGAATGTGGAATCTTTGTTTCTATATGAATGTGGAAACAAAGAGGATTACAAGGACTAGAAATCCTTTGTTTCCTAACAGCAAAATTTTAGACGATTTAGAAAATTTATTAGTATTAGGTTGAAAAGATATCATTCTCTTTGTATTAGGTAGATAAGTTGTGGAAGGTAACGTGGAAGTAAAAAGATTAAGACAGGAGAGAAGTCAAAATACAAAGGCTTGTAATAGTTCTGAAAATGTAACATAAAATCTCAACATACGCAAATAGTTGCTAGCTAATCAAAACAATAAGTTTAGATTTTTTGCTTAATATGTAATACAATCATTTTCTACTAAGCTTTCTTCTCCATCAAGAGTTCCTCTATGAGCTCAGCTGCTTGCTCCACCGTGGCGATTGACTGTGCTTTCTCCTCTGCCATTTCAATACCAAACGCCTCCTCGAGTCCCATCACAATCTCCACCTTAAACCCACAACACACAATTCATGAGTCTAACGCAAAAACCTGTCTTGTTGCTTTATGATTCCCAATCTAAGCATTATGGTGAGATGAACAATCAATAACAACAGTTGGATCCAATGAGCAAACCTATCAAAAAGGGGACAGTAGAAGTTTGTAAGTGTTACCGTGTCAAGCGAATCAGCACCAAGATCAACAAATTTGGTCTCTGCCGTAACTTCCTCACCATCTTTAAGTGAGAGTTGCGTTTTGACAATTGCACACACCTTATCCACTGTCTCAGGTTTTGCCTGTTTACAAACATTCAGAAACACAAAGCATAATCGCATTGTTTTCAAGAAGTCGAATTTGCTCAACAAGTGATTATATTCTCAAAACAATACGTCTGTATAATTCGGTTTCCTTTAAACATCAAATCAAAGGAAACAAAAGTCTTACAGCGCAAGAAACACTCAATCGGGTAAGAACGGGGCGAAATGTAAATGAAAGATTGCTTCTTCTTCCATAGCTAAAACATTTAACTGGATTAATCGCAATTGCCTGCAAAATCACATTCAAAAAAATTTCCATAAGTACAAAGTTAAAAACTCGAAACGCAAAAGCATTGATTTGCATTGTAACAAAACGAAAATTTCTGTGATTTAAATAGCAAACAATCTATATATAAGAGGTAATCCACCATGTTAAACAATGTTCAGCTTACAAAAGTTAGAACTTATGCAAATACGGATATGAGAAGAACACAGTTGGATAATTAGAAGAAGCAATATAGAGTTTACGCAAATTCAGATAGGTTAGTTTAACTTATAAAACACAATTACAAGAAGCCATATAGAATTAAGATTTTGTTAACAAATGTTCAACTTATAAAGTTCATAGTTTACAGTCATTTCAGTGCTTTCGGCCGATTACATGGATCTAGTAAAATATATTTCATCACTTCAACAAAAATAATAAATTTCCTTAACCCAAATTTGCTAGGAGAAAAGTTGAATCATATAGCAATTTCAACAAATCAATCAACAGGGGAACGATCTAAGAAAAGGATACAGCAATATGATCTACCATTGAAGAAAGAAAAAAAAAAGCTAGATCGAGATCGGAATCACACAGGCGAAGAAAGGAAAAGTAAAAAAGTAATCAGATCTGTAAGCGATAGGATGATACACGACAAAAACCAGTAGAAATCAGTAAATAAAAAACTACGATGATTCGACATTTCTGGTGAAAGAGAGAAATAGAGAGAGAGGAAGAGCGAGAGAAAGACCATTTGGGTAGGACGAGCTTGCAGGGACGTAGATGCAGCAGCCATTGAATCTTAGAAACGGAGATATCGCAGAATGACGAAGGGAGGCGGAGAAGACGAAGAGATGGAGAGTGAAGAAGGAGAAAGAGGAATTTATAGTAGAATAGTTTCTGAGATTCCAATGAGAATGCAGACAAGTCAGATGGAAGTAGCGAAAATACATTTTAGGAAAATTTGCAAATGTTACCAAGCGAACCAAAAAAAGAAAAAATGAAAAAATTTCGAATGAAAAATATTTAAAAAATATATTTTTATTTTATTATTAATAAAAATATAAATTGGCGTATTTTTAAATAAATATAAATAATATTAAATTATTAAAATAATTACATTATATATCATTATTATTAATTTAATTAGAAAATTAATATATTATAATAAATTAACTAAAAAATACTATTAAATTAATAAAAATATAAAATTAATATTAAAAATAATTTTAAATTAAAATTAAAATTACATAAATATTTAATTTATATATACAATTTACGAATATTTTTTTCTACGCTGTAAATGTAGTTATCATTTAAATGTGAAGTTTTTTTAAAATTGGTAAATGAAATACCCAACTATGAGCACATATTAAACTTTGAGTTTTTGACAACAACAAAAAAATTTAATCTTTGAGTTTTAATTGATTGTTCGAAATTAGTCAACAATAATTAAGAAATGTTAAGTTAATGATTCTCGTCGTGTTCTTTATCCGGTTTTATCTCGTTTTTTTCTTTTATTTAAAAACTTCTATAAAGTAGAATGTAGAAGAAAACCCAATAAAATATGAGGATATACATTTAACTTAACATCTATCATTTATTGATAAACACGACTATGAAAAAACTAGATACTTAAAAATTATAATAAATCAAAGACTATTCTCACAAAATAACGTTTTTATTCAAGAATTACTTAAACAATTTCTTACATATCTGAATAGTCAGAATCACAGGAGTTAAGATCTCTAATTCAAGATTGATCAATTTCTAATTTTCCAAAGTCACACCACACAGCAATAGATTTGTTATACTCGTTTTTCACTTACCAATTGAACTAACACTCTTGGCTTGCCCTCGTGGTCTCTTCACTCACAGAAGCGCTTGACCCGATATTCATCCCTCACTTATATAGAATCTTCTCATACTTGAAACAAATATTGCTTTTCTATTTTTTCTAGATCATCACATTTTCAGCTTCATGGGAATCTTCCTTATTCAGCAATTTTCTTTTGTTTATAGCCAACTTCCTTAAGTGACTAGTCGTCTTTCATTCTTCGGAATCTTACAAACTATTCTTATGTCCAAATGATAGATGGATTGTTATTTCTTTGTTCGGTTTTCAATGAAGCTTTTTGGGAGGACTGGTGTATCGAGGTTTTTCCCTGGTGTCTTCTCACTAGTAGTGTTGAGGCGTGAAAGAGTCGAGGCTGGAGAACATTGGCTACTGGCTAGAGGCTTAGACGTGTTGTCTCCAAGATATCCTTTTTCGGTTCATAGCTACTAGAGGATGGTGGTAGCGGCATCAAGGGGATAAATCGGCAGATCGGCTAATTGTGGCTTAAGGCTGCAGCTTCATGGCAAAAATCGAGTTGAGACTTTGTGGGTAGCATGGCAAGTGAAGGAAGGCTTTTGCTTCGGCCATGCAAAATAGGAGGTTTCAGGTGGTGGCGATAGGTGAGTTTCTACTCTTGGTCGCATGTCTATTCTTCCTTGGCCTACCTTCATCGGATGGAGGATTTACGGTGGGTGTTCTCGGATTTGTTTGTTGTCGCTTAACTCAGTTTGTGTTTTCAGAGGAAAAGGGTTTCAGATCGTGGTTGTGTTTTGTTTGCGTCTTTTCTCTTCCCGGAGTTGGATAAGGCGCTCCGTCTCTCCGTCTGGAGTGAATATAACTTAAATAATCCATACTCAACTAAGATATATTGTAGCTATATTTATATCAAGTTACATTTTATATAGTACATATAATAAAACCTATTTTAATTGATCTAGTTACACATATAAAAGTAATAATATATAAATAGACACATAACTCTACAACTCAATACATGTCTTCAAAAAGACTGGCCTCCAATGAATACTTTTTGCTTTTTTCTCCGATAATCAAGCATTGTTTTGTGGCTCGGAGCTTAAGTAATTTGGAGATGAAGCCCACATGGCTCGATTTGGCCTTACCCATCCACCAGTATTGATCATAGTTGGTGATTCATTGTTCTTCTTTTGACTTAACTTGTTCTCTAAGGTATGATGCTTCCATTTTGGGATTTTCATGATGGTTTTATACTTTTGGTTCGTTTCATCTTCATCCCTTGAAGTGTCTTTAAACTTCATTTGATTTTGTTTTTGCCTCGACGAGCCGGCCTGGCTTTGCGTGTGTCTATGACCAATAATCAAATTGACCGATTTCTCTATCCGAGCAACTACGCCTTCACTTCTATGATCATATTGGTTCTTCCCATAGTTGTAGCCACCATGATGATCCACCATTTTGCAAAAGAGAAAAGTTTGTGACTTTTAAACTTGATAATCAACATATATATACACATGAACCTCTTTCTTTTTATGTTGCTTACATTTCAGGTGTGGTAGAATGCAAAATTCCAGACAACAAGAATCATATTCTTCCACTTTCAACGGTGTGTGTGCGTCAAGCATATCAATGAGAAGATAGTAAAAAAATCCTAGTTTGAGAATTTGATACCATTTATTATTGTTTTGGTTGCCATCAAAATTGATAGGGACCACACTATTTTACTACACAAATTATAATTGTTCATGTTTTTTTTACTAGAACTTCAGATTTCTTTATTACGCCACACAAACTAACCACACAAATCTTAATTTTACACGAACTATTGTCATTTCTTCACAATTACACAAATCGTTATTTATTGAATAAATCACGATCAATTGAAACTAATTACATTTACAATATAACATGAAAACTAACCAATTGAGTAATTGCGGCGAACGAGTTTATTCGTTCTGATCAATTGAGTAAACGCAATTGTGAATATTCGGATCATGTGAATTTTGTGTAGACGCAATTAGATTCAATTGATTGCGATTTATGGAATTGTAAAAACATGTCAAACTAATGTCGTCCCAAATTTATATGATATATGAAACTTCAATCCTATGATAAGATAATCCAAATCAAAATGAGAAATGGGACTACGAAACCCAATCCGACTAAGTAGTCTTCAGAGTTTAACAGCAAGAAAAAGCACAAGCCCAATAAATATGTTTTAGTTTAATTTTTGTTTATTTCAATTATAAGTTATATCTAACAGTTTGTTTTGTTGTTGGTTAATTAATTTTAAGTAGATAATAACTAATTTTTTATTTTACAAAAGTTAAATTTTTAATAATTTCTTAATCTTAGTACAAAAATAAACAAATGAATTACCATTTTACTAATAGTTTTGTTGCCATAAAATTTTATATATGAAATCTGAAACTTCGATCGTGATAACACAATCCAAAATCAGAATAAGAAATGGGATTTCAAAACCCAAACCCATTAAATAGTCTTCAAAAATTAACATAAACCTAATAAATGTTTTATATTTATCATCTAATTTGATTGGAAAATAACATATACTTCAAATATGGGTTGGTGAATATTATTTACATAAATGAAAAAAAATTCTCAAATAATTGTGATGAATATGCACAATAACAGAAAATATATCAAATCAATTACCATGTTTCCATCTACTCCAAAGAAAGATATCATGCAGGTAGAATCACAACTATTGTCCAACTTTTTGCTGTTTACCTTTCCAATCACTTATGGCCATCAAAACCAAACACACATCATGAATTGAGCATCAGCAATTATATTTAAATATTTAAATTAAACTAATTAAAATGTATTGTGTTAAACATTTAACACCAATTATATTAGATTTCGATATGAAATGTTCCGTTAAGAAAGCGTATTAATCAAGTGTTGATGATGGTCTCTCTTGTAGTTCAAGATTCATTCTAAATGTTCGAATCCTCTTACTGCAATTCGGCATGAGTTTCACTCGGTTAATACAAAAACATACGAAGTAATATTTTAAAATATTATTTTTAAAGTTTTTGTTTCAAATTTAGTATTTTAAAATTAAAATTTTAAAATAACACAAATAATTATTTTTAAAGATATATATATATATATATATATATATATAAACATAAAATATTATATTTGAATTCATTTTTATAATTTAGAGTTTAATATTTTCTATTAAAATAAATTTATTCTATTTTTAAATTTTTTTATTAAAATATTAAATTTATGTATAATTTATTTACAGTAAATAAATATTTTTACATAATTATTTGTGTTACTTTGGTATGATATTAATCAAAAAGAAATTATAAACATATGACATCATAATTGATTGATCCACTCATATCTCAAGAGTATTTTAAAAGTAAATTTAATATGCCTCAAAAACTAATTGATGAATTGACCCATGTTATAATTTAGTTAAAAGAATATTTATAATATGATACAATCCATTGATTATCTCATGATATAATATATTTAACTATAATTTTTTTCAAAAGTTCAATTTTCATGAAACACTAAATTTTATTTTCTCCATTTAATATTAATTGTTGTTTAAAGATTTTTATTTCAAAATAATATCGTTTAAAATATTTCATCAAATTTAACACAAATAAATTAATTTTAATGAAAATTTTAAAATCAATTTATAGATTGAAGTATTAAAGAATTTTTATTTGTGAATTTTTATGAAAAATGTCAAAAGAAAATTATTTAATATCTATTTTAATTAAAGATAGTTGTAAACAGAGAAAAGGAAGTAGCATATAAGAAGAGATTACGTGTGATTGTGAACTTGTGATTATAGGATTTAAGTATGAATGTGAATACATCCAAAGATCTAAGCTTTGCTTTTCTTCTTCTTTCTTTTACCATTAAAAACATTACGGAACCCATTTGAACACGTCTATTCTATTACCTAACCACTCAATGAACACTAAAATCCAATCCTAATTTATTATTGTTGTTATCACATAAAATTGATTGTATCCTAAATATAGAAAACAACTGAGAAACTTACTAGCCAGTGAAAATTATAAATATGTTGCATTCAAATATAAATATCGTTTCAGTTTTTATCAGTTTTTTTAAATATCGGATATTTTGAATATTTCATTTTAACATATTATAAACACCAAAAATCGGATTGGTTCGGAACAGTTTTAGATTTGTCAACAAAAAAACCAATTATAAACTGAAATATAGATGAACTAGATAATTTACATATATTTTGCGTGATTATAATATATTATAAACTTGAATTATTATTATATTTGATTAAAATTACATACATATATATATATTATATATTTATTATACAAAATAAATTTTATTTGTGTTTTATATATTTAAACTATTAAAATTATATTTTTTTTATTATATAATGTATTTACGTTTTTTATTTTATAATCAAATTATATCTAAACTATATTTTGATACGATTGTATATTAAAATTATAAATTTATATAAATTTATGTTTAAAATTGATATTTTATATTTGAGTAAGTGTCATATCATTATTTTTTTTAACTATGACATTTTTTTAATGATATGTCATCGTTGTTTTTAAAATTCATTTTTCTTTTAATATTAAAAAGATATGGTTCGATAAAATATTTAAAATAAACAAAAATACTAGATAATACACTAATAATTCAAAAAATACTCAAGTAAACAAAAATATCCAGAAATGTCTAAAAGTTTAACCAAAAACAAAGTTGTAAAAGTGCAGAAACCTAATTAATTTTTTTTTCTAATTTCAAAAAAGAGTCAAAACAAACATAGAGGAGAATATTAAAATGCATCTACAGTTGCATAAATAATACAAACTGAAACAAAAGTAGAAAAATATCAAATGCAGAAGTCATAAATTCACAAAGCGACAAACATCATTCTCCATGTCATTTAAAGTGCATCAAATTCTGTGAATTTACTCTATTCCTCACATCTCTGTTATGGAATAAGAAGAATCAATGAAAAGAATCAAAAGCATAATTAAAACACTATAAATCTTTAAGCTTAGAACTACAAATCCATAAATAAAACCATATAAACATAACCATAAATCGAAAAACTAGAAATAAAAAAACCAAAAATAAAAGCTCAAAATCAGAAGTTTGTTTTGTGTAACATCTACATAACCAATCATATAATGAATCAAACAACACCTATATAGATTTAATATACGACTAGTAATGCTAAAAACAAATTTTGATGCAACTAAAAACACTTACATATATCCAGATGATACTTGATATTGTAATTATAGAAAAACATGATGTAGAAATATGTAAATGTTGTTGACGATTATTTTATGGAATATAAATAATGATGATCCATCAACCGAACATAATATCCTTTTCTCTTTGTATTGATAGAGAAGATTTGTGAACCATTATGCTTAAATGATTATGCAACCTTTTGTGATGATATGTATAATTTTTATGTTGGATTTATCAAAGGAGATTGATCCTCTTTAAATTATTATTTGAGAAATATATTTAAGAAAATATGATAAATTATTATTTCAAAAACCATTTATAATAAAAAATTTAAAATAAATAATATATATATGAAGGTTAAAATAGTAAAAAAATATTAAAAAATCCAATACTTACAAATCATATCTTAATTAACTCATTTGAATATTTTGTAAACCAAAAACAAAACAAATTAACTATAACAATACAACTAGCAATTTAATAAATTTAAAATATGAATTATCTGTGCACATATATTAAAAATACTATATAAAAAAGTTCATAAATTTTTAATTTTTTCAAAACTATAACAAATATAACAACATACTAAATTTAAAATATTATGTATCTTGTCTAAAACATGTAAATATTCATAAAAATGAGAATTATCTCAAAATTACTATTTAGACTAAAATACTCTACTATATATATGATATATTAGCAATATTTCACTTAAAATATAATTTTAAATAGTTAAATTTCACATATTCAAAATTAATTTGAAAATAACAAAAAACAATTAATATGTAAATTCAAACAAAAACAAGTCAATTAATTTCAACTAATTCGGATAAAAATTTATCGTCAAATCTATTATTTTTGTACAAATCAACACAACACACATTAATAACAATTTAATATTTCTTAAAAATGGTAAACTAAAATTACTTTATTAAATTCATAAAAAATATATAATAAATTATTACAAAATATAACTCCACACATATGGTGGTTCAAATTCTACTATATTATTTTAAGTTGTTAGATTTAGATTTAATTATTAGAATAATTCGTATTTCAAAAAGGAATTTTAGTGTTTTCACACTAAATATTATTTTAGAGCAATTGCTTGTTATATAACGTAACTATAATAACTTTTTATATGGTTTTTAACTTACAATTTTTTATGCATGCAAGTATGTTGCTGTCTCTTTAGCTACCTCTTAATAATATATGGAATTTTTAATAAATAAATTAACAAAAGAAAATAGATAGGGTAAAACCTGTAAAATTCTTTGCAATTATTCCTTTATGCCAAAGATATTTCTAGCATTAATTACCCCATGTTTAATTTATTTACATTAAATTCCCATAATCTCAAAATTCGCAAAATAGAAAAAATATCTATATAAGAAAAGAAAAGGTTATTATTATATATAAAATAGAAAAGAAAATTTAGTATCCTAAAACTAAAATTTTTAAAATACCACAAACAACCATATAAAAATATTTATTTATTTTTTAAAAAATTATGTATAAATTTAAAATATTATACTTAAGTTAAATTTTTTTAATTTAGAATTAAATTTTTTTTATTAATTTATTAATATATTTAATTATAAAATTATATTATTATTATAAATTTAAAGTAATTATACTATTTTTGAAAATCTATTATTTTAAGAATTATTTTTTATGGTGTTAATTTTCAAAATCGTATTATTTGGTTTTGCATGCAAGTAGTTTGGTGTCTCCTTAGCTGTCTCATAATAAAATCTGGAGTTTTTAAATAAACAAACCAAAAGAAATAGATATTTTTAGCACTTTCTATGAAATGCAATAACTAATAATATTTTCTGTTTCGTGTTATTTTCAAAACTTTTTAAAAGGATATTTGTAAGGATCGTTTCCATATTTTTCTTCTTTTTGAAGTGCTTTTGCTTTCTAGGCAAAACTTCCGTTGCCTGCCTTACTCAAAGGCAATGTCAACAACATGTTCAAGCCTATTGTTGTTACCAAATCTCAGACGGAACTGTAACCAAATAGCCAATGTCAAGGTCAAAGCTCAAATCTCCGGTGATAACAAGAAGACGACATCACTTGAACCTGTGAACGGTTCTGTCTCTGTGTCTAATGTCCAAAAACCCAAAAAGAGTAATCTTTTGGCAAATGAAGTTAAATCCGAGAGAAAGTTTGTGAGTGACGAAATTGAGCTGTTATGGGATGATGGGTATGGCTCTAAATCTGTCAAGGATTATTTTGCGGCGGCTAAAGAGATCTTGAAACCTGACGGTGGACCTCCACGGTGGTTTAGTCCCCTCGATTGTGGCTCACCCATTAACGATGCGCCTACTCTTTTCTTCTTACCTGGTAAACAAATCAACCAATTTTATTGCAGAAAACTTCTTGATTCTACATTTTTCTTTTCCCTATCTTACCTATCTTGGTTTTGTGTGGCCTTAAAGCACAAATCTTTCCGAAGTTTGAAACTTTTATTCATTTCTCACTGTTAGAAGTCCCAATACAAAAAAAGACATTCTTTTAGTGTGAGGATAAAACCATAATTTCTCAATTAACTTGTCTACGTATTGGATCAGTGATAAGCGTTTGCAAAGAAGACACGGAATTGTGAGATCACTTCTTTGTGCTTTCATATAAACTGATTGTTTTAGGCTGTTTTGACACAAATGGTTTTTTTTACTGTTTTGTTTATCTCAAGTATCTGATTATTTCAAAGCTTCAAGAGTTTTCTGATAATTTCAACTTTTGGTGATGCAGGGCTCGATGGCACAGGGATGGGCCTCGTTCCACATCACAAAGCTCTTGGCAAGTATGTTTTACACTCTCCCTCTCTCTCTCCTAAAGTTTGGGTTCTCTAAAATAACATTGGAAGAATGAACAATGGTTACCTAATGTAGAAGCAATATTATCTAGTGCAAGAAAACTAATCAAAACAAATTAACGATGACTCTGATGCAACGTATTCATGAGCTTACACTTTTTCTTTTCTTTTATGTTGAACGTCTTTTGCTGTTTTATCGCACAAGTCTCTGCTGTCTAGACTGTTGATATTGTCTTTTCTTGATACAGGGCTTTTCATGTCTGGTGCCTGCATATTCCAGTGCATGATCGAACTCCAACTGAAGGTAATAAAGATTTATATACAGTATTTGTCCCTTTAAGGTCACAGAACATGATATTTTTGATACTAAATGATATGTATATGGGTTTTACTATCCCTGAAACGGATAGAAAAGTTTAACGACTGTTTCTGCAAAGGTTGTTAGTTGTTAATGTTATCTTACGATTTCCTCTGAATATTTTCTACTGTTGGTTTTACCATAAAGGGCTGGTGAGCATAGTCGAAGATATTTTGAAGCATGAGCATGCTACACATCCTAATAAGCCGATATATCTTGTTGGGGATTCATTTGGAGGATGCCTGGCTCTCGCTGTGGCTGCCAGAAATCGTCAAATAGACTTGGTGTTGATACTAGTCAACCCTGGTCAGCAAGCATTTTTTATTCAGTTCTCTTGTTTTGTATTAGATGCATACTACATATAAGCTTTTATGAATGGTCAAAAATGTTTTGTTTTTGTTTAGCAACATCATTTGAGAGGTCACCGCTACAGCCATTGCTGCCTATAATTGAGATGTTGCCAGAAGAGCTTCATTCTACAGTTCCATATGCGCTAAGCTTTGTTATGGGTACCAGAATTGATGCTTATTGTTTAAGTATATAATTCCTTCTTAAATTATCTTAACTCAGGCTGTCTTGATATTTAGGTGATCCGATAAAGATGTCTACAATTGGTATCAGTAACCAACTTCCAGCAAGCATAAAAATGGAACGGTTGAGAAAGAGGCTTACTAATACTATGCTTCCTCTTCTCTCAGTGAGTGTTTTTTTAACGTATTTACTTGGTTCTGTAAATACAAGATGGCATCTTTTTCACCATGCTTTTTCAGGAGCTTGGTGAAATTATTCCGAGGGAAACATTACTTTGGAAGCTTAAGTTGCTGAGATCTGCCGCTGCTTATGCCAATTCTCGCATTCACGCAGTTCAAGCTGAAGTCTTGGTCCTTGCTAGGTAATCTTCTTCCTTATTGTATCTCATTTCTGTCTCTTGTTTGCTTTGCTGGTCTATCAAGGAAATACCACAGATATGGCTTTTGTTGGTTCACATATTTTCAAGAAGTTTTAGAAATGGCTTTGGATTTCTTGGGCTTTCAGTGGAAAGGACAGGATGCTTCCTAGCCAAGAAGAAGCAAAACGGCTTCATGGAATTTTAAAAAACTGTACAGTTCGATGTTTCAAGGAAAACGGGCATACCCTTTTACTGGTAAGTAATTTAACATAGTAATTTATCTACTGATTCGGTTATGAGTGTAATTCCTTTTGCTCTGGCTGATAGGTGGAGCTAATGAAGTAGTATCATAGTAAATTCTAATGAGTAGAGAAAATTAAAGAGGAATATGACAAGTATTCATTGACTTACTATTATTCATTGTCACAGGAAGATAGCATCAGTTTGCTCACGGTTATAAAAGGTGCATGCAAGTATCGGCGCTCCTGGAGATATGATTTTGTTTCTGATTTCTTGCCTCCGAGTAAGGGAGAATTGGCCTACGCCCTTGATGAACTGCTCGGGTAACTTTACTAAGCCTTCCTTGACTCTATTTCTCTTATAAAAATGCTCTATCTACTTAATATTGAGATAATGTGTTTAAACTGCTGATAGTACAAGTTAAATATTACTGACTTTTCCATTGGGCCTCCTAAAGTGAGCAAAGTAAACTCAAATCTGGTCTGACTTTCTTCCTTGTGACAAACAACAGGTTGTTACGGAATGCTGTTAGTTCTGTGTTTCTGTCAACTATGGAAGACGGGAGAATAGTGAAGGGACTTGCAGGTGTTCCAGATGAAGGTCCGGTGCTACTTGTTGGTTACCACATGTTGATGGGCTTGGAACTTGGCCCAATGTCTGAGGCATTTATCAAAGAGAAAAACATTCTCTTTCGCGGAATGGCACATCCGATTCTGTATTCTGAAAATGATTCAGCTAAGGAGTTTGGTTATATGGACTGGATTAAGGTATTTGGGGCCTATCCCGTCACTGCCACCAATCTTTTCAAGCTTTTATCTTCTAAATCTCATGTTCTTCTCTACCCCGGCGGTGCACGAGAGGCTCTCCATAACCGGGTTAGCCATCTTCATATCTTTTTTTTGATTTTTTTATGTTAGGAAAACTAGTAGCCAAAAGGCAAGTGGTTCCACTCACTTAAAGGCTTGAAAATGAACAGTCTTGATCAGGCAGTTGAACCTTCATATCCTTCTCTGGTTATATAAAGATGAGAATTTTTTTGTCAAAGTTCCATATGGTTTTAAAATTGTTGCGTTAAGAATCTGTTTATTACTAGGTAATAAATTCTCTATTGTTTGCTTACATTGTTTTCGAAAATCTTTCACATCAAAACGTATAAACTAGTGCTTGATACTATTGAGGCTTGAGTATCTGAGTCCATGAAACTGCTGCTGCTGCTATAACACCTAAAATGTTTATATCCCATTTCAACCTTTCCGTTAATAAGAAATCAGTTAATGCTTAAGTTCAGATAAAGTAAAAAAAATTTGCTGTCCTAATACAAGTTTGCAGTAAATCTAACCTGGTGGTGTTGTTAGAATTCTGATAATATATACAACGTTTCTACAAACTTGCAGGGTGAACAATACAAACTAATTTGGCCTGACCAGCAAGAGTTTGTAAGAATGGCAGCACGGTTTGGTGCAACAATAGTGCCATTTGGAACGGTTGGCGAAGACGACATAGCTGAGGTAAGCTTCCTGTCACAGCAAAACTATCGAAAATTCGCATTTCTTGTGCTCACTTGTTCAAAAGAGGCAAAATGTATATGATCTTTTGCCATTGCAGTTGGTTCTTGATTACAACGACCTGATGAAGATTCCAATTCTCAATAACTATATCTCCGAAATAACTCGTGATACCAAACGATTTAAATTGAGGTAAAAATTGTTTTTCATTTGAACTTAAATAGATGCATTGGTTGTTTTTCTTGATGTATTTGTTTGCATTTAGCATTTGTGGTTAAGTTTTGCAAAAAAAATTGAGAAATAAGAAAAGATGGTACAAATGAGTGTTGTGTAGATGTTATTGATAAAAACTATTGATTGTTGGCATTTTACAGGGAAGAATCAAGTGGAGAGGTTGCAAACCAGCAGCTCTACTTACCAGGACTCATACCGAAAATCCCCGGCCGATTCTATTACCTGTTTGGGAAACCGATAGAGACTAAAGGAAGACCGGAACTTGTGAAAGACAAAGAAGCAGCAAATCGGGTTTACTTGGAGGCGAAAGCGGAAGTGGAGAAGAGCATAGCTTACTTGTTGAAGAAAAGAGAGGAAGATCCATACAGAAGTGTTGTAGACAGATTAAGTTATGGTTTGACACACACTGCAAATGATGTTCCTTCTTTCGAACCATGATTGAAACAAAATGGTTATGTTTTAGTAACTTCTGTCTTTTTTACAGACACAAACAAATCATCTGTAATGTTTTTATAAGAAAAGTTCCATGTATATCCCATATTTTAATATATATTATGTTTACTAAGTTGATAATTTTGGTTATTTAAAGTTTTTATATTTAGAATAAAAAATTTAAAAATTGTTATTTTTGTCAATTACTCTAATATTTTGGCTTACGTTTATTTTTTAATTTTGCATATATCAAAAGAGAAGACAAAAAAAGTTGGAGATGTTAACATCACAATTAAATATAATTAAGATTTTTATAATAATCCTATTAATTAGTTAGACAAATACATTGGCTATACTAACTTGACTCCAACTATTTTGGGATAATAAAACAAATAAACATTGTTTTAAAGTAATATTCTAAAATATTATATTTTTAAGTTTTTTCAAAATTTATCAATTTAAATTTAAAATTTTAAAAATATCATAAATTAATTTTTGAAAATACATAAGTCAATTAACAAAATAGCATTCTTTTAATTTTTTGTTTCAAATAGATATCATTAGTTTAATTTTTTAAAAAATAGCACAGATTAATATAAAAATATTTTAAAACTTCTTTTAAAAATTAAACTGTATATTAGAAAAAATCAACTCAAATATAATATTTTAACTATATTTGTAATTAATTTATAGTAAATATGTATTTTCAAAAAATAATTTGTGTTATTTTTGGAATTTTAAATTTATAATGCTAAATTTAGAATAAAAACCTAAAATATTTTATTTTGGGGTATTAGTCAAATATTACCATAAATAAATTACAAATATAATTAAATATTATATTTGGATTTTTTCCAATTTATAATTTAGTTTTAACGTAATAAAATAAGTTTTAAGATATTTTAATATTAAACTTGTGTTATTTTTAGAAATTTAAATTATTGATGCTATATTTGAAAAAAAAAACTTAAACACTGTTATTTTTGTCAATTGTCCATTGTTTTATAGGATAATTTCAAAGACATTATCCTAACTAAACCAATATAGCAGACCGAATACTTTCTTACTTTTGTTTTTATCAAATTAAATATTAGAAGACTACATTAACTGTTGAACAACCTCTAAGCCTTTGAACAACCTCTAAGCCTTTTGTTTTTGATTAATTCAACGTTATAGGTGAGGAAGATAAGATATTGGTAATACTCAGGAATTTAAACAACTTCACAACACAAATTTTTGAATATAAAAACAAATTATAAAGGTGCATTAGTATTACTAAATACACAAAATTTTAGAGGAATGGGAGATCAACAAAGAGTTTATCCGATTCTTCAAACAGAAGCCAACAAGACAACATCAAAGACAAATCTTCCAATGCAACATCCGATTCCACCTCCCGCAATGGGTAACAAGAACCGGAATCTTTGCTGCAAATGTTTCTGTTGGGCGTTTAGCCTTCTAGTAATTGCTCTAATCACCTTAGCGGTTGCGGTTGCAGTGATATACTTTGTTTTCCATCCTAAACTTCCACGTTACGAAGTCAAAAGTTTAAGAGTTAGTAGTCTTGGAATCAACTTAGATCTCTCTCTTTCTGCAGAGTTCAACGTTGAGATCATAGCTCGTAATCCCAACAAAAAAATTGGAATTTATTATGAGAAAGGAGGTCATATCGCCGTATGGTACGCCAAGACAAAACTCTGTGAGGGACCAATACCAAAATTTTATCAAGGACATCGCAATGTAACTAAACTGAATGTGGCTTTAACTGGAAAAGCGCAATACGGAAGTAATGTCATGTCAGCATTACAGCAGCAACAACAGACGGGACGTGTTCCATTAGATCTTAAAGTAGATGCACCTATCGCTATTGAGCTCGGAAAATTGAAGTTGAAGAAGATTCGGATTTTAGGGAATTGTAAGCTTGTTGTGGATAGTTTATCAACAAATAATAGTGTCAATATCAAAGCTACTAATTGTAGTTTCAATCTCAAACTTTGAGATCTTTCAATTCCTCTGTTTAACATTTATTGGTGTCGTTTAAAATGTCATATTCATGTTCGTTGATTATGTAAATGTAACAACGACAATACAATAAATTGTTTCTACAAAAATATATTATTGAATTTTTTTTAGATTCACTTATAAATCTTACCTAAAACGATATTTAACAATTTCAAAATACACGTTATCTTGTTAATTTAGTCTCAAACGTTCATAAAATCATAACCTAATATTGGAACCTCTCAAAGAAACTACTAATCTATTGTTTATCTTCTATAAGAAACCACAAAATCCTTCTTTAAAAGTTCTCTCCATTTATAGTAAATGTTTACAATGCTTAACACTGAGGAATCGACCATTTCATACATGAAGTTTGTTCCGTAATTACAATTCGTTAGTTAATTTTATAGTTGTGCCATTACATACAGTAAATATACTTCGTAAGCTATAACATATGTTGACCATGATGGAGTTATTCAATTCGTTAATGATGCTAAGTCAGATATTAGTTGGGTAATTTTAATTAAATCGATACTGATTGGGCACTAAACGACGTCGGGTGAATGGTTATATTGTGAACCATAAACGACGTCGCATTTCACTTTGCATTTTTTTCAACCCTAATTTTCGATTGAAGGCAATTTCAAGGACGATTTCGACGGTGATTGAACACAATTTCGAGAGAAAAATTTTGAGGGCATTTGCATGAAATCAACGACGAAATCAAGGCAAGGTGGAGTATATTCCATTGATAAAACAACAGAATGAAGGTCATGGTTGTGGTCTCATTGAAATCAAGGGTTGGGCAGTTGTACATGTTGAAAACTCTAATTCATGGTTGTAGTTCCTCCGTAAGTTCAAATCTGATTTGGAACTTGGAAATGGAGACATGTACACGGTTATATCGGATAAACATAAAGTAAGTTTCAGATTTATTTTCGTATTCTGTTTGTAAAAGTAAATTTGGGATTATTTATGATTGTATCTATCATTTCAGAGCTTGTTAATTGCGGTTGAGCAAGAGTTGCCGAAGATAAAACATCGAATGTGTGCGTGCCATATATATGATAACTTGAATTCTAAATTTTCTAACAAGCCGCTCATGAAGCCATTATTTTGGGCAGTCGTAGAGAGCTATAACTCAGCCGATTATAATAAAGCTATTGAGGCGGTTAAAGCGTATGATTCAGAAGTTTATAAATTGATGATGACGAAGAATCCGAAGAATTGTAGTCGAGCTTTCTTCACAAACACAACTTGCTGGGAGGACGTTCACAACAATTTCTCTGAATCATATAATAGTACTATTAACAGTGCAAAAGAACTACCACTAGTGGAAATGTTGGAGATGATAAGGAGGCAAGCTATGGTTAGGATTGGACATTTACTCCTAAAGTTGCACAGGTTATTGAGGCAGAAACAAAATCTAGAAAATATTGTAAAACGTTTGCTGGACCGAATAGGTGGTTTGAAGTCACGGAGAATGGTTCACATGTCAAAGTACACATGCGGAGAATGACATGTAGTTGTCGGATGTGGGATTCCTTGCCGTCATGTCTTACGGGTTATCTTAGATAAAAAAATTACAATATGATGATTATGTGTCAAAGCGGTATTTGACTTCTACATGGCGCAATCAGTATAGTGATTCAATTTTTCCGCTTAATGGCACGGAATTTTGGAGAAACTCGGGTGAAACAACGATTCAAACACCACCTCATGGTCGGAAAAAAAAATAAAAGAGGAAGAAAAGCAGGTACGAATCTCCATTAAAAAAAGTCAAGATGAGCAAAGAGGGGCACACAATGCATTGTGGACATTGTGGCGTAGCTGCACACAACTCAAGGAGATGGAGTAATGTGGGAGTGAAGATCATAAGATCGAGAAAAAATGTTACACAAACTGCATTAGAGTTGAGTACAGAGAGGGACCAAGCCAGCCAACGAGAAATTCGAACAATGTTGAGTAAGGTATTTTTGAGTTGATGTAAACTTGTTTTTGTGTAGGCGTTCGAGTATGTTTCGGGTTGTTTTCTGAAACTCTAACAGGAAGCAATTGATAAATATCAAAAAGGTTTTTGTGTTAATAGGAAGCAATTGATATATATATCAGGCAAATTATTATAATTGTATAGTGAATAAGTCGTTTCAGGTCAATTTTTAAAAAATATATAAACCAAACCAACACGATGCTTCATGTCTTCATTTTTTATTACGAAAATTGATCTCATGTGCGTGATGAGTCAGCTTTGATTAACGGTGTAATTAATATGTGGTATGCTGAGTTAGCTTTGATTAACACTGTAATTAACAACGTTTAATACATATGTTATGTATGACTAGTGCAAATTGTTGTTGTTCACGTATGTTATCATTTGCATTTCATATTTCATGTATGTAACAACTACAAAAAACATTGACGAATTGTAACTACATGGCAAACTTCGTGTATGAAATGGCTGATTCCTCGCTTAACATCTTTATTGAAGTTTCCTTTGCAAATAAACAAAATTTTCTACAGAAATATGAGTTTTTTTTATTTTTCTCCTAACAATCTAAAAACTTTTCTAATATCCTATATTCTTTATAAAATGTTTGTCTAGTTGAATTAATTCATTTGAGATCGTGTAACTTAGTTGCAAAAACATCCGATTTCTGTATTTTAATTAGGCTGAATATACCATATCAAGATGATAGTGTTGCATACAATGATATCGGAATTCTGACCAAGCATGCCTAATATATTATTTGAGAAATTTTTTAACAGAGTAACCTTACACTGACGTGTTAATAACAAAAATACCATGCTGACGTGTCAACACCACAACGATTTTTAGCTTAAATATATAAAAAGGTTTAAGTTACTAGAATAATTACAATACATGCCACTAATATTAATTTGGTTAGAGAATAAATATAGTTTATTCAACTAACCAAAAAATACTATTACATTTGCAAAAATAATAATTTTTATTTCTTTAAATTTTTTATACGTTAATTTATAAATAATTTCAAATATATAATAGATTCAAATTACTATTGTAATTCCTAATATATTATTTGAGAAATATTTTAAGAAAATAACATTACTCTGACGTGTTATTAACAGAAATATCATGTTAACGTGTCATCGGTATAGTAAATTTCAAATAAATATATAAATGAATTTAACTTATTAGAATAATTACAATTATACCATTTTTATTTTTGTTAGAGAATTAATGTATTTTTATTAAACTAACAAGTATTAAATTCATAAAAAATAATTATTTTTCTTTTCTTAACTTATATATAAAAATTAATGTTAAAATTAATTTTAAATAAAAGTTACAATTATATAAATATTTAATTTATATTTACTAATAAAATATAATTTGTGAATATTTTTCCCCACGGCGTGATATAAATCTAGTTTGGTTTATTTGATTTATATGGATATGAAAGAATAGATTCTTTATATAAAGAGATGGTGAATGATTTTGCAAATAAAGCATATACTTGATGGAAAAAGTTGTGCCAACTAAAACAGTTTGGGAATGAATTTATATACTTCTCTATAAATTTTTTATTTATTTTAAATTTATGATATTATATAAATTTAAGGGTAATTAATTAAAATAATATTATTTTAAATTTTGGTTCCAAATATATTATTAATCCTTTAAATTTTTTAAAATAACATAAATTTATTATGAAAATAATTAAAAACTTTTTTTAATAAAGAAAATTTTAATTTCAAAATGGAAAAGGTGAATTCATATATTATATTTTAATTTTATATATAGTTTATTTAAAATAAATAATTATTTTTACATAATAATTTGTGTTATTTTTAAAATTTTATTTTTAATACGCTAAATTTAAAAAGTAAATTTAAAATTATGATATTTTAAGTTTACTCTAAATTTAAACTAATGTTATTTTGAAAATTTCCCAAAACTACAGTGTATTTTGTTAGTCGAAAACAATAATTAAAATTTAAAACTCAAACAACTCAACAAAATGAAACATAACCAAATCATAAATCAAATTTCCCATCAGAAAAAAAGAGAGAAAATATTAAGGATTATTACAAATTAAAAACCTCTAATCCTTAATTTCATTACTTGGCTTTCTCCGATTCATGATGAACCGCTTTCATAATCAACCCGTCGTTATGCACAACCATGATTACCGGCGAGTTTCCAAATGCTCTCGCCATCGCCGTCAAAATCTCTGCCATCAGATCCCTAAATTTTTCCGGGACCAAATTTTCGCCGAATCTGTCTAAAATCGCCTTGTACACGTTATCCGTCTCGTCTCCCGACGCAACTTCTGACTCCACAGCCACCACACGGTTAAGACCTTGCCGGAGCTCCGACGGCGACAGCATTCCGTCGCTGTCCAGATCCAGAATCTGGAAAAAGTCGTCCGTGATGGATTTGAAGGATTTTGTATCGGAGATTAACCCCATAAGAGTTTGGCTTGTGAATACCGTTTCGATCATTATCGAGTTGATGAAGATTTCGCCGCCTCTTTGCAGAAAAAAAGGAAGTCGTCGAGATTGGAATCTGGAAAATTAGCTTCTTTTTCTCTGTTGAAGTTATTGTTAGCGTAAGAGCTTCTATATATAAACATTTGATAACGTAATATGTTGTTTACATGTTCTGCCACTGAAAATAAAACTCTCTCTGACTTGATCCAAAAATAATATATCTTTAAACATCGAGGAAAGTCTATTTGAAATATGAAAGTATGAAAACGTAATACTTTGAAATAGTTTTTTTTTTAAATTTGTTTAAAAGTAAAATTTCTAAAATAATACAAATAATTATGTAAAATTTTTTATTTATTTTAAATAAATTATAAATAAAACATGGATTTTTTTTCTAATTTAAAATTTAATTTTTTTATTAAAAAAAGTTTTAATATATTTTAATGTTAAATTTACGTTATTATTAGAAAATTAAATTAATAATATTATTTTAAAAATATTAAATATGTATTTATGTTATATATACATATGTGAATTATTATTTTTACACTTCGTAACCCTAACCCTACAGTTTCTCTAGTTGTAAATAACAAACCATATCAGCTTCAGCAGAAGCATCTTCTTCCTCCATTTTCTCTACTTGTGCATACCGAACCCAGACGACCTTTGCTCCCATAGCTGAGAATTGAGAGCTCTCCTCCAGAAGAATCCGTTTCACATACTTTCCAAGCCCAATGTTACCTGTCCGTGTCAATACGACTCTTTACCCGCGGGTCCCGTCCCGTTTGACCCGCTGCGGGATGGGTGCGGCTTGAGTGAAATTTTTTTTTTCATATCTGGGGCGGGTGCGGGTCGAGTATTAGTTAGAACGGGGCGGGTGCGAATTACAATTTTTTAATTTGCGGGTTAGCGGATACCCACAAATTTTGGACTCAAATTAATTAATCAAATTAAGACCCAACTAATTTAAATCCAAACAAATTAAATTTATTAATTATTTTAATTAATTAATTTAAATATTTTTAGAAACTTTAATTAAATTTATTAAATATTTTAATTTAATTAAATTTATTAAGTATTTTTAAAACTTTTAATTAAATATATTAAATATTTTAGTTTAATTAAATTTATTAAAAAAATTTAAAATTTTTTGAAAAATGAAACGGATCATCCGCTAACCTGCCAGACCCGCTTGATTAATGCATGATTCGCGAATTTTACAGGTAAAAAGAATTTGTGTAAAAAAATCTGTAACCCGCGAGACCCGCTTGACAGGCCTATCCCAACCCCCACTTCGGCAATTTTTCCTTGGAGTGCCATTGGTGGTTCCGCTACAACCGCAATTTAGATTAGTAGTTCAAGCAGGTTCTCTTTTTGAAGTAAAAATAACCTATTAATAAATTTTGGGTACTACCAGACCTTGAATCCAACGACCTCTGTAAAACTATACCCAAGCCAGTATTTAGAATACTCGAAATAGAACCATATAACTCTATACAGAAAAGACAAATCTATGTTGTGTTTACAACGTAAGCAGCTGCAACGAGATTGGTTTATATTTAGTATTTAGGAGGATATGATTTACAAAGGTTTCAAAAGTGGGTAATCTTCAAGTAGTTCCCTCTCTGACAAAGCGTCCTTCTCGTTCTGTGGTGTCCACAATACTTCTACTGCCTGCAACATTTTCTATTAACATCTTTCATTTGCAAGACTAACTACCATTCTCATGATTATAAAGCTTATGGATACAGAATCTCTTACCATTATTTTGTTTCTTGGTATTGATCCGAGTTTCAGTAAGGCTTCCTTTAGATCTGTAATTCCGTTTATCGGTTGCAGTTTATGTATACCCTCTGCAGCCACCAAGATGGTTACCTGTACATGTACAACATTTCTGGTTTTTACCCACCCGTGCAAACACATACATTGACTTTCGGGGAACAGCCTCCTAGACCCAGTTTAACTGTCTTACTCTATCCCACTAAACGTTCAACTAGGAGTTTTTATAAGTGTACCACAATATATTCATTGCTGAAACCGCTAGCTGTCCGAATCTTTGAGCTTTGTCTCTTTATGCTATTCACATTAACAAGTGTCTCCTCGTCGAATTTCCCCCGTTCTTCAATGGAGAGTTGATTAAATCGCTTCTCTCCATCTTCTATACTCCGTTTCACATCAACCTGAGAGTAAATACCACAAAAAGAGTGGTTAGGTTTTGCAATCATGTTCACTGAATGATCATAGAATTACAGCTCGAGATAATGAAACAGGCTAAAATGGTGAATGTGCAAAGCACGCAAATCACTCACAAAAAATACAGTGGACTTACTGATGAATAACAAGAGATGCAATAGTCCGGGTGCCTCAGCAATGCCAATGTTGCCTCTATAAGACACAAAAAAACATAAGAACCCACACATGCCACAGGAAAAGGAGAAGGTATTAATGAACCAAAAACCAACAGGTAAGAATGAAATCTGCTATATCCTGGAACTCTCTGAACATAGAACACAAAACTGAACCTGAAAAGAATTGTTTTGGTATGCTAGCCACAACAAGTACTTTACACAGATCACCAGTTTATCAGGAAACTATCTACCTGAAACCTCAAGCTTTCACATAGATTAAGCATGTTGACTCACTGATAGAAAGATCATCGGTAGATCAACACTTTTCACAAAATATAGCAACACGAAAATTAATAATAAAAGAAAAAGAAATCCTGAATGTTTTGCTAAATCCATCTTCTAGTTTCAAAAGAGTATTTTACTTGATGGACATATCTCCCATGTTTGCATTTTGTTTGAGTCCATGAACATATTCGGCAGAACAATACAAAACAAAGTAGTGACACATATAATACAACCCAAACTGAAAAAAAAAAACACAACATCATCATTCTAAACATACCGAAAACGTAACAACATATTTCATATATGATTGGATGAAAAACAGATGACATTGAAGACATAGGTTACCAGTTAAAACATAGCTCAGACCCTCCGAAGTGGATGTATCTGCACTTTCAGCAAGACGATTAAAATCTTGTTGTAGGGTTCTTCCCAAACCCAGCAACCCCACCTAAGAGGATACAGGTACAAACAAACCAATTTAAAGGAATAGAAGCAAATACTCCATCTCATGTTCTGAACATATGGTTAGCTATTCAATGGACTACACGCATATAATTAGCCTTCGTAGAATATAACAAAAAAAATCTTAACTTTCTCTAGCTAAATGATCTGCTCAACTTAGAAAAATAACTCTGAGAAAACTGCAGCTGAAGGTATACAGCGAAATCACATTTCTCTAAGACAAAAACATAAAATTCAACAGCTAAATTCCCAGAAGACAAAAGTCCTGAAGTTTCGAAAGAAACAGAGAGGTTACCTGTAGTTTAATGACGCTGGTTTTCTGTGTATCTGTTAAAATGCCATCCTGTGACCGATCTGAGAGGAATCCAGAGACCAACACAAACGCTGCGAAACCCACAAGAATCAAAGAAAAGCTTGAAAACCCACTGAACCCGAAACCAAACGCTGGACCCATATAGAGACCACCAGTGAACGGTGACGGTCCATGGTACGGAGCCGAGTACGAAAAGCTCGGATCTGATGTTCGCGGCACAGAATACATTCTAGAAGAGGACGATGAAGAAGACCTCGATGAGAATGCGTTACCACCAATTCTACCACCAGACGCAGCCAAGGCCCAATTAGGATCATAGAACAAAAGCAGACCGAGCAAAACCGCGGCTATAGCAGGTTTCTTCAGAGAATCTAACGCTTTTTTCATCTGAATCGCGATTTGTTCAAATGAAGTCTTCCATATCTGAGCACGATTCGAATCGGATCTCAAATCTGCATCCAAACACGTCGATTTGAAGGCAATTTGGAGACGAGCAAAATTTGATTTCTGTTGATGATTGGAGCAGATAAAAACACTCCGATGACGACGCCTTTGCATGTATGAAAACGGGGGGTTCCATTTAAGGGGAGTCAATTCCAGTAAGATAGAAGCAGCCGCCATAATTGATTCTTGGATGAATAGAAGAATTTTCTGGTGAAATCGCTTAGGGTTTATGTGGTGAGCAATGAACAACACTTGGGTATAAGGCGACAAACATAATATTTGGAGTGAGAATTTTCCAATGGATTCAGGATTTTGATAGAAAAGAGAAAGAAAAAAAAGCAAGGACGAGATTATGGTTTCCAAATCGGTTATGCCCAAAACCGGGTTTATAAGAATTACTGATATTTTTTTACATCTATACCCAAAAACCGGGTTTATAAGAATTTTTTTTTTTGCCAACTATAAATTTATTAGTTATTAAGATCATTGTTTACAAGAGTGTCCAAAAAATATGGACAAAATGTAAAAATATTCCAATCATGAGAAGATGAAATAATTGATGAAGCAAGTAAGTGAGCAGCCGTATTAGTCAGCCGTATTAGTCTTCCTTGATTGATATACGAATTTAACTCCATCAAAGTGAGAAACTCATAATATGATTGTTTGGAGATAATATTGATATTTTAAATTAATCTCATTTTTGTTAATGAGATTATTTAAATATAAATTATCTCCTTCGAAGATAACGTAGCGGTATCCCAATGTCCAAGTTGATTGTAAGGCCCATATTAGGGCAGTGAACTCTGCTTCTATAGCTGTAAATCGACCTTGATATTTGCCTCTACCCGCCTTTAAAAACTCTCCTTGACTATTGCGGAGAATCCAGCCAAGACTAGAATGTATATCTTCTACTTTATGTGTAACGTCATAATTACATTTAATACAATTTTCCGGAGGCGCCTTCCATTTGATGATGTTGTGCATTACATTTGAATTCTTTGATTGTTGAGTAGGGTTAACCACATGTACCAACCATTGTTGAACATCTTCATAACTTTTGTTGAGGATATATTCTTCGCAAAGAGATTTGTTGTTAAATATCAGATGATTTCTTAATTTCCAAATACGCCATAATAAATAGAAGGGCTGATATTTTTGTGGTGAGTCCAGCAGTTGCAAGTCATAACTTGCAACCAAATATCGCAGATTGTCATATATATTTGCAGCTTCATTACAAATTGTAGATGTAGAAATACCCAGTCTTCGCCAAGCCATTTGTGCATAAGGACATAGGAAGAATGTATGAATTTCACTTTCTTCAGAGTTGCAACATCTGGAACATTTGTTATCAGAAGATATATTCCGATGATGTAGATGAGATTTCAAAGGAAGAGCCTTTGATAATATACGCCATAGAAAATGTTTAATCTTTGGTTGGAGATTAAGAGACCAGATAACCTTAGCTAGATCAGGATGAATACCCAAAACTAGTTGAGAAGTTTCATGATCATTACGCTGAACTTGAATTGCATGCTTATAACCAGATTTCACCGAATACATACCATTAGTTGTATATCTCCAAAACCATCCGTCTTCACACTTGTGGGATGGTAAGAAAATTTTGTAGATCAAATGATGATCATCTTTTTCAACCAGGTCATTAAGCATTGATGTATTCCATTGACCTAAGTTTTTATCAATAAGGATGTCGAGGCTCAAGAGAGGATTTGTATAAGGAAACAATCATGGAGATCGTGGCGGTGTAACGGGAAGATAATTCAGATCCACAATTTTTATAGATGATCCATTACCAATATTCCTCTGTAGCCGTAAAAGTAATAGTTGACGTCCATGTAGAAGAGACTGCCAACCAAGTGACGGACGAGAACCTCTGGTAGCAGATAATACATCCCCTTTCTTAAAGTAACGAGATTTCAAAATTCGAGACAAAAGGCAATGTGGTCTCTGAAGTAATTTCCAACACGTATTGGCTAATAAGGCTTGATTAAAGTATTGAAAGTCTCGAAATCCCAAACCTCCTTCTAATTTTGGCGTACATAATTTCTTCCATGAAACCCATGCTGTTTTCCTCTTGAATTCGTTTGAGCCCCACCAAAATCGAGAGATCATCTTATCCAATTGTCGGCAAATATGAATAGGAAGTTTAAAAATATTCATTGAATAAACAGGCAAAGCAAAAGCGACAGCTTTTATGAGGGCTTCCTTCCCTGCGGATGATAAATACTTAGATTGCCACCAAGATAACCTTGATGAAACCTTGTCTTGAATATATCTTAATAGGTGGCGTTTATTCCGCTTAAATTATTCAGGTAGACCCAGATATTTTCCTCCACCCCCAATATTCGCAATACCCAAATGTTGTAGAATAGATACCCGAGTATGATGAAACACTTTACTGCCAAATATAACGGATGATTTGCCTATATTGATTTTTTGTCCAGAAACGCTACAATAATCTTGGAGAATTTGTTGTAGGGTAGCCACAATATTATTCATATCAGCTCTGACGAAGAAAAGCGAATCATTCGCAAAAAATAAATGTGATATAGAAGGTCCATCCCGTTGAATTCGTAATGGTTGGAGCGTACCGTTCTTCTCGGCTTTGTTAAGCATTAAACTTAAAACATCAGCACATAGGATAAATAAGTATGGAGATAACGGGTCTCCTTGCCTTAAACCACGAGATGGTTGGAAAGATCCATACGGGCTTCCATTAATTAGAACTGAAAATGAAGTCATCGAAATACACTGCATAATCCAATTTACCCACTTAATCGAAAATCCTTTTTTGAGCAAAACGGATTCCACAAATGACCATTCAATACGGTCATACGCCTTACTCATATCTGTTTTTACTGCCATAAATGTTTTTGAACAAATCTGCTGAGCTTGCAATGAATGTAGAGCTTCATGAGCTATAAGAACATTATCGAAAATTGAACGTCCCGGTATAAAGGCTGCTTGATTCTCTGATACCAACTCATGTAACACTGTTTTCAATCGTAGTACTAAGACTTTAGATATAATTTTGTAAAATACATTACAAAGTGATATCGGGCGAAAGTCGGACATTAGTCTTGGACACTTCATCTTCGGTATGAGGCAAATGTTTGTATGGTTGAATGATGATATCATATGTCCTGGACTGAAAAACTGATTTACTTCATCAAAAACAGATTGTCCCACAATTTCCCAATTTTGTTGATAGAAGGCCGCGGAGAAACCATCAGGTCCAGGAGCTTTATTTGCCCCAATAGAACAAATAGCTTGAAATACTTCATCCATGGTAACTGGTTTTGTCAGATTGGAATTCATATCAGTTGTGACCACCGTTGGCACTACTGAGAGAACCGACTCTAAATCTCCAGATGAAGTGCTCTAGATCAAATCAGAGAAATAATTCTCTGCTTGTTGAGCTATAGCTTCATTATCAAAAAAATCCTCACCACTATCAGTTTTGATAGAAATAATACTGTTTTTAGATCTCCGTATCCTGGTAGCAGCATGAAAAATTTTAGTATTTCTGTCCCCTTCATTGAACCATTGATTCTGACTTTTAATTTTCCAAAAGGTTTCCAACTCAGCATAAACTTTAACCAGATCTTTGTGAAGAGATGAAATCAAATCAGAATCACCATAATTATTGGTCTGAGCAGCACTAAGAGCAGTAGTTAGGTCTCGTATACGGTTGTCAGAATTAACATAGTTTGTCCTTTTTCAGGAGGACAATCTTTTACGACAAAGATGAAGCTTAGATAATAGAGATGGGTTGTACTCATTTAAATTTGTAGAACTATTCCAATAGTTATCAAGCATAGTCGTAAAAGTTTTATGATTTTTCCAACGTGGATCATAACGGAATTGTTTCTGCCTATATTCTGAGTGCCTACGTATTGAGATAATACCCGGTATGTGGTCTGATCCAGCCATATCAAGGTATTCTACCAAAGATGCTAGGTAGTTAGCTTTCCATTCACTATTAACCATGGCTCTATCTAACCAACATTGAACTATCTGATTATTCCGGTTCCCTGCCCATGTCATATTGCTACCTTTAAATTGTAAATCCTTCATATGACATATAGATACCATTGATTGAAAATCATATAGATTCCATGGTTTGATTTGGGTTCCTCCTAATTTATCATGTGGATGAAGAATCGCATTAAAATCACCACACATTAACCATGAGTGATTTCTTGTGATAGCAATTCGCTTTAATCTTTCCCAAAGATTTGACCTATATTTCCGTATAGGATGACCATACACAAATAATTAAAAATCATAACTCTTACATCAGTACTGATAATACAATCAATAACTCTTACATCAGTACTGATAATATTTAACTGAACTGATTTTTTCCATAAAAGAGCTAATCCTCCACCAATTCCATTTGGCGGGACACAAAAAACACATTCATAGCTAAGTACTACAGCAACATCATGTACTACATTACTGTGGTTATTCGTTTCTATCAGGAAAATTACGTCCGGGGAATAAACTTTTTTAATTCCCTTCAGGCGTCGAACTGTCAGAGATCCTCCTAAACCCCGATAGTTCCAAAAGGCGATATTCATATTGAATCCGGTGGATTATCGCCCACCAAACCATCACCTATAGCACTCAGAAATATACCAATAGATTCAAAAACACCATATAACATCGAAACATTATTAACAAATATTTTGAATAGTGAGTTATGATAACTTAGTGGATTCATAAAGTGATTTATAATGTTACTATGCATCTGGTTTAATTCCTCTATGTTTGTGGTTTTATGGGATTTGTTATTGGTACTACTAAAACCACTTAAACCCGATAAACCAACCGGTAATCTAATAAAACCAAATTAAATAATTGAACCGTCGAGTTGAATGTACCGGATTAAATTATAACCGGTTAAATAATTAACGGTTAATGAGAATTTGATTTTTTAGAAAATACCGATTAACTGCTAACCCTGATGATTCCGGGTTATTCCTAACCGAAGTAAATTCCGGCGTACCTGGTGAAGGTTTGCCGGAGCCATCTATCGTCGAAATCACCGCGGAATCAACAGAGGGAGGATTGTTTTTCCTCCGTTTGGGATCAGGGCAATCGGAATCATCACAGGAACGCAAATCTGTTGGGTTTTCAGTGGTTGAAGATGACCCCAAAATAAATCCGGTGGAATTTTCTGGCGCTTGGCTTACTTCATCCCTATCGGGGCTGAGATGATCTTCGCTATTCGGGTGTCCATCATCTGGAACAGCCGAAATCAAACCTTCAGGGCACTCGGAAACATCGTGGTCCAACATTCCACACCGGTTGCAAAAGTTCCTCAATTTTTCATAACGGAATCGTAGTATAACTTCGTGGTTCTGGAAGAGATATTTCCTTTGAAATTGAAGGGGTTTATCTGTGTTAAGTAAAACCCGAACTCTTACAAATTCAACTTTGTGAGAACCTTCGGCGTTGAAGTCAGTTTCGAGAATTTCTCCGAGAGTTCTACCGACAAAGATGACCATTTGATAATTGAGGAAGTTAATCGGGATTCCTCTGATCTGAACCCATAAGGGGATGCGATTGAATTCGGCATCAGAGAGTGAAGGTGACCATTTCTGGATGACACACATCCACTCGTTGAAGGACCATGGTCCTCGACGAAGAACAGAGATGAGTGCCTCCTCTGTCTGAAAGAGGAATTGGGCACGGTTGTTGGCAATTATTCTGGATACAATTACCTCTCCAGCACTCCAAAATCTTGGTAATGTTGTCATCATAGCACGAAAATTTTGTTTGCGTGAGTTTATCGACCGTACGATAAGAGAATATCGTGTTTCAGAAATTGCCTGGAGACAGAGATCCTCCGGGAGTGAGATCGGTGGGTTTTGGATACCCAAGTTAATCTCTTGCATCTTCTTTATTAGGAAATCCGACATGGTATAGAAGACTTTGTGGCGTTTGTATAAAGGAAGAGGAGTTACTTTTTTGTTCAAATAAATAGAAGAAGAAGAAGGATTTGAAGGAGAAAGAAGACCGATGCAGGGAGACAGAAACCGTCTGAGATCGACGACAGACACTCTTCGATGATGAAGAAACAAAAACATCGATGGCAGAGAGTAAAACACAACTGTCGTCGATGAATAAGCCGTTAATTTTGTTGGTAAAAATGCAAGAAAATCGCAGGGAAGTTTGAGACCGGGTTTATAAGAATTACTGACATTTATATACGCTATCGTTTTGAATATTTATATACGATATTGTTTTTATATTCCATAGTGTAGGTAAGGGAAAAAATCGGAATGAGCAAAGAGGGACATTTTGGGGTTAGCAAAGAATTAAGATAGATTGAGAGCGAGACACGTGGTTATCACGATGCCTTTCAAAAATGTTATCCAAACATATTTCCCTTCGTTCCTCTCCAATGGATCCTTCTCTAACAATGAACAAACCCAGAAATTATAAGAAGTAAATTAACAATGGCGAGTGCTACCTTCTCTTTCCTCTGCTCTTTCTCTCCCTCTCACTCCCATTCACATTCTCCTTCGCTTAAACCAACGCCGTTTCTCAGGTATGGCAAGAAACACCACCAAATCTTCATTACCATCTCATACCCCAATTACCATTTTACCCCTACTCGCATCCTAGCCGTTTCTCGAGACGACGCCACCGGAACGCCTCTTGCGTCTTCCGACATGCCGTCCCAAGAAACAGAGGTTATTATAGAGGTCGATGATACGATTGAGAAACGAAGAGAAGAAGAGAAGTTTGCGGTTTTGAACACTGGGATCTATGAGTGTAGATCATGTGGATACAAGTACGATGAATCAACGGGTGACCCATCGTATCCGATTCCACCTGGGTTTCAGTTTGATAAATTACCTGAAGATTGGAGATGTCCAACGTGTGGAGCTGCTCAAAGTTTCTTCGAAAGCAAAATGGTTGAAATTGCAGGTTTTGCTCAGAATCAGCAATATGGATTTGGTGGCAATGCACTTACTTCTGGTCAAAAAACTGGTTTAATCTTTGGATCTCTCTTTCTCTTCTTCATGCTTTTTTTGAGTGGCTATTTTATCCAATAATTCTTCAACTACTATGTTTCTATACACCATTATTCTCTCATTAATATGATCCTACATTGTTTTCTTATAATCGTAAGTCAATAGCATATGATCGCCTTAAGCTGGTTGACTCTTTCTAAGTCTTCCTAATCGGTCATCCTGATCGCCGTATTCGACCATATGATTTCTCACTTCGATCCTTTCGCATGAAAGTTCCTGAAATCCACTACAACTCCAAATCATTTCATTACTAGGATTGTGACTCTTTCTGAAGCACAAAATTATTGTAGACAAACGAATATAGTTTCATACAGTTACAACCCCTTGTGGTATACAATTGAATTAACGTTAATGTTCATTGAACTTTGACTTCATCGAACTTCACTTTGACCAAAGGCCAAATAATAAAAAATGTTTCTACCAAAAATACAAGGAAAACGGTGTAATTTTATCAACGAAATTCCATATATAAATTCCTTTCCAAGAATTTTCAATATATTTTTATCCGAAACTAAATTTACTAAATTAACCTATTATTTTATTATAAAATTGATTGCAAACTAATTTTGACCCGATTTTAATCCGTTTTAACTCGATGTTGATATGTTTTTACACAAAGGTCAAAATCCGGTCAAATGGGGTACCAATCGTGTTAAAAATCGGATTAAAACCGGGTCAAAACTAATATGATCAAAATATGTCAAAATTAAATAAAAATCGGTTTGCTATCGATTAAGTAATAAAATAATTGGTTAATTTTTTAAATTTAATTTCGAGTGAAAATAGATTGAAAGTTTTAGATTGAAAGATAATTTGACATTCAATTTTTGTTTGACGACAACTACAAAAAGATTCAAACTTCATGTGTATCTAGACAAATATAAACTTTGTTTTTGGAATTAGAGAGTGTTCCCAAAAATTCATCCTAAAACTCTACAAGTATACACAATTTTAGAATGTGATTCAAATATATGAGAAATACTACTGAACAATTAAACGATGAAACAAAAATTTAAAAAACCATGCAAATATACATATTAACTGTTGTGTGTTTCGGTCTTAATTATTACAGTTTATTTGAATTCTTTCTCACATTCATTTTTAACAAAACTTAAGAAAAAAAAATATTTTTAACCTCTTTTTTTTTACCATTAGAAAAAAGTTTATGTAAAATCAAAGCCGTGGTCTCCTTGTTTGGCTTAAGAATTCAATCGTGTTATCTCGTTTTCTTGTCAAGAATTAGCAAAATATGAAGAATTCATATTATAAATTTAGAAAACATTGTAAAAATGAAATGAATGTGTCAAGAGTCTTGAATATTTGTTATGGCATCACATTTATCTCATATTAAGCTTTTTGTAATAATTGAAAGACTTTTTTTAATCCAATTCTTCAGTCTCATTAGTATTTCAATTAAGTCAAGAAATTTATTTTTTATTTTTTTAGAAGTAAAATATATTTTACCTTTTACGAATTCAAACTTTTATTTTAAAAATATTCTCATCACTTGAACATAATATTTTCTAAAAGTACCACTACTTTTTTTTCAAGAACATTGCTATTTTATGTAAAATAATCAATTAAATGTTTTCAGGTAGGTGATCAAAAATTAAATAAAAAACTAACTATTATGTATATATAAAAAATAATACCCTAAAATATCATATTTTCAAATTTTTGTTCAAAATTTAGCATTTTAAATTTAAAATTCCAAAAATAGCACAAATTATTTTTTAAAAATACATATTTACCATAAATAAATTACAAATATAATTACAATATTAGATTTGAGTTCTTTTCTAATTTAGGATTTAATTTTTCTTTATTATAAAGAAATTTAAGGTATTTTAATATTAAATTTGTGTTATTTTTGGAAATTTAAATACTAATTTATCATTGAAGAATAATAATAACTTATACTTGTGTGAATATTAAAGAAGAAGAAAAAGAAATATTTTACTTAATTATTATTATACAATCCTGAAACATCTTATTGAAATATAAATGATCATACAGGTGATGGCATAACCAATTGGTATGCTTTAACCATTCCTACAACTGCAGCAACAACAACCGCCAAAGCAGCCACACCCTCGACGACTTTCTTCCTCCATAATCTTTGCTTCAAAGATCCAAACTTGCTATGAAAATGGCTTGCGCATTTGGCTGTATCATCTTCTTTTGTGTTAAGAGTATGTGATGTAGCAACAGCTATAGGGTTTGTCTTTGGCATTGTCACAAACAACACCCCTTTTGAGAACTTTGCCCGAATCTCATTTCTTCTGCAATTTTTTGCAACTTTTGTTTCTTTTTTGAATTTAATTGACTTGTTTTGGTCCTTAGGAAAATCTCCTGTTATTGTTAGTACACCATTGTTGTTGATCTGTATTTTAAGATGTTCTTTCTTCAAACCTATACAAAAAGATTCGAACTGTTTACGAAGAAAATGTTAATATTTGTGTTACGAAGGAAGAATTGATGTACCAGTAGGAAGATGAAGCTCAAGAATATCGATATTTTCCGTTCTCTTCCAACGACAAAAGGGTTCGATTTCTTCGTAAACTTGTGTGAGTCGACAATCCATTTGTTAAAAAGCTTTAAAAGAACACAACAGATTAACAAAATATCTTGTTTCTAATTGTTTGTAGGGATATTATAAATGAATGATTGTGAAGATCGATGACCCATCGAATTGCTTCTGTTTATATTCTTTCTTCTTCTGAAATGATTCGTTTACTACCTTTAAAGTTTTGCATTACAAATAAGTTAACTCTCTCTATCTCTTTAGTGTCTATATATTTAGTTGTATCTTGAGAAATTTGTCTTCCTTCACATGCACAAAGCTTCGTCTTTGTTGTTTCAGATATTCTTTCTTCTTCCATTCGTTTACATAATAGAGAATTTTCTTTTCTTTTTTTGTTTTAAAAAGTTTACACTGTTTTTACGTTAAATATGATGGTAGTTTTTGAAAGAAAAACTAATAAATATATATATATATATATGGAAGAAAAAACTATAAAATGTGAACTTGGACAATTCAGAAAAATTGTCAAAAAAATCATGAAGTTTCAAATTTCAACCATTTAAAACATGAATCATGTCGTGAATAATATAAAACACCAAAAATTGTTGATTTGTTATTTCAATCATATAGTTGTGTTCATATAGTTGTGTTCATATAGTTGTGTTGAATGCACAAAAATAAACATAATGTTAAGTTGATTTTCAAACCGTTAAAATCATAGTTAACAGATATCAAAAATATCATTAATTAAAACGTCACACAGATTTTTACAAAAATCCCAAACTGAAACTCTTAAAAACCCTAATCCAACCTCCATCATTCAAATTTTTTCCAAAATTCGAACTTCTATCATCGATTTTTTTCAAAATTTGAAAAATGTAAAAGAAAATAACCTATAATTCAAAAAGGACCTGGAGCACGAAGGGCAACATCTCGAAAAGATGAAGGGAACCGATAGAAAAGTACTGGGAAAAAAAGAAAGAATCAAGTCGAATTCCAATTTCCACGGCTGTGATATCAGAATCTTTAGAACAAATTTAGTGTAATAAAAATATTTTTTTAATAAAATGCCAAACTTACATTGTACATTTTGCCTTAGCCAGAAATTTTAGAGAATTGATGGCAGCGGGACGTTGTTACCAGACAAAAGGGCATTTGCAACGATAAACCGCCTATACAGAAGAAGCTCCATCGCCTCAACTGAAATCTCGATCATTTGTGTCTCGATGACTTTGTTGTGTCTTGGCCTGATAAACCACTTTCTTCCCTGGTTTTCCATTTGTTTCGCCGTACCCAACTCCTTCCCGATTGTACCCGCTGCCATAATTCCCACCGGGCATTGTACTAATCCATTGTGTGGGCGGCGAAGGCAATGGGTTGAGATTTGCATTAGGAGCTTCTGTATAACTTGAATACAATTGTTTGCTTCTACCTTCATCTTCTATCGATAAACCAGACATTCCAGCTCTGAGTGCACCACGGTTTTGTTGCTCTACAACTATCTTGGTGTTGTAGTTCCGGTTATAGTCTGGTGATCCGTTTGGTGGACCACGATGCCTTGGACCGTTGCTGAACATTCCATGAGAACTATTGTTATACTTACCGTAATAGTAATAGCTCGAGTCATCATCATATGCTTTCCTGTAAGAAGAGGAACCCGCTGCTCTTGGTCTACCGACTCCACCATAATGATTGCCCAGTACATTGTGGTAGTATGCATTTGGGTCAATTAATCCTGAAGCCGAGCCACTTGAGGATTTCATGTTAAGGGTGTTTTTGATCAGACGATGAGCTGCTTCTCCTAGCACAGGCCCAGCTATAGCACCAGCAACTTGTGGCCTGCACCGTAGATTTATATCATCAGTTTTTTGCATACTTCACGCTATGATGCAGTATAATCTCCATTACCTATCTCGGGCTTGTCGGCGTCGGCTGCTATTGTCTTCATGCCATAAAGTGGGAAATGGCTTTATATCTGCTGGCGTCAAGATCTGTAAATTGAAGTTATATAATGAATATCGATCCAGTTTTTATTAAGCAGATAAATAAATTGGTAAGAAAACGTCGACATTTGAGATACAAGCAAATATATTCTCTGAACCCTAATTGAAAACCTAATTTTCCTTTTTTTAATCACGATATGGACTTTGATCATGACCAACTCCTTTGGGCCAACATACCTTATCCGGTATGATGGCTCCTCTCGGCGGTTCTGGGATGTGAGAGTGTTTCGAAGGATTCAGGTAAGTAACATTTCTGAAAAATGCAGAGAGAAAAATATCTAAGTGAATAGATCAAGACTTCAACAATTTTATAAAACACTAAGCACAATAAACGCACAAGGCTCGATTCTGCTCAATGCATGGCAAACCATTGACAGGGGAATCTACTTTATTTTGGAAACCATTCCGTTCACAAAACCAGAGAAACCCATTCATCCCTTGGCTGCACACAACAAAAACAGAAGAATCTATAATAAGAACAAGCTCGATATCCAGACTAAACAAAGGGTGTCAATCATTAATTTAGCCAATCAGTGCTAACCTCAAATTCGGGTCAATCATCCATGGAAGAATTTCATGAGGTGGCAACTGGTGGTAGAAATGGTAGTACTGCAGAATCTGCTGGCCCAGTGGATGACCTGGGTGTACATATAACAGATCAAGCATCACGCTGTTGCGTCGCCGTTCTTCCACCTGAGAGATTGATCCATATTGTATAATAATTAATCATTTTCAGTTCTACTTACCACAAGGCACTTTATGACTAACATAAAACCATACTCAAGGACCAAGAATTCATCTTTCAGCCAGAATTTATGGTTTCCTTGGAGAGAACATAGTTCGAACAAACGACACGCATATTTATTTCGAGTGAAGCTTCAGTTCAAACCGTTAGCGTTTCTTCAAGTTTCCTTGTAGCAGCTAGCAACAATTTCTCCTCGATGAAAGGAAGTTTTGCAATACCCTGGATCACAACAAGTGCGAAACACACAACATAAAAAGCTAAAGTACATAATCCAGCCTCAGCATGATAACATCATCACTATATCCAAGGAATACAGAAAACCATAAACCTGCCAGGCGAAGCGTTTTCCATTCATGTCAATCTCAAAATCTATATATAGAATGATATTAGTATCCACGATCCAGCACATAGGAAAACAACCATACACATATATTCAGCATCAACGTTTACCAGCAGGGTAAAATTTCAGGATTGGGGATGAGGGATCAGTCATCAACCTCCGGTATTCTTTAGGCAGAGCATTTGAGCTGCAAGAAACAAGAAACAGAATTTACATCACCACAGGAGCCAAAATAACAACAATTAAGGTTTAAGTAAATCGAAAGAACCTTGCAGCCGGCAGGGTACCCATTAACTGGTCAAAAGGTTTAAATGGCTCTCCAATGAAAAATGTGATTTCCAAATCAGATAGGTTCTCGAGATCTGAAGCAAATGGAGCATAATGGTATGGGTAAAACCTGAAATGATTGAAAGGATAAGGAAACACAGACTAATTTTGTCGCTTAGTATTTCTCAGCAGTGACACCAAATCAAGGTATTTTCCAGAAGAGATCCAACAGTCTACTATAAAATAAGATATTCAAGTGTCTTTTAGAAGGTAGAAGGTATGGCTCTCATGGGAATAGCATAACATTCTCAATATAAACTTTCCATAAAGTCAGACTGACCATTGCCAAGAGCATACACCTTGGTAGTAGTACCGGCAAACCCAGCACAAACCTTCAACATATTTCAGTACCTACAATGAAAATGGTTCATATCATGCTACAGGCCTCCACAAAAGATTAAAGAACAGTGCATATATTTAGCGTTAAATTTGGTGGTCGAAAACTTTCCAGATTAGTCTTAATGAGATGTTAAGAGTCTAGATGCGCACAGAGTAAGATTAGCACATGGCCTGGAGACCTTCATTAAGACTTACAATAACAAATTATGGTAAACGAGAGTTGTTTGACGTAAAACTCACAAGGTCGTGTTTGATTTGCTTAGCTTCCACAGGATTGGTCACACAAAATTTCTCAGCATAATACCTCTCTTTGTACCCTGGCTCCCCTAGTTTAATCTATGTCCAAAATGAAAGAGAACTTTAGTTGTTACATCAAAAACAATTTTCCCTGTCAATAAAGATGTAAGAATTTCTCCAGCTCACAGGCACATATTGAGAGAATGTTGCAATGAACTATATTACCTTATCGTCTATTGGTTCAGGTGGTACCTCAGATGGGTCTCTTCTTGATCTATTTTTCATTTCTTCATTGTTATCCATTGACTGAAACAGCATCAGCACACAATTAGCCATAAATGATTTGGTTTGAACATAACTTAATTCGGTACAAAGATGGGATTGGCCCTGTTATAGGACCCTATCAGTTGGTATCCAAGACGGCGACAGCGCAGCAAAGTACTAGAAAGGGATCATACACAGGGTAGAGTGGCATGTTGCATTTCAACAATAACTAGGCACAATGTGACCAGTAACTAAGTATGAGGGTATGAGCACCCTCCCCTAAAGCCTCCAAAGGGTTGCATAAGGGGAAACAGGGGATCGTTAAAAAATACCTGCTTTATCCGCGCCCTTTTCTGAAATATTTTATCTTCATTTACAGCGACAGCTTGAATGAAATGCTCTACTCTATCTAGTAAAACCTATCAATGCAGAAAGAGATAATTGTCAGTGAATTAAAAAACATAAAGTCCATGGAACTAACGCTGTTCAAATTTTCATTAGTAATCATCTAGCCAGACAAAATAGAAACAAAACGATTCAAGTAAATAATGGTCATAAGATAGCCGACTATTTTCCACAGCTCATATAAAATATGGTATTGAGAGAAGTGAAACAAGAATGATGGGAGAAGATAAGAAAAACAATAACTTACCTCACCAGAATCTGTTAGATAGCCTCCCATAGCAGTAAACTCCTTTCGGTAAACATGCATCAGCAAGTTTATAGCCCCCTGCGTTAAGAAAAAAAACACAAAGATTAGAAAAATTAAGCTAACAATTGTTTGTTCAATTGCCCTAATTACATCATAGAGCGTGAAACAGGATACTGATTGATTCTCAACAGGGCTATTGTGAGTATATTTTACAGTTAACAGAACCATCATGTCATGCATAATAGCCAATCTTTTAAGGAATGAAAAGATTCCATAATGTACATACCTCTCGAATTTCCAATGTAGGCATATGTGGAAGGAAGTCATTGCCAACAAAGAAGCAGAGGAATACAAAGTCATCTATAATTCGCTCAAAGTTGATCATGAAAGGAGGATCTGGAATGGCCAATTCATATTGCAGATATTCACGCAACACCCAAATATTCAGGAACTACAAAAAGAAAACATTACATCAGACAGATAGAGGAAGCTCCAAAAGTCTAAAAAATGGTATGTTAGTCAACTACAACAAGATCTCTTTGACACCATAGAGAAACTACTTAAACCTGATATTTTTTCTTGTGGATTGGAATATCAGAGGCAGCATTTGAGCTACCTGATTTTCCAGGGCAATCTGCAGCAAAATGACCAGTTTGTCCACACACAAAACATTTCTCTTGTTGCCCAGGGTAAGTGATAACCTGGAATGAGTAAGATGACCCGTCATTTGATTGAATGAGTACCAAACCAAATATAGAGCATAGGGATCAAAGATAGCTACCTCTCTTAAGACTGAAAAGTGAACTTCATGTGTGGCTAAAGATAGCATTATCAAATCTGCATCCTGTATAATAATATAAAGCTTTAAAAAAGAAGAAATGCACAATTTGTTGGAAGAAGCACCAATACCTCACCAAGCAAAAAAGAAGCAAAACAACTACATCGTGGGTTGACACTAACCAGTCCATATAGACAATGCCGTGTATTTGGATCAAAACCAGAAAGATTACGTTGGAGACGAATGTATGACATTATCTTGTGTTCTCCCTCTCCCGGGACATTTGAATCAGAAAGAATTACCTTGAAATAATAATTCATGAAAATTGAGGGAGACAATTAACTTGGACACCATAAGTAAATAGACAATGCTAACGAAACAAGAACTGCAAGAATGGGTTCAAATCTTTGCCAGCTAGGAAATAGCAGCTAAATTAGATGAACTGTATCAGACCTTAACATATCGCCAACCAGGGTTATGGTTTAACCTAGATTGCACGTAATACTGAAGAGCTACTGACAGTGTAGCCATAAACTGGGTCCCAGGAGTAATGACATTCGAATCTGAGGTTTCTGCTCTCTCTTTAGCGGTCAATATTTGCCCCTCACTCTCAAAATCTTTTCTCAACCTCTCTTCTTCAGCTTCCTGTTCAACCTGGTATAGTTTAAGCAACAATGACCCATGCAAAGCCAATAGTAAATGTAAACAAAAAAGAAACAGAGAACATACAGCCTCTGCTGCATCCTTTGCAGCTCTGAAACGTCGAGAACGTTGCTGATTCATCTTTGCTCTGGGTGCAACTCCGTCTGAAACATCATATCTAATCAGATCCCATCTCACAGAGCAAAAAAGATAGGCGAGAAGAAGGAATCAAAAATCACCTATAGCCAAATAAAGAACCTTTCTTGGACGCACTAGAGAAAAAAGATGGTCAATGTACTCAAACATTGATTTGAATACATCATCGTATGTAGCAGGTGCAGGCTGCATTGGTTGAATATATCATGTAATCAAAATAAAGATCTTCATGAAATCAAGTATTAGCATAACACATATTGCAACGCAAACTCCCTCCTATGCATAACAATGTCTCCTCAGTGTACATGAAAAACTCATAGCATCGCATTCTCAATTTTTTTTCTAGTCAAAAACCTAACTCTAGACTTGCATAACATGAGCAGAATCAAAACTGCCATTTGCAGCCAATTTTCCAACCCAATATATCCACAATTCAATTTCTGAAAATAAATTAGGCCCCCCGAAATCTAGTATGACCAAGCTGGCCGTTGCATCCAGTCGCTTTTGGTAAGCAAATTACTCCCGAAAAGCAATAAATGTGCTGGATTATGAACAAAAACAGCATTCATCTTCTACATTCAACTCGATGAATTCATTTCTCAGAGGAACAAATTCATGTGTACTTGCACTGCACTAGTAACTACCTAATGCGATAAACTAACCAAAGATTTCCCAGCTAAAATACGAAAATAAGTAGAGTAAAACTTACCTTTCCTTCAGGGTGGAAACACGGATGAATGATGCCGTTCATGTCGAGATACAAATTATCAAACTCGAAGCCGTTAGGGTTAGGTCTGGTGATGTCTATCGGAATTAGGTCACCACGACCGCCATCGGTTGGTTCCTCCTCGACGACGTCGCTTATAGACTTGGGGTAGCGGTCGGCGAGCCATCGGTAAAACGCCGGGACTCCCATGGCGGATTTGGTATTTCCTTTGAACGGCGATTACAGAGATCCAAGTGAGGCTTATTCGCGATCAGTTGACGTAAATCAGCTAAAGACACAAATTATCTAATAATTGAACCCTCTTATTTCCCTTGAAGCTTTTTTCTTTATACCGTTCCGACTTATTTTAGTTTCACAATTTTACTGAGGGGAATCATTGTCTCCACACAACATCTCGCACCACTTTGTCCCAGATTGTGTTTTGTTCTAACGCTAATCTGTAAGTATAGTTCTTTTAGTCAGCAAAAATTATGTTTTAAGTCGAAGATTTCTCTTCATATTATACGAAATAGATGTCTGACTACACAATTTCTGCTTTTTATCGCACAAAACTAGCATAAAGGAACAACGAAATTCTGATTTTGTAAAAGCAGAAAAACTGAATCATGTAAGAGTAGGAAGTAAGTAACATATTTTCATTTCTAAGAATAATCATGCATACATTTCCAAATTGGATAATGCACTATGTTATTGTAGGCTACCAAATTTTTTGCGGAAGCAACAAAAATACATTCATTTTTATTTACTCAACAAACAAAAATAGATATGGCCAAATAATCCTAATCGAATAAACCGAACCGAAAAATAGATTTCGATTGATATTTAGTTATAAAGAAATAATCGAATAGATATTATTTTAGAAAATCATGGTTATTGGTTACTAATCGAAATCGAACCAAAAACCGAAATAAGATCCGAAGAATCGAAATATTTTCGGTTATTTCGGTTATCCAAATATATTTCGGATATTTTGGTTATTTTTTGTTTTTTTGTTATTTTCGGTTATTTTTGGTTATTTTAATTATTTTCGGTTTTTAAATTTAATAACCGAACCGACCGAAACCGAGGTATAACCGGATCGAAATCGAACCAAAATATAAACATAACCGAATAGATCTTTAATATTACCAACCGAAATAATCAAAACCGAACCGAATATCCGAATGTACAGAACTAAAAAAAATACATTAAAAAAAAAACTCAAACTAGATTTTCTCAACCTGAAAAACATGCATTTAGAGATTAACTATGTCGTACTTAGAATAGAAAGGGAAAAAGCAATTGTGAAACAAATGGTAAGGTATGCTGCTTGTGATACTCTTAGGTAAATATCAAGCCTCTCCGATGTGAAGGTTGTAGAGACAACTAGAAATAAGTCATTCAACACTACGCTCATTAACCATAGAGGATTTGGACTATTAACGTTCTCTTGAAATTTAACAACATTCACTTTGCCCATGAATTTCCAGAATTGTTTTCCTTTACGTGTGTGGTGTGTGGATTTGGTCTAGAAGCACTAGAGATCAGGTCTGCCTTAGCGTGTGTGGATTTTGAAAATGCAGAAATCCGTGATAGGGCTTGAAGGTCAAAAACATGTTAATGGACTGAACGGACTGAACGTCATTTAAAAATATCATATTCTTCACACATAAAGAGATGTCAATTTCTTCAGGTATTCTTTTTCGGTGACAAGAAAAAACTTGGGCACATGTTGCGTTTGTGATATTGGAACAAGAAGACAGAAATAGAGTCGGTTGTGTTGAGATGATGAAGTCGAACTTAAAGTACATCTTCTTGCATTAAGATATAATGTGTTGCTTTAACAATTAACCCTTTGAAAATTTTAATTATAATGTGTTTTATGTTTTAAAAAATTATATTGTATTACTCCGGTTTATGGAATATAGTGGTGCATGAGAAAATTTTAAAGATATTAATGTGGTTAATATCTATGTTTATTTTATATAATTTTTTTATCATTAGATCACAATAAGTCAATCTAATAACCAATACTTTCAAACAAAAGTTTAACACGATGAAGAAAAGCGGGATCACATTTTGATAATGAATATAGAATTGGCATAACCACTACTCATTTATTCTTTACTTTTATTTTATATAATTTATTTCCACAAAAATTTTAAATTAAAATGTGTTTGAGTTGGAGAAGTTAACAATGAATGTGCCATAAAATACGGAAAAAAAATTATTTGATGAGTTTTAAACTTAATAAAAAAAAATTTCAGATTTTTCAAATTAACATATTGATCATCCGTATGATAATAAAATCCACGTTTTGAACAAAAACATAATAACAAATATAGATGAAACTGTAATATATATTATATAATTTTTAAAAAAATTATGTGATAGTTATCGCATGTCAAGAGTCCAAAAAATATTTTGTAAATATAGCTAATTTCAATTGCTACACTAATCATATAAACATTTCAATAATGCTTAAAAATGCAACCATTGGTTACGACACCCTCACAACCGTGCCTACACCAGTGTTTAATAAACCGGTCCGTAAACGAGCTCTCGAATGTCCGCCCGGGCTTACCTTAATTGATGCTTACATATCATTTTCACGATACTTCAGTTTGGTTTTTTCTTCGTTTAAAAACGAAATAGTCAAAAGGGAAGGAGGAGCTAAATAAAGCAACACGCCAATAAAAAGTCTAATATATTTGACATTCTATTGGTCGACAAAAAATATTTATTTGTACTCGAGAAAAAGTAAATCGATGTTGACAAAAAAGAAAAAAAAACCGATTTGTATTGTGAAAAATCAAATAAACAAATCTCTGGAGCGATAAACGTGAAAGGGGGTAATTTGAAGATTGCATTTTTTCCTGGGCTGAGAGAGAATGCATTTGACGAGATTCGGGAATAAATCTGAACTAGAAACCGTAAGAGTTTCGTTTCAATCTTCTGTTTCTATTTTCTCTTTTCTATGCTCGAGAAACGTGCTTCGATCTGCATAACGTTGTCCGATTTTCGATCTGTTTGGTCGATATTATTTGCGCAGCTCAGTTTCCTATCTTTTCCAAAGATTAATGATTGGGTTTTGATTCTTTTCACTTTCAGATGTTTCTCTAAGATTGTTCATATTTGTTTTGTTGATTCTCTGATAAAATTTTTTTATCAAGAGCTCTCTGGTTCGTTATTCCTCGTTTCTGTCTTAAATGTATAATTTATTCCCCTAATTTTCTCCTGCTTCAGAGAATTTAACATTGAAAGAGCATAGAGCTAAACTTTGGCAAGATTCTACTTGCTTAATTTCTTCTTCTTTTTTTCTGTTCAAATTTGATGTTTGTCTTTTCAAATAAATGTACAATTTGAGACAAATTTTCTGGCTATTGCATAAGATTTTGCTGTTTTAAGGCTAAACATTTAAGCATCTATACATTTTCTTGTTGTGTAGTGCTAATGGGGAGAGAACTTGTGGACAAACACATGGATAAAATGTCAAACAGTTTAACAGAAAGTTCAGCGGGATCTTCGGATGGTAATAAAGTTCAAAGTCCTTCAGCAGAAGTGAAGGAATGCACTGAGCAGAATTTGCTCGCGAATGATGCTCATAAGAGCCAACAAGTTCTTCAAACAAATGTTACTGATACACCTGGATCCCATAAATCTTCTGACCATAAGAAGAAACTAAACTCATCTTCGCTTACCAAAGCTCGCGCTGGTGCGAACTACACTGTTCCAAAGCCTTTTTCATTGTCGACTGAAAAACCTGCTTCCTTGACCTCTCGAAAAGCTGGAGTTGATAGTAGTTCTCCAGGAAATGGTGCTAGCCACAACTCCTCTTCAGCATCAAGATGTTCACAGGTAAAGAATGCGCATGGTATTGTATTCTCTGGATATCTTCTCTACTTGTTATCGAATACCTTAACATAATGGTTTCGTTCTTATAGGATTTTCAGGTGATTGTAAAATGAGACTGAATTAGTTTTTTTTTTGTGTTTAGCAAAATACCCCTCTAACAGCTAGGAAGACAACAGATCACAAGAAGCACCATGATGAAGAAGATAGTTATTCTGTTGCTTCCTCGTATCCTTTATGTGAAGTTAAACAAAAAAAGAAACATTTTTTAAATATTTAACCACTATAGAATATATCTGATCCTTGACCATATTTAGATCAGCTACATCCATAAGAACTATTAAACCGATAACAGTTGGAGTTGCTCCAACATTTAGGAGCACAGAGCGGTTGGAGAGACGGAGAGAGGTAGTTATATTCTAATACCAATAAGCAAAAGTTTTAAGGAACCATGAAGTTGCTCTGTATCTCTCCATAGAGATGTTGTATTGTTCCTTTTTCTTGCTAACTATCATCATTTTCTTGTTTCAGTTTTACCAGAAATTAGAGGAGAAACAGAAAGCACTAGAGGCAGAGAAAAGAGAAAACGAGAAAAGGCTGAAGGTAAAAAGATAATATGCCCATGCATAGACGTGCCTTAGTCAGTATACGATGGAGGAATCTTCTTTATATAGTTTTATTTACAACAGAAAAACGTCTGCATTTTTATTTAGAATAGCATGATAGATAATTGTTGCACATTTACAATAATCTTACAGGGTAGGTTCAATATAATGTTTTTATCTTCCATTCTTGACCATGCTCGCAAACATCGAAAATTGTGTTTTGTGTAGGAAGAGCAAGAGGTAGTCACTAAGCAACTCCGGAAGAACATGGCTTACAAAGCTAATCCTGTACCAAGTTTCTACTACGAGGGCCCTCCACCTAAACAACCATTGAAAAAGGTACGGAACAAAACTGCACTGTCACTGTCTTCATTTCCTCTTCTTACTCCCATTTTGATTGATTGTTTTTGCTTATCCAAGACTGAGCAAATGTTGAATCCCATGATGTGATTCGACATTTAGTTTTCTTTTCCTGTGATTGGCTGAGCTGGTCTTCACCCTCTCCAACGGCTTATTCACTCTACGGTCATGTTAGCATTGTTCTTTTTCTATTTTTACTTTGGAACTATCTCATATCACAATCATGAACAACACTCTATGCTTGGAAACAACAGTTAAACTGAATTTCCAGTCATATGTTGGAATTTCAGTTAAATGAAAGAGTGTACGGAACTAGTGATTCGTGGTCATCACTCTGCGTTATCGTCTCCTTCTTTAGGTAGTCAAACAGAGCTTTTAACATTCTATAGTTTGTTTGATCACAGTTTCCATTGACTCGGCCAAAGTCACCAAACCTTAACCGCAGAAAGAGCTGCAGTGACACAGTTAACTCATCATATCAGGAGACGAAGGGGAAGCATTGTGCTAGACATCGCCACAGTGTAGGTGGTTGCAAGGAAGAAGCCAAAGCGAACAATAGCCCGAGGACTCCAAATATCAGCGGCAAAGAACAAATGAGAAAGTCCACAAAGGAAACACCAAAGTCTGAAGAAGTGAATGGAAAGCTTGTGAGAAAGAACAAGAGTGACCATGATGGTGAGATAGGTGAGAATGGCATTGATGTTGTGGAGTGAAGCAGCAGCGCGTAGTAATAGTTTCGTTTTGACTAACATGGTGAATGACAAGCAAAGCTGCAAAGAGAGAAGATGAGGTTTTAGAGTGAATGAACAAGTTTGAAGTTTCGCATGTTTTGTTTGTTTAATGTTCAGGAGATGGATTTTTCTAAATTTGATTGCTAAATCATCTGCTCTCTACTTTCGTTGGATATTCTGTTTGAAAATTGATGTGAAATGTATATTAAGATTGTTGTATCGCGACCATCATCTATGACTATCACAACTTAAGTAATTATATTAAGATGGCTTTTTGTTTTGTTAATTTATCTTAAAAAAAAAAAATTACTTCCCCTAGTCTTTATTAGTTTTAGTCTCTTGAAAAGCAATGATTCATATTCAATTTTATTATACTAGAAAAAACATAGAGTTTTTAATGTAATTTTTCATTATATATATTTAGTCAAAAAATTATTATTAATTTTGTTGAAGCAATCGATCACCAATCTTTTTTTTTCCTTTGTAGCACTAATTTTAGAAGCATAATATGCTAATAGTGTAATAATGTGATAGAGACTCGAAAAAATGATAGGAAATGTTGAATGTTTGTAATTTGTTGCTCAACGTGCCAACCTTTAATTAGGAACACTAGTAATGTTTGGTACCATTTTGGGTAAAAGAGTTAATTTATTTACACACTAATTTTCTTCAACATTTTACTAATTATAGTTTTGACTAAGAAAACGTTAATGAGTGTGTTTCTTTTTACCTCTCTCTCTCCATCTAGCCTTAAATTTCTGCAGGTTTCAGAGCTAATTCTCCTCCAGGATCGGACGGATCTACCCGTTTTTTTGTTTGTTTTTCTTTCGTTTTTTCTCAATTGAATCGTAATTTCTTACGATACACACTAGTGTACACATGTATCATTGTATATAACACAATCTCACTTTCTAAACAAAAATTGGATCTGAATAATTGATCACATTTGAAGAAATGGATTCGATAATGTTCGATATAGAGCTATTGCAGTTGCCGGAGACATCACAAATATCGATGAAATCAAATCAAGATTTCGTTAAGAAGCTTTTTGATCAATGGCTTGCGCTTCCTGAAACCAATCGCTTGGTAATTGTTTGATTTATGTCTTGGATTGATTTTTTTTTATTCTAGAGATATGAATCTGAGAGAGTTTTTGGGTATGCAATTTAGGTTGCATCTTTGGTAAATGATGTAAAATCAGGAGTTGCGTTGAATATTGTGTGTGGAGGCACAAATTCTGGGTCTAATAGTCCTTTAGCTTCAATGTTTCCCGCACGTAATGGTCCTCCTCTTTCACCAAGAAACTCTACTGGTTCGCCTCGGATTACTCGACAAAGGACTGGTCTTTCTAATCTTAGTTCTCCTCTCAAAGTTGTTACTGACCATGTTAAGGAGCACATTCCTCAGGTCTACATTTCGATCTCTAGCTTTCAAATTTTCTGTTTTTTATACTGAGCATGTTACAAAGTATTAACAAATCTCTTTCCATTTCTTGTATTTAGAAAAGTGATTCTTGGATGTGTTAAAATAAATGAGCCAATTGTTTAGTGTTTTAATGGTTATGCGAAATTTCTGTTAAGCTAAGGTGTTTCTACTATTAAGATAATTCTATTCCACTAGTTATTTGACGTACTAGTGAAGCTTATAGTCTCTGTTATTATGTTATGTGTAGTTTTACTTCGAAGATGGCCGGCCACCACCAAATGATCTAAAAGAGCAGTGTATAACTAAGATCAACAGTCTTTTCTATGGCCACGAGGATGGTTTGCAATTGCAAGGTTAGTTTTGTTCCTCTTTACATATGTCTATTTCTAGTTATTCACTAACAACTATGTCTTTCTTTTCTTCTTTTGTTTCTTTCAGAATTTAAATTGGTCACTACTGAGATTTGCAAAGTTCCATCATTTTTGTCCACCTCTATTTTCAAGAAAGTTGATACCAATAATACTGGTTTTGTGAAAAGGTTTGCAATTTTTATTGCTTTTTCAATCCATGGTTAGCCACAGAGTTTTTTGTTGCCAAAAACCATGGAAAATTAAGTGATATATTAGCTCAGCGATCATTAAATTTAAAAAATTAGGAATTTTACTTTGTTTTGGCTTGTGGTATGTTAATTAAATTCTCATCCTAAGTTTATATATGGTGGTTTTGCCAACATCTTTACAGGGAAGCCTTCATTGATTATTGGGTTAATGGAAATATGCTGACAAAAGAGATAACAACTCAGATATTTACAATACTGAAGCAACCAGATAAGAAGTACCTTGTCCAGGTGATTTTTTTAAGCTGCACTAAATGAGATGATATGGTTATCTTCGTCATTTATATGTAACCACTATTCTTTATTGAAACGTATACAAGAATTCTGAACTTCTTGAGATATTGGTGAATTTTAACGACAGGGTGATTTCAAGCCTGTGCTACAAGAACTTTTGGCGACACACCCTGGTCTTGAATTCTTGCAAGGCACACCTGAGTTTCAGGATAGATATGGTTAGTCCAAGATTACGAAGTTATCCAATTTCATTCAGTTCTTTTTCTTCTTTGCTTTCGCCAAATGATAACACTGTTCAAAAGTAAACTGTAATTCATATCATATGTTCACATTAGATAGAAACAATTCTAAAATGAGGTCTGAGTAACTTAAAGTTGTGTTCCATTGTAATGTTTGGTGGAAAACTTTTGGCAACAGCTGAAACTGTAATATACAGAATATATTACTACATAAATAGGAGTGGTAATGGGCATCTTACCTTGAGAGAGCTTAAACGAGGAAATTTAGTTGATGCAATGCAGCATGCCGATGAAGAAGAGGACATTAATAAGGTGTTGAGGTAGATGGCTAAAGATTGATTTGTAATACCGTAATTGATGTTATTAATGCCTTCTAATCTTACTCCCTCTCTCTATTGTATATTAGGTACTTCTCATATGAACATTTCTATGTCATATACTGCAAGTTCTGGGAGCTGGATACAGACCATGATTTCTTGATTGACAAAGAGAATCTCATCCGATATAGTAATCATGCACTCACCTACAGGATTGTTGACCGAATATTTTCTCAAGTAAGCTAATCTGCATCTGCATTTTGGTTTCTTGTATCTACTAGCAACTGGAATGTAACTGCCACTATGTATTACTTATATAGGTACCCAGGAAGTTTACTAGTAAAACCGATGGAAAGATGAGTTATGAGGATTTTGTTTACTTCATATTGGCTGAAGAAGACAAGTCATCAGAACCTAGTCTTGAGTATTGGTAAGAATGATGATCGTATTTGGTTGGTTTAGAGCTATGTTATGTTTATAAATGTTTGATGATATAGGTTCAAGTGCATAGATTTGGATGCGAATGGAGTTTTGACGCGGAATGAGCTGCAGTTCTTTTACGAGGAGCAGTTGCATAGAATGGAATGCATGGCGCAAGAGGCAGTGCTATTTGAGGATATTCTTTGCCAATTATTCGATATGGTCAAACCAGATGACGAAGGTTACATTTGTCTGAATGATTTGAAGGGTTCTAAACTTTCTGGAAACGTTTTCAATATACTTTTCAACCTAAACAAGTTTATGGCGTTTGAAACTCGAGATCCCTTCCTCATCCGCCAGGTAAATCACAAAATCTAAATACCATTTTTAATTACTCTATCATTGATTCCTCTATGCATAGGAGCGGGCAAATCCTACATGGACCGAGTGGGATCGTTTTGCTCATAGAGAATATATTAGGCTATCAATGGAAGAAGACGTTGAAGATGCTTCTAATGGAAGTGCTGAAGCATGGGACGATTCCCTTGAAGTTCCCTTTTGAGATTTTTATACTTTAATTCTCTCATTTACAATTTCAAAGATAAACAACATAGTAGAGGATCCAAATCCGGTTAATTATTTGTTTTTTTAGATTTTGTTTTTCCGTTGTAAGAAATATAAGGCGAATGGAAACCGAATAAATACCATTCGGATTGTTTTGATACAGATTTTTTTTTATTATGTTTTGTGGTATACAAACAATTTATGAAGGATCTTTAAAGAAATTGAGGTTTTAGTAGTAAGTATAATTTATTTGTCAGTAAATATATTGTTTGTCAGTAAACAATAAAAAAATACTAGCCACAAGGAAAATAAATTATGCTGTAATAATTATTAGTAGTAACGATATTTTCAACTTTTTCTGCCTAGATTCCAGATTAGTTGCCGTATATGCGTTTCCTTACTGATAATAATAAATCAAATTATTAGTCTACGAAATATGCCCCAACCGTCTGGTCAAAATTAATACAACCTGGCAAACTTACAAGTTCAAGACTTTCACATTTTAGATATATTTTAATTTCGCGTGTAGAATGAGTTAGATCCGAGTCCTACTTTATAGACAATTTAGCATCTTTCCTAAGTTATAATATGTGAAGAAAACGTAAATGTAAGAATGTAAGGATGGCTACTTTTTTTTAATTAAATAAATCGATTTTATAATTGAAATTGAAATATAGAACTGGAGAAAGCAAAGAAGAGAATGGATAGCAATAAACTTAGATTGACTTCGATACTAGTGTACTTTATATACTAATTTAAAAAATATGGTACATTTCACATTCTAATAGAGTTCTTTGAAATGTAAACATAATATATATTAACATCTCGAACATATCACGATAATATGGACCACTTATACATATCATTTACAATATAAAAAATTGTTTTTGTGAAAAATCGTATGTAGGATTAGCTTTGCGCTTTCATACCATATTAAAAAACATAGATATCCAACTTAAAATCAATTGTTAATAAGTGCAGTGACGTATCTTATATACTAGTGTAGAAAATATTTCAAAGATAGGATATTTCACATTCTAATAATAAATGAGACACTTGTGTTTCGTTTTTCCGCTTAACAGTTTTTCAATTTTTAACCATTTATTAATAGTTTAAAATATATTTTTTTTATTAAAAATTAACTGAAAATTCGGAATGTATTAATGAATAAAACCAACTCTTAACACATATATAAACAAAATAAATATCTATGAATTTCAAATAAACCAACATATAAAGAAATAGAAGTTTCCATTCTCCTCAGAAAATAACACCAAACGATCAGTCATAACCACTAGAAATAGTAATAAGAGTATGCAGAATATAAGCAATACACACACAGCCCTCAACATGTGCTAGTGACAAAATTTCATATCAGTTTAATCATTTTTAAATGCAATCATTTACTTCAAATCATTCTTCCTATTTCACATTCCCAAGCACCTCAATCAAGGTATTCATTCTCTACATTTTACTTACAATTATCATACCCGCTTGTAAGCGATGAACATTTTCTGCTCCTGACTATTATGCCAAAATCTTTTCCTTTAAATTCTTGACATTGAGTAGGTATACTTGGTCCTATACTACTATGTCTTACGAGCCACGATGTGGCAGCCTTCCATACTTCTTTTCATTGCTTATTTTTCAACTCTTTCTTTATATGTTTCCTCCATGTTAGGAGGAAAAACATTTTTGGTGTACTCAACTCAAGTTTCTTCATCCTTAAGATTGTTCTTTTTAGCACACACTCGATAAAACCATTCAATTGTTTGTCAAGTGATACTTTATTACGTCGTTGTCACATCCCTCCTTATCATTGGGTACTCATGAATGTGATCCATGTACTTTCCATAATACCTACAACGTTCCTCCAAAACGTTTTGATACCAAACTGAGACACCCCGGTCTCACTTTCCCCGTTTAACCATTTTCAAATCATAACACTCGTTTAATACTCATTGATAATCAAACATATTAGTTACTAAAAATCGTCTAGAAACTCGAAATGTTTTCATACATAAAACAAGAACAATTCTCCAAAATTGCACTCTTTCAAATTTTTAATCCAAATATACCAATAATCATTTAAATTTTTAAAAATATCACAAATTTAAAGCATCATTAAAATAATTAAAAATATTTTCATAATAAAAAAATTTAAACCTTAAATTGGAAAAAGTGATTGAAACATTAAGTTTTAATTTTATATATAGTTTATCTAAGTTAAATAATTATTTTCATATAAGAATTTGTGTTATTTTAGTAATTTTATTTTTAATATGATAGATTTAGAAAATAAACATTCTAAAAATTAATAATATAAGCAAAATAAATATCTTATGAAATCTTTAAATAAAGCGACATATCAAGTTATAGAAGTATTCATTTATCTCAGCCACAAATCTTACCTTTTGATCTTCCCTCAGAAAGAGAGCTGAGTATTATAGGGAGATACTCAGTGAAGATGTGATCACAGAGTACACATGATTCTTTGAATACCAACTTAAAATAATTAAGTAAAAACATGGATCCATCGGTATATTTCATTGTAAAATGACTATTTTCTTTACATACGTTTACTATTGGGTTAGGAACTTCTCTGCTCCAAATCCCAACATCATCCAGTGAAACCCTTTATTCGTTGACCGAACAACAAAGCTCATCATGCATGTGTTTTATTATCATCTTGCTAGAAACGATCAGAGTCAACGCATATCAACTTATCCTAAATTACTTTGCTTGAACTTTCAATAAATTTAACTTCAAATCTAAAATATCACTTAATAAAGTTCCGATCCACTAATTTAGGACAACTATTATAATCTATATGACTAACTATAAAACAGTATTAGCCATAGATGGAAGTAGCATAACACATGTTACAAACTCGTTTGTGAAACCAATACTCAAAGATAAGTTTTCTCTCCTTTTGAAGATCCATGGCGATATCTTATGTGCAGCCATTGTTTCTTCTTCTACTCGCATCAATGTTCTTCTTACCTGCTTTTGGCGACTCGATTAATTTTAGATACTGCAACCGTAAGTATAAATATCAAAAAACAAGTTTTTGATCTAAAATACCATAAATAATATTATTTTTAAATACTATTATTTTTTGTTAAAATACCACAAAATAAAAATAAACTATAAAACTAAAAATGCATCATAGACCCTAAAAACCTGAAGACTAATCTTTCAAAATAGTATTTTTTTTAAAAAGTTTTTGTTACAAATATAGGAATTTAAAATTAAAATTCTAAAATAACACAAATAATTATGTAAAATATTTATTTACTCTAAATAAATTATATATAAAGTAAAATATTATATTTGAATTTATTTTTTTCAATTTAGGGTTTAATTTTTTATATGTTAAAATGAAGTTTTAATATATTTTAATATTAAACTTGTGTTATTATTGAGAATTTAAACCAGTTATGCTATTTTTAAAATAAAAAATTAAAAACTTGCTATTTTAGACAATTGTCTAAAACTAAACCTTAAATCCAAATGACTAAACTAAAATCCAGTTATTTAAATTGGAAACCTTTAAAAATTATTTTTACTGTTTATGGTATTTTTGACAAAAAAAACTCTCATTTTTGGAAAAATAAAACAAATTAATGATATTTTTAGAATAAAAACTTTTTGATATTTTAAGACATTTCTCTGAATTAAATAATAATTAATTTCTCTCAAATATACCATACCAAATTCATTCAGCAACGAAGAATCTTTTTTGGTTTAGTGTACATTGAATTTAAAATGACTTGCAATAACATTGTTGTAGAAAAGGGATATAAGTTCGCTAACATGACTCGTGTGGAAGTTTCTCCTACGGACAGTCGATTTATTCTCGTATATGGTTCTACAAGTAACACAAGTACGTACGTTTCTAATCTTTCCACATATCAACTTAACTTCCAACACATTCTCAATAAATTTGATATTTTTCTGTGTAGGCCAAACCCTATCGGATGGAACATTTGATCTCTCCCTTGCAATCGACAAATATCGACTTCGTATAATGAGAGACAACGACCTCCGTGGGGTGTTGTGGGATCAATGGCCCCTTCAACCTGGCAAAGACTTTATGCTAAGAATTTACAGAGACAAGTATTTACGTGTCTATGTAAGTATTTTTTCACAAGTTTCCAAGATCCAATTATTACAAAACTCAAACAGTAATAGATATATAAAATCTATAGAATTTATAAATATATATAATTAATAATTTTCAAAGTTTTTACGGAACACATTTTGAAAAGTTAAAAATTAATTATTTAATATAAAAATAATAGTAAAAACTGTTGGACAATTCTCTAAAATAGTATATTTTTAATTTTTTGTTTTATAAACATCATCATTAGTTTAAGTTTTTAATAATAACACAAATTTAAAATTAAAATACACTAAAAATAGTTTAATAGAAAAATTTTAATTCTAAATTATAAAAATAAATCTAAATATTATATTTTAAATTTATGTATAATTTATTTAGAATAAATAAGTTTTTTTACATAATTAATTATGTTATTTTTGAAATTTTAATTTTAAAATGCTAAATTTAGAATAATTTTTTACTATTTTAAAATATTACTCAAAACGGTTTTAGTATTTATACTACTTACATTGTTTGCCTCATATTATTATCTGTTTTATTTTGTTTAATTATTATATATGTGTGCAGAATAAATACATGGCTCTCGTAACTTTGTTTCGTGGCTATCAAGACTCTCGCAAGCTTAAAGAATTAATATGTATTAAATTCAAGTTACCTCCTCCAAATTCTACTTAGTGAAAATTATGTTTTCAAGTTTTTATGTGACTATCCTAATTATACTATTATCTTTTCCTTTTATTATGTGTTGTTCAATAAATAAAATAAAACCGTTAAACCGGTATTGTTATTTCTTTGTTGTAATTTCGATTCCGTTTCTATAAATTATTCTATTATAAAATCTTTTTATTGTTTTATATGGTCAATATTATCCTAATCAAACAAGGTTTTACCTTTTTCAAACTTTGTAATATTACAAAACCAAAATCCAGAAATTTTTCATATTAAAAATAAAAAAATTGGAACTCTACTTTTATTGGAAATCAAATTTATATTTGTTTAAAAATCGAATTGAAAATTAGACCAAACTGAAATTAAATATTTTCAAACCAATTGTCATGTTAAATTTAGATTATATTTATTTTGTCAAATATGTCATAACGAACTGTTCCAATATTTTAACACACTCATACGAATAAACTCGAGTCAAATTCCATTTTTATAAATTAACAATAGAGTTGCTGTAATCACTAACATACTTGATTCTCTCAAATTTAGTTTAGTTTAACTATTATTTTTTGTATTATATCATAAATGTTATTTTTTAGTTGTTGATGTCAATTTCATATTCATACTTAACATATGCTTTTTATACTTTATTTTTGAAAATAATATGAACATGCAATTGTATCTAATAAGATTATTTTTCATATCTTAGATATTTTTGTTTTAAAAAATAATGAAATGTAACCAAATTAGTAACCAAGCAGAAAACCCAAAAAAAACTTTCAATGAAAATACTACTTAATATTTAAACAGTTGCCATGTCTAGTACAATGCCACACCAATTACATACTGCCTTTAATGGAATCGAATCAATAGAAAATATTAAAAAATGTTTACAGCTAAAGACAAATCAACATGTAGACAAAAAAAACCATCAGAAATAGAAATCAAATTTGAATCGAATCAATTACTAGTAAAGCAAATAACCTTTATGTGTAGTGTGGGATGAAATGTCTAAGAAGCATAAACCATACATTCTTCATTCCACAAAAAAACTGAAGAATATAAGAAGCGGACTAATAAAAGCCGAAAACAGCTGACCTTTGAGCTACGAAAGTGAATCTGTTTACATATGAGAACAATATATAAGGTTTCCACAATAGAGAGGTTCCAAACTTGCACCAAAAGACAGACGATAACGCAAACCGACTTCAACAGCGAGATAAGTTCACCATATCACATACCTTCAATAGGGCTGAATTATCTTTGACGGATTAGCGACTAAATGACATTAATCCATTTATCATTTCAAAACCTTAAACCAAAATATGTGTAGATATATTATGACGGATTAGCGACGAATCCATCGTAAATTTCTCATAAATTTTTGAAAATTTCCGAAGAATTAACGATGGAATAGTCGTTATTTTTTGGATAACCATATTTATGAAACTTTAGAATTTGATCATCGAAGTGTCAAATATTTTAAAAAATGTATCGATTATCAATAGTTCGTCGTTAATTCATCGGTAAAAAATAATTTGAATTTTAGCACCTATGAAAAATCCAAAAATATAACGACAGAATACCGACAAATAACTGCAACAATCCTCTAGCATTGATTTTGATCGATTGATTCAAAGTTTATGTTACAGTTGTACTGATTACGATTATCCCTAATATATTATTTGAAAAATATTTTAAAAAAAATAATGTTATTGTGATATATTATTGACAAGAATATCATGCTGACGTGTTATCACCACAGTGAATTTCAAATAAATATATAAATGAACTTAAGTTAATAGAATAATTACAATATATGTCATTGTTATTAATTTGGTTAAAAAATCAATATATTTTATTAAACTAACAAAAAAATATTGTTAAATTTAGAAAAATAATTATTTTTCTTTTCTTAATTTACATATACAAAAATTAATATTAAAAATAATTTTAAATAAAAGTTAAAATTATAATAATATTTAATTTATATTTACTAATAAATAATATTATATAATTTACAAATATTTTTCGTTAAGCATGACGTGAATATAAATATAGTAGTCATTTATTTACAAAAACAACTGATGAAAAAGAATCCTATATAATATACTTAGATTCGTTTATTATATAATACATATCATGTTTTACAACAAGTTTTATTCGACTGCATTAAAACAACATGGTAAAATTAAAATAAAAAACATAAGCATTTACTTAGTAGCCCGATAGAAATTAATCTCCATCTCTGGACCATAATACATTTTCCATAATAACTTGGATTTTTGTTCGTTAGATAAATTGATACTCCCTTCATTGTAACCATTGCCGAAAGTAAACTTGTAATACTCGTCAGTTCTCTGAATGGTGAATGTACTATCACTGCTCAACTGTGTTCCTCCCAAGAACACTTGTCCATTAACAACTCTCCAAAACTGAGATTCACCACAACGACCAGGCGTTGCGAACTTAATGCTAAGATTAGTTGATTCATTTACAACAACTTGATCTAATGATGATGAATTTGTAGATGGTAATACAAACATAACTGGTGTAGGTGCTATATCTGGATCAGAGAACATTATAGGTTGTTGTTGCGGGCATGACTCAGGATCAGCAGTTCCTAAATGCATTCGGCAAATCCATATTCCGTAGTCCACCGTCATGTAACTGATGAAATAAGGAACATTGGTTTTAATAGTGTCTCCGTCGACATCAAACACGGCGTAGTTTTCTTGACCAGAAACAACAACACCACCAAATGTTGTTATTGCAATGAACAAGAAGAAAAATATTGCACTTGTCTTCATCTTTGTATTGAGGTTTCCTTTTAAGGCTTAAAAAGCTCCACTAGGGTATTTATAGAGTGTTCAATGTACATGTTGAACTTAGTTCGTAAGTTTCTAAACATTTCTTTTTTCCTTACAATATGGATCTAAGAGAGTAAGAAAATAATGGCTTCAATGTCACTCGTAAAGAGTTATTTTTGCCCTTATAATATGGAGATTACGAGTGGGTCATGTGAGCGAGTAAACTGGAGTGGACTTTCATAACAATGTAATATATTTTAATCACGTTTTCGTGGTCTTGGGAAATAGTTTGACCACGAATTGTAATACATATCATTTCTTACAAAAAAGAAAAGTTGATTGCATTAAATAAGACGACACAATAGAAACATATGCATTTACTTAAAAAAAGTAGCATAGCAGAAGAGATCTCCATCTCTCCACCAAAATAACTCTTCAATGTTAGCCTCGATTTTTGTTCGTTAGATAAACTGACACTACTATTATCCAAACAAACATGTCGGGTGTACGTAGGTGCTATAACTAAATCAGAGAATAATACCGGTTTTTCTCACCAGCATGAGTTGGGATTAACAAATCCTAAATACACTCGAAAAGTTCTTGTTACGTATTCTATCGTCGTGAGGCTATTAGAGTTGGTAAAGTTAGAGAGAAAATGAATTTCGTATATTCCAACTCAACTTTTACAAAATGTATTCTCAAGTTATTGTTGGAGGTGTCTTTCAAACTCCTTTCAATCAAAACTCGATCCAGCAAGAATTATCTTATTATTTCGAAGGTCCAATATCAGATAGTGGTTGTGCTATTATCGAGGAGTCCCCGAAAAAGTTCAATAACACGTTCGTTCTCACCAACTATCGAGCGCGGCAGTGAACCTTCTTAGAAGTAGCATTTATGAGTATTAATGACGAGCAATAATTACAACGGTAAAAATTAGGTGAATTGAATATATAAAAAGGAAAGAATGACGTCGTAAAAAGGGGAACATAATTAATTAGTTTGGAAATGTTTTCATCCTAAAAAGTTATCTGATTTATAAACGAACTAATTAATAAACAATTCAAATTTTTCTTTTCATCGTTCAAAATTAAACACGTAAATTAGACCAACAAGCTCTGATATGAGAACTGAGGAACAACATGTATTTATACAACTAAAATAACTTCAATAATTTGTAATACCTCTCTTTCAATTGAATTTGTAATACCTCTCTTTCAATTGAATTTGTAATACCTCTCTTTCAATTGAATTTGTAATACCTCTCTTTCAATTGAATTTGTAATACCTCTCTTTCAATTCGAATTCTTCAAAGAGAAAAAAAAAAGACTTGAGAAGTTATATCTACACATTAAAATTTTGAACAGACTTGGTTGAAGAGCCGTTGTGAAAAAGTAAGGAAGCTGGTTTGATGAGGCAGCTTGCATAATTTGAATCAAATTATATAATTTATATAATTTGCATTTTTGAGATGTTACTCATTCATTTGCAGAAACAACAATTCTACCATGGAGTTTTGAACCCGCTACCATGTCAGCTGGCCTAATGAACTTCCTCCTAGAACTTATAATATATATATAAAGGTATATGGAATATATCTATATTTGGTTTGATGTTAGTGTAACTGTATGAAAGGGACTCAATGAGGGTGGAGGTAGCTACGTTATTATTAACGTAGTATATGATCCAAGATATGTATGCACGTGATATCGCAAAAAATGAGTTACCCTTAATAAAAACTAGGCATTTTTTTTTCTTTTTTTTTTCTTTTTGCCATCGATAATCATTCATATTTACAAGTTTCAACTTTAATCTTCATAATGAATGGTCTTGTTCAAGTGCATTTTGTTTCTCTGTTTTGTGTGGTTAGACAAAACCCACACACACGTGACGTATCATTGTCTGTGGTATCAATATAGTCTCCTTTTACTTACTTGCATATATACATTTCGTAAGCTCTTACGTACTTGCTTTAATTAATTACTCCATGCATTTTTTTTGTATCTTCACTTTCAGACATATATCTATGTACATTTACTAACTCATATGCTTTCTGATGTGTCTCAAGGTTTGTCCATGCGATCTCTAACGAAACGCAATATTGGCATACTAACTAAGAAAAAAAATATGACAGACGAAGTCTATAAGTGAGAACCAAAAAAGGTACCCATATATCTCATATACTTTGGAAGAGTTTGTAAGTAGTTAAAGGCTAACTAGTTGCCAGTTGCAATGATGTAGCACGTGAAATGGTGGATTCATTTATTAGTATTGTTGTGGAAAGTAAACCAAAAGGTCGCTATTGCATGAACACGGATGTGAACCAGACATAAATGTGTCCATATACACCCGCTTATAAAAACCAAAGGTTTCAGCATGCAGAGATGTTGTGATCAAGAAAATGGATAGAGAGGAACGGAACGGGAGAAGGAAGAGCGTGAGCGGAAGCGTGGTGAAGCCGCCTGCGCCACCAAAGCTAGCAAAGAAGTCACTGCATAGGACCTTATCAGACATATCTCTGGATTTGCAAAGGAGGGAATTAGAAGAGAGAGGAGTTGGGACGATAGTGGAGGTGGAGAAGGCGAAGTGCGAGTGCTGCGGGATGAGGGAGGAATGCACGGTGGATTACATAGAGAAGGTGAGGGAGAAGTTCCTGGGGAAGTGGATATGCGGCCTCTGTTCGGAGGCAGTGAAGGAGGAGAGGGAGAAGAGGGAAGAGAAAGGACTCGAGGGGGCTTTGAAGGAGCACATGAGCGCCTGCCTCAGGTTTAACAAGCTCGGGAGGGAGTATCCTGCTCTCTTTCAAGCGGAGGCCATGAGGGATATGCTGAGAAGATGCAACAGAGGCAAGTCTATTAGTCCTAAACCCAGTAAGCCCGCCATTTCTCGCACTTCAAGCTGTATTCCTGCTATCACCAGAGACTTTAATTAACCATTTTATCTCTTTCTATATCTTCATATTAATTCGTTTCTCTCGTATGATGACAAATATTTATATTAATTAAACCAATATGTTCTATCTACTGCTGTATCCCTTTGCTCAAGTTTTCGCAAGTCCCTAGTTGAGACAGCCTTAACATCTAATAAAAAGAATAGAAAATTAATCGGCGATTAATTGAAAGTTATTTTAAATTATTAATATATATATCTTTTAAACATGTTGCTCCGCTATAAATTATAATTTTAATATAATGTTTTGTTTAAAATTATACGAATGTACATATAAATCAATTTGATGCCTAATATATTATGTACATAAAGTTGGAATCAACAAACTTTGGCATAACTCATAAATAATAGAGGATTGACGGAAATTAATCGGCCTAGACAAAAACAACGAAGCCAGAATCAGACAAAAAAAATAGAGTGGTTGAGTTTCGATTAGCACAGAAGCATTCGAAATTTGTGAACAGAGATTGTGTATTACCAAAATTCAAAACAAAAATAATAGTTTGGGTTGTGCATCTTTGTTTTTTTTTGGTTAGTAATGGTCATTTCTGGATCATAATATGTTATGGTTGTGTTTACGATAGATTTTTGTTTATTTACATACCGCAATCTTATATTTGTCAAACGCTGAAGTTATGTATTATAAATTTTTGATCGCTTAATAAATTATTTGTATGATTAAAAATCTTTGATGAGTTACGACCGCATTTAACATCGAAAGCAAACAAACAATATTTGATTTAATCATACCTATAATCTCAGCCGCAATTACCGAATCTCAGCCGCAATTACCGAATCTCAGCCGCAATTACCGACAATATACAAATGAACATTGTATTGTATCACTTTCCCCGTTTTTTTTAGTGAGATGATTCGGTTTCATTTAAATTTAGGATATGATTTTTCTATATATGATATGATTCTTTTTCTTCTCTTAGTTGTTGTGTTAACCTACTAAAACCATATATAACTGTGAAAGTGTGAAACATCTATAAGAGAAATGTGAAAAATAAATATAACAAATTAAATATAAATGCCATTCGAAATTGACTCATTTACGTCTCAATTAGTAGAGAACAAGAGTCACGCTAATTGTACCTTTCTCATGTACATCGAGATAGACAAGTCTCAAACAGAGCAGCTATAGAGATGTTTCTTTCTCAGTTTTTATTTATTTATTTATTGAAATATAAATAAGGAAATGTGTCTCGAAAGAAGGGGAAGAGTTCACAGTTTTCGGCTTCTTTTTTAATACAAATAAAAAGAAGACTGCAACACGGAAATGGTGGAGGGGAAAACGGTATAAGAAACAAAGAGTGAGTTTGTGTGAGGGTTGAGAGCAGAAAAAAAAAATAGGAGACCGAATGAGGAGAAATGGAGAGGAGGAAGAGGTGGTGGAGAAGAGGAAGAGGAGGAGAAGGGAGGTTGTGCAGGTGGCTCTCAGGGGAGGCTGCTTGGCTGCTTCAACCACGGCCTTGGCGCTGATGCTGACGGCAACTGAGCAAGGAGTGGCAGATATCTATGGCTTCAAGCTCACTCTCTACTCCAAATGGTCTTTCTCTCCCTCCTACCAGTCAGTTCTCTTCTACTTCTTCTTCTTCTTCATTTTTTATTAGGAGTAGGTTGTTGATGAGATACTTCTTCTTCTTACTCCTCAAATCTGAATGCGAATAAGAAAAAAAAAAACAAAATGTGCGTTTCACATGCCAGAAAATTCCGGTGAACAGAAACACACCCGTGAACCAACACAACATGACATGACATTATTGTGTTGTGGGAACCATTTTAAAAGATTGATTATAATTATAATAATATTAAGAGTGAGTTTGATTTAAGGTATGTGGTGGGGGCATGCTTAGCGACCATGCTATACTCCTTGGTCCAGCTCTGTCTCGGTGTTTACAGGCTCCTCACCGGATCTCCCATCACACCCTCCCGCCTCCAAGCCTGGTTTTGCTTCACCTCCGATCAGGTCATCCCTCAACTTCTCTTCTCCATTCACTATTCTTCTGATTGATTGACTCTGTGTGTTTCCGCAGCTCTTTGGTTATTTGATGATGAGCGCTGGATCAGCCGGTTCTGGAGTTACCAACCTCAACAAAACCGGCATCAGGCACACTCCTCTTCCCGACTTTTGCAAGACCCTTTCTTATTTCTGCAATCACGTCGCTCTCTCTCTCCTCCTAGTCTTCTTCTCTTTCCTCTTCCTAGCCTCCTCTTCCCTCTTTAATGTCCTTCATCTCGCCTCTCCCTAGTCTCTCTCTCTCTCTATTCTTGTTGCTTTATATAATCCAAGACAGGCTCTACTTGTGACCACTTGCATTCCGAAAACAATGTATTTCTTTTAGGGTATTTCTGTAAAGACATATGCTGATGCACTATAAAATTACATCCGAGATGATGCAATACTAAGTACTATAGCATCCAATTATATTTTGGGCAGAGAGACGTTGATCCCTAGTTGCAAGAGATCCTTAAAGAGCGAATCTGCATTCTGAAAACATAACCCACGCATCCCTATCTCTCTTGCACACTCGATGTTCGTTGGCCTGTGTATCAGACATTTCCTCAGGTCACGTCAGATTCAGCATTAGGGATTGATTTCTTTCGACAATCATCAAAGTAAAGGATACAAACACTTTCTAACCTGTCATCGATGAATATACAGTCGCAAGGTTCAACACCGAGATGTCTCACAACCTCGAGATAGAACTCTGGATCAGGCTTTCTCTTTCCTGGGAGACAGACACATGATGAGTTGTAATAGAGAAAACCTGGCAAGACTAGAGATGTGTGTTTTACCAGTATTGCAGGAACAAAACGTCCATGATAGGTAGGCTGAAAGCTTAAGCTTGTCTTGGATGATTTTGTACCTATGTAAACACAAGCGTCAAGAGAGATGAAGCTAGCCAGCGAATATAGGTGAAAGGGAAGTGATGGAAATGAAACCAGATGGGATAATTGGTGAAAGCATGAATCTCGAAGTTGTCAGCTGACAAAGCTTGGAGAAGCTCTTGCATGCCATCTAAGTAAGAGTATCCTGATCTCATGCACTCCTTAAGCCCTGCAAATCATTACCCTGGCCTCACGTCATTTCATTGATTTTGGTGGAATGTGTTAGTACCTATATCTAACCTTCCAAATCAAAATCCCTCCCATCTATGAAGAACTTTCTTGCCAGCTCCTCCTGAATGATGATGATGATGATGATACCAAAAATCAATCTCAAACCAAAAGGAGATGATTTAGTTTACGATTGAGATTGCTACCTCATCAATCAAGCCCTTTTCAAATTCGATCCACGCCGTCGGGTGCTTGCACTCCACTAGTTCATTCATTGTCATCCTATAAACAAAAAGCTTACGATTATGATAATCAATGGAATGCAATATAAAAAAATAAAAAAAATCTCGAGTAGGATTCACCCAAAGAAGGCCGGAACGTCGTGGTAAAATGGGTCACGGACGATGGTGTCCATAACGTCGAAGAGGAGAACCGGAAGTTTCCTCTTCCGCGAGACATCACCACTGCCACCAGAGCAGCAAGAGACCGAAGGCTTCTTCCAGATGTACGGTTGCAGATTGAATAAGCCCGTCGGTGTGGTCTTCGCCGCCGCCGTAAGAATTGACCTAGCCATGAGAAAAAAAGTGATAACAAATCACAAGGGAAGTCGAAACGCGTCGTTTCGAGAGAGGATCATAAAAATTAAGCTGAAATGGTCAAACGCAAGAGAAGAGTGGGTGGCCCCATGACTTGCACGAATCGATAACCGTCAAATCCACTACTCAAGAGTGCTCAACCGCCAATTACACCTTTATATAAAACGCTTTGCTCCATTTACAATTTACTTACTACCACCATCTACTCAAAAGAAAGAAAGCAGAAGGTGATGATAATGATGAGATCTCTTTCGTTTTGCAATCTAAGAATGCTGTGCATTTGGGCTAGTTTCATGGCTGTGGCTTCCATGGCAGCTGCAGGTCCTAGGATTTTCAAGGTTGGAGACGAGTTAGGGTGGAGAGTTCCATTCCAGAATGATACAGCTGTTTACAGCCACTGGGCGAGCAGCAACCGCTTCCACATCGGCGATTACCTTTGTATGTAGAATATTTATGAAATATTAACCAGATTTTTGGTTAATTCTACTCATCAATGTATATATATGTGCAGCTTTTGTGTATGAAAAAGACTCGGTGATGGAGGTGGACAAATGGGGGTTCTACCACTGCAACGGCAGCGATCCCATAACAAAGTTTGACAACGGAAACAGCACAATGAAGCTTGATCGTCCTGGCCTCTTCTACTTCATCAGCGGCTCCAACGGGCATTGCACCAGCGGCCAGCGTCTCATTGTCGAAGTGATGCATATCCATCACCATAGTATTGCTTCCACTCCTCCATCCATGTCGCCTTTTTCTGCCTCTCCCTCTGCCTCTGTTGCCTCTTCCCTGCTCGCCTCTATGATCATGCCTCCCTTATTTGCTGCAATTGTTCTTCTAATTGCTCTTTTCTAACCATTTCTTCTCTTTGTTTCATTTTTCTTTTTGCGTTTTTGTTGTTTCATTAATTAATGGAACTTTTTTACTATTGTTATTTAGTATGATATTATAAAGCTTATATTTTTTTCGGAATCGAAACTGAAACAAACGAAAAAGGAAGAGTGCCATCGGGTCTTAGTGTTAATAAATGAATTAATAAAAAAACAAAGTAGAAATTGGGCCTTTGAAAGTGAAATGGGCTTTGGCCTATGAAAGAGAGGGATCCATCTCACCTCTCACTCCCAATGGGAGAGGATTGTAAACGAGTGGTCGATGGCGCTCTCACTCACATTCCCTCCACCACCGAGCCTTGGCCGTCTTGTACGCAGTAGAAGGTTCGCTTCAGTCCGATGTGGCCCACGCGATAACCGTGGACCTCTTCTGAAAGGTAGGATCCTGAGCTCCGAAGCCATCCAATCGATCCAGTCCCTCAAGCGAGCCCATCGCACTGGCTCCCTCTCCCTTAGCCTCCCTCCTCTCCGCCGTCTACTCAAGGCGGACCTCCTCGCCGTCCTACGTGAGCTTCTCCGTCAGGATCAGTGCACCCTCGCTATCCACGTTCTCTCCACCCTCCGTTCCGAGTATCCTCCCCTAGACCTCACCCACTACGCCGACGTCGTCAACGCCCTTTCCAGGAACGGGGAGCGCGACGAGATCGACCGTTTCATAGACGAATTGGAGGGATTTGAGGGCGGTTACGAAAGCGACAAGGCCCTCGCCAAGCTAATCAGGGCGGTGGTGGGAGCGGAGAGGAGAGATTCGGCGGTGAGGATATACGCGATGATGAAAGACGGAGGGTGGGGATCGGAGTCGTGGGAGGCAAACGAGTACGTGGCGGAGGTTCTGAGCAAGGGCTTGCGGAGACTAGGGGAGGAAGAATTGGCTGCTCAGGTGGCCTCCACTCAAAGGTATTCTATTCGTGTTCAAAAATGCTCTAGTAAAATTGGAAATATGAATCTTAAAAGGTTTTGTTTTGGAAATGGAACAGAGTAAGAGAATAGGTGTGGAGCTCAATTTCGTCTTCTAGGTGTGTCAGTACAACAAAAGCTCTCAACTACTCTTCAAATGGCGTCCTCTCTTCTGTGAATTCCAACTTTTCCTTTATCGTTGCTGATTCTCCGGCTAAGTTTGCACTTTATTCTTTTGCTACCGTTAGTTGCACTTTAAGCAATGAGTGTTTTCTTTCTACCCACAAAGTCCAGGCGTGCCCAATAATAAGACCTAAGGCAATTTATTAATAATTTGGGTCCATTGATAAAAGAAACTAAGAAAGCAGTAAACCTTTTATTTTCAAGATAGTTCTCAAAAACTACCCCCAAAACGAAAAAAAAAATTGTTAATATCAATAAATATTTTATTCTAAAAAATAAAGAGCCAAGTTTTTGTGATTTATAAAAAAGAAAGAAAAGCAGAAAAAGAAACATTGAAAGACGGAAAGTAAAAGAAAGAAAAGCTATAGATTGAAAAGACGGTTAACACTTCCGTCCTGCCTTGTCTATTACCGGAATTAAAATCTCTATCCCTTTGACACCGTCGATGACGCCACCTCCGCCGCCTAACGATGCTTGGATCCGTTCTTATCAGAGCTTGCTTCCCCAATCGCAATCTCTTATCTCTTCCCACCGGGTATGCTCTTCGGTTCTGTCTGTCGCTCAGATTTCTGTATTTTATCCTCCTGGGCTTATGTGGAAAACCTAATACATGGCAGTCAGTTGTACCGGTTGAAATCTCTAGAGTGAATCAATTTGACGCTGCACGACTCGATGTTGAAATGTCAGCCATGTTGAAGGAACAGCTGGTTAAGGTTTTCACTTTGATGAAGGTAATTCTTCAAATTCTCAGAGCTTTTTTTTTGCCCACTGGTTATTTGGCTTCTCTTTGTTATTAGCCAGGAATGCTCTTTCAATACGAACCAGAACTCGATGCTTTTCTCGAGTTCCTGATTTGGAGATTTTCTATTTGGGTTGACAAACCTACCCCTGGTAATGCTCTCATGAATCTACGCTTCAGAGACGAACGGATTTCAGAACATTGTGGGAAAGGTATGTATATATAAGTTGTGCACCTTCAGCTTCAGTAGCTTTTTACTCTTGTTCTACTCTCGTGTAGTTAGAACTGGACTGGAAGGCCCCGGACTTTCTGCTCCTCAAAAGATTTTGTACTGTGTTGCCTCAGTTGGTGGTCAATACCTCTTCTCCCGTTTGCAGTCGTTTTCTGCTTTCCGTAGATGGGGTGATTCTGAGCAGGTGTGTCTTCCTAGAGTTACTCCGCACGTCATAAAGATGGTTGAATTGTTTTTTTCTTTCTTTCCTAGACACCATTGATGAGGCGACTTTGGACTGCCCTACAACGAATCCAAGGCATCTACAAAGCTGCTTCCTTTTTTAACCTATTGTCATTTCTTTATACGGGAAGGTATGGCTTTGTACATTTACTCCTTCATTTTGTCTACATATAAACATACAGCCATGCAGAAAAATTGATATGGCCATTTAAATCTGATGCAATTCCTTTGATGCACTAAGAATCAGCCAATGGTTACTGACTGCTGGGACAAACAATTTTTACCAGACCTTTAAAATGCTTGTAACTTTTTGAGTTCACAATGTAGTTGTTAGGAATGCACATATTAATATATGAGTTAAATACAGAAATGTCTTAACTGTTCACTGAATCCCCAATACTCTGCCACCATTCAAATGGACTTGTACTAAGTTCTTGTTTTTTGGAGCTGTTTCTAAAGCATCTGTTAGCCTCTTAGTTTACAGGGCTACAGCGAAAGAACCCAGATTAGAGACTGAAATATTGTCATGTTCAGAATATTCATATGACACTGTTGGAATTATGAAAAATTTATCGACAACACATTTATAACTTCTAAGTTCACTTGAAAGATTGAAGCGAGAACATGCAGGAAATTTTTTTGATGATTCTTGCATCCTTTACGTTTATTTCTTTCTTGCACTAGGTATCGGAACCTCATTGAAAAAGCTTTAAGAGCTAGGCTTGTCTATAGGAGTCCCCATATGAACCGGTCTGTCAGCTTCGAGTACATGAACCGCCAACTCGTCTGGAATGAATTTTCTGTAGGTCTTCTTCTTTGTACTTCTTACATATGCCATAAGGATCATTCTCGGCTGATGGTTTCTGGTCTATAATTGAAACTCACTGGTTTGTAATAGTTTCCTGGGTAGGAGTTTCTGTCTGCTTAGCGTTACTTTGTTTTTGGAGGAACACTTTTTACTTATAAGCTGTTAAAAAGCTGAAAAACATCTTTTGTCCATATCTGGAATCTGAAATAGATAGAGCCTGTGATAACAGTTCCATGGGAATTGTTTACGCTCAAAACGAATGTATTTTTTGCTATTTCTTCCTTTCAGGTCCTTCAACAATTCAAAACTTTCTTTTCAGACTTATTGGCTCAGTGGAAGAGTATTTGTCTTGTCTGCTATCAAAGGCGTTATGTTGTATCTGATTTGTGGCTCTGAGCTTTAGATTTGTTTGGTGATATTCAGGAAATGCTTTTGTTGCTTCTTCCGTTGCTCAACTCTTCCGCTTTGAAGAACATGTTTAGCCCATTTACCAAGGACAAGTCCTCAAGCACTAAAGAGGATACATCGACTTGCCCCATTTGCCAAGTGGATCCTGCAATTCCATTTGTTGCTTTGCCTTGCAAGCACAGGTATGATATTTTTTCTACGAACCCCTTTCCCCACTAGATAAGTATTTACAAGAAGTTAAGTAACTCAACATAATTGAGTAGTTGAGGAGTCATGGGGGCACAACCCGTATGAAGTTAGACAAGATAGAAGTGATGGGTGAAGAAATCAGAGTATGTGCTATTGCTGTTACTTGCACCTAAAAGAATGACTTGTGGCAGGTACTGTTACTATTGCATAAGGACCCGGTGTGCTTCAGCAGCATCGCTCTGGTGTCTTAGATGTAACGAGCCAGTGGTTGCCATACAACGGGAAGGTGCTTCAAATGGGATATGAATGGAGGTGAAGAGCATTTGTAACCAAGTCTTGAAGAATAAGCAGATGCAGTAGTTTTACGTGTGCTTGCTTAGAGTTGCAAAGAAATGTAAAAAAGCTTAGGCAAGCAGATTAGAATCTTATATACAATAAAGATAGCTGAGAACCTGCCATTAAAATTGCAACCTTTCGGGTCTTGTCTTATTTATCAAAATCAGTTCAAACGTTAGCTATGCCTTTGCTACATTTTGTGCCTAATTTGCTACACTCTCCTACTTTCATATTAGTAGTACAGTACATTTTTAACTCCCAAGCATCTGAATAAAACAACAAAAAAAGAGAGCCAGAATAATACAGACTACAGTAAATGAGAAATGATGATGGATGATCACTGGGTACAAGCTGATTTCTATCTCTTGGAGGCTCGTTCCTTTAGTCTCAATCACGTTCTTCTGCACAAAGATAACTGCCACCATACAGAAGAACCCAAAGATTATACATTTAGAACCACCGAATCAAGCTGCTCCAGCATTCTCAGAAACAGCAGCCCCACGAAGAAGTTTATTACCTGTTGTTATGTCATCTTCAAGGTCACTGTCTAATCATTTATTAATCCTTTTGCTAAACAAAAATTCCGTACTCAATGAACAGCAAGACAAACAGCTAGTGCTGTTTCCCGAAGACGCCCAGGGCATATCTCAGACAGGAGAAGACTTGGAACAGGATCAGCTCCAGTTGCAAACGACAACACAAATTACATTTTCATCATCACACCCTTCTTTGATTTGAGATGTTTTTATTAGTAATAACTATTTTCTGTATAGTTATACTAAATAGATGTTTACAAGTGACAGATTTGTTTGTTTTCTTCCTTTTCTTCAGACATATGAGGTATTCAATATTATTTCTTGTTAAAAAAAACAACAGTGACATATTAGGTGCACTAATTATATCCAATTTAGAAAATTTAACTAGTTATATTAGTTATAATAGTTGTAACCAATTTTCATTCACAACGATTCAATCTATATAAATCCATAAACTATCGACTACAGAAAAAAATATCAAATTAGAAAATATATATCTTCTATTTAATTTTAAATCCTCTGTATTATATTTATGTAAAGGATAACTTTGAGAAATATCATAAAAAATTATCAAAATACTAATAATATATTTTTTTTCAAAAATTTGTTGTTCCAAAAATATCTTTTATTTAATTTTAAATCGTCTTGATATATTGTTTTTCTTTTGCATTATATAAAATGGATGAAAAAAGTACAAATGAAATAGTGAAATATATACATATAAAACACAACTAAAAGAAGCAAGAAGTCCTCAAGTGTATGCAGACCTCAAGAAAGCTCAAGAACTCTATGAAGTTCTCAGTGGATATGTGACGACTTGCAATCTTCATATTTGGGGTCTTACTTATTTGATATTTGGATAATTTGCTATAAGTGCGGAGTCGTAGAAGAATCAATTAGCAGTAACACACCATCATCATATATTATTGCTACATAAGGTCCAAGTCTTGGCATTATCCTCCATACCTGTAATTTTCCTAAGTTCGTCTCTATATGTGAATATTATTGATGTCTACTATGTAGAGATAAAAACGAGAATCCAATTTATGTTTTTCAATGACTAATGTAGAGACAAGTCAAGCAGGGCACTCTGTTTATCTCGTCTCCAAATAATTACGAAAACAAAGAACTTTAGGAAAATCTTACTCCGAGCATTCAAAAAGCAAAAGTATGGTTTAAGAGGGCCGAGAGAAGGAAAAAATGAAATAGTGGGTATAGATTAGGGGGAAAGAAAGATTAAGGGTGTTCTACTCATGAGCCTATCATCACTTTGTTCACCAGCATCTTTACTTGCTCCCTCATTGGATCTGTAAACCCAAGAGAAGATGCACAAACCCCATGAGCATGAAGCATGACTTGATTAAGCGTTTGTGTATGTTTTCTGCATTACCTTGTTCACCAGCATATTCACTTGCTCCCTGTACATCTCCTTCAAGTCCATTATATCCGCTCGAAGCTCCTCCAACTACCACCAAACCAACTTTTTGTTTTTAAACGCAACGCCTACCCATTGTTTAAAGCTGGATATAGATATACTCTACTATTTTACCTCCTCGTCTCGTTCACCCATCAATTCCAGAGCAGCCGCATGCCTTTGCCTTAGTGCTTCCAGCTCTGCCTTTATCCTCGGGACCCTATCTGCTTCCCCTCGTAATTTCTCACACTACATCCACAGCGACACGTCATAATAACACTGATCAAAAGAATAACAATTCTAAAACTCTCAGCGCTGAATTTTATACCTCTGCTGTCATTTTGACTAGTTCTTCGGCCAAGGAATCCCGGATAGACTCCATTGATGCCTGTGGCAAGACAAATACCACCAGTTTAGGTTAACGTTTAACAGTTAGTATACTAAGAACCCGCCTATACTACATCCATAAGACCATAACTAGGCTAAACCTTCTATAAACCAACTTACAAAAACAAGGATAATTTGTCAACATGGTCCACAACAGTCATCGTGGACTATTTTAACCTATCCAAGGTGAGTCGTCGTAAGGGCATTGGAATAACAAATTGATTTGATTGCCAAAAACCTAACAATGTAGTTATACAGAAATGAACAGTTGGATACTTTATACACCTACCAAGCGGGACATGTATGAAGCAAGTTCACCCTCTTTCTGTCGAAGTGTGGCTTCATAAGCACTTGGTGTGATGCTCTTCATGTGGTACGTACTCATAGTTGCCTCAGGCATGCTTCTCTTTTCAGAAAACTTATCTGACGAATCTAGCGAGGCTTGCAGAAAATAACCCTCCTCCAAGCTGCCAACGCTGCTTGTGCTTGAGAGTTTTCTTGCCAAGCCTCCTGACGACACAGTTTAGGAATTACAGATGTGCAAAGCCTGAATTATCGAATACCAGTCCACATTAGGATTCATCATACCATTCTCAAACGCAGAATTTTGCCTTGCCATGGGAAGTTGTTCAGAGGCTGCTGAGGAATTGATACGGGCTGTTCTTTCAAGATCCAATCGGGTAGCCTTTTCCCTTTCTAGGTCCTGAAATTTTTTTGGCCATGCAGAAAAATAACTTGGACAGTAAAGGAGGAGAGTAGAGTAAACTGGAGTAGTTTGCATACTAGTAGAAGCAACAAGCAGTTCACAAAAAAATATTTAATTACTGACGACCGCATTGGGATATATATGCTACTTTGGATAAACGAGTTTGGGAAAACACAACATTTCTTTTTTTGGAAGCACTAGTTTGATTAGTTTAAAAACCCACTGGGTACTTCGGTCTTTTTAATCCCATCACTAATGGGCCATTTATTACGAGACCGGTTCTTACTAGATAGAGCTAGGTCTGTAAAACTATGTAGCACCTTTTGAATAAGCTCGTTGTGGAGCAGCACTTCTTGCAACTCTTGCTTATGCTTTCTCCGCAGTTCCCTGATTTCCACTTCAAGTTGATTTACTCGACCTTCCAGAGTATCTGCTTCCTCCTTAGCTGCCAGATATTCATGTCTATTTTCTGCCGCTCTCTGCCTCTCCTTCTCAAGCGACTTGCTTAACTGGCCCTGTTCTGCTCTAAGGCATGAAAGCTAAATTGGAGAGTTGGGTAAGCTAAAATTTAGAAAAAATACGGGACATTGATGAAGAAGTGTCAAGGAGCATCGAAAACCTGGGCCTCCAGAACATTGATCCTTGATAAGGTTTGAGAGAGGCGTTCATTCACAGAGCGCTCTCGTTCTTCAGCTGTGGCAGCTTTAGTTTCTGCTTCCTGAGCATTCGTAGAGATTGAACAAAAAGATAAGAGAAGACAAAAATAACTGGCTGAATATAGGCATCAAGAAATGATGTTCAAAACACCTGCAGTCGAGCATTCAGAGTTCTCTCTACAGCAGCCCAAGCTTCTGCTTTTCTGGCTGTTGTTTCCTATCGTCAATCAGGTACGAAGCATGCAATATTAAAAATTATATTTTAAGTTTCTACTCTCTGGAAAACATCTGAGACATCATAAGGATCAATTCCTACCTGCATAGCCTCAATCTGCCTTAGCAGAGGCCTGGTAGACTCAGGTACCTGGGTGATTAATTCCTCACATCTTCGCTCACTAGCCTAAAGGAAATGTTAGTGTAACAGAACACACTATTAGTAAGTATAAGTACTTTTCAAACATCATGGACTTGTCGGAGAATGAAAAACCAAAGGATCATAACCGAGAAACGAAATATGCATGAGCAAAACAAAATGTCGTGATTTACCTGATAACGTCTTTGAAGGTCTTCAATTTCTCTATGGAATATGTCTTCCCTAAACACTGCCTGCAAAAAACGTATAGACCATGGACGAGGTAAATATCAATAAAATAATCAGATGAGATCCTAGCAGTAAAGATCACGAAGTTGATAAAGTAAGACAACCTGTTGCTCCTTTTTGCTTAAAGTTTGCCTCAATTCTTCAAGTGCCTGGACTAGCATAGATTCCCGCTCTCCGGCCTCCTTTAGACGATTCTCTAATTCTGTTCTTGCTTCATTGTTGGTACGCTCCTCAGCTAATGCTTGAGCTTCCTTTGCTTCAGCTAATGCATTTGAATAATACTCTTTCTGAGAAGTAAGTTCGGCTTGATGTTTTTCTATGGTCTCTTGCAGCAGCTTCTCTGTAGCTGTCTTATCCCTTTTAATACTTTCTACCTTATTTTCTTCATACTGACACATGAAAGAAAAAAAGTAATAGGTAAATGTTTTAGTCGTTCATATATTGATCCTGACTACAGGAAGATTGATTTTCAGACCAGCCTCTAACAAAATCTTCTCAAAAATCAAGACAAGCCCTTGATGCGGTTTCATTCTTAATGGCATGGGTAGTAAAAAAAGAAAAGCATCGCTGGACACTCAATTACCTGAAGCTTTGTGATCAGTCCTTTCTTCTCTTCTTCTGCCTCTCTAATCTAACCCACAAACAAAATAAGGAAAGAGAAGAATCAATGAGATTGATGATACTAATAAAAACAAAGCGTGTAAACATTCACTATATACCTGAGCCCTCAGCTTCCTGATCTGAGCTTCTTGAGCAGCTTGTTTCTTTGAAAGCTCTTCGCCTGAAATGACGAGCATTAACATCAAGGGCTCAAGCTGAGCAAAAAAAAAAGTTACGTCCGTTCAACTTTCAGACATGTTCAAACAATTACAGTTCGCTCTCAGGATGCACAGAACCATTAATAAGTTTTAACATAGAAAAATATGATCCATGATTCAAAGCATTCCAAAAGGTTGCCTTACCTTCAGCCATAACTTGATTTATAATTTCATCTTTCTCCTTCAAAAGGGCCGCAGCATCACTTTTCTTATTATGTTCTCTTCTGAGTGTATCCCTCTCTTTGGTGAGAGCGTAAACCTACACAGATAAGCACTGTGAAGGCATATTTATAAAGAAAAGAAAAGAATCAAAAGAGAGATATACCTTCCTCTCAAGAGTAGCAACTCTCTGATGGTATTCTTCTCGCAAAGACTCAACTTCAGCTTCATTAGATTTCCTCTGTTTCAGGTCAAAGGAAAAGAAGACAGTACGAAGACTTGGTGAAATAATTAATGCTTTATCTAATAAAGTATGAACTTTTTACATACTCTCTAATACCTTCAAATCCTCAATGGCAGATTTTAGCTGCTCATTTTCATGCATCAACCTCGCAATCTCATCAGCCTTTGCCTGTAAACAAATCACCAGAAAAATTGGTCCAGAAGCACTATAGCTGCTGTTATGGAAACCTTAAGATCTACCTGAGCTTGTCTTGCAGCACCTTGAAGGGCATTTTCTAACATTTCCATTTCCTTTTTGGTTTTTTCCAATTCCAGAACAACATCAGCAGGGCCGGAAGCATTTGTTGCAGAGCTTGAGCCCTGGCTCTCATTCAGTTCACTAGCATTTAGTCTTGAGTCCAATTCATGAGAAACCAAATCTACAATTCTCTCTGAAATTTCATCAGAAGAAGATCTCTTGGGTATAAAAGACTCATAAGCAGGAGAATCTGACTCATTTATTAAAGCCAGATGAGCATCAGGGGACTCTATCCTGTTAACATTATTTATACCAGGAGAAACTTCAACATCTATAGATGAGATTCCCTCTTCCAGATTTTCAGCCTGGCTTTCCTGTTCTTTTTTTGACTCATCCATATCAGTAAATTTATGCAGGCCATCTAACAGAGGGGAGCTAACTGTGTCTTTGCTTGCTACAGAAACTTCATTTGTTCCAGCATCCTCTGGCTTTAGCTCCTCTGCCTCGAATCCAGCATCATCCCAGTTGGGTCGCTCTGACTGTAACTTTTGAGAAGCTGTCATTTCCGGTTTCTCATCAGGTTCGAGACTAGTCGTGTAGTCTGATGATTCAGGATGCTGAAGAGAGTTTTCAGAAGACTCTTCGAGAACCATCTGTGATTTAGTCTCCTCATCTTTAGGATCTAAAACAACATTCTCTGTTACCTCAATATTTGCTGCATGATCAGCTTCTCTTCTCACATTTCCTTCTTTCTTTGCTTCAATAGAAACTGCTTGTTCAGTGACTAGCTTAACAGATCCTTCTTCTTCTTCTTCATCTTCTTTTCCTTCGAATTGAGATGAATTTTCTGTACTCACTGAGTCTTCCAATCTATCCGGTTTCTCATCAGAGGTGTTACCCATGAGGGATATTACAGGATCAAAGAGACTTTTGGTATCAACTGCAGGTGGCCACATACTTGAAGCTGCATTAAAAGAAAAAAACAAAGAGAATGATTAGCCGTGAACACAAACCAAGCTACAAGACATGCACGCCACACTACAGAAGATATTGGTTTTTACAACTGTTAGGTAAACACAGAATATTCATGACCACCCTAAGCTGTCACTAACCAAACATATTGATCCAAACGCCGTGTTCTCATACCCAGAAAAGAATGCTATGAGCAAAATATCTCAACCGAAGAACTCTAGTTAAGACAGTAATAAGCAAATTACAGAATGATCGCATAACTTCTGTATCATTGCAAGAGCAGATTGATCTTAATTAACAAATGCGCCATGACGTAATTTTTCACCAATGAGTTCAAAAATGGGAGAGCAGCACCTTCACCAGCAGATTCCGACTTATCGTCAAACCCAAGGGCGTTGTCGAAATTCTTCTCGATGTTCTTAACGCTCTCCTGGAATTTATTTACTGCCCCAGTGAGATCTGGGAATCCTCCCAAAGAAACTTTTCCGCTGAACCAAGCCATCGCCACCAGAAATCTGAAACTTGCTCGACTTAACTCTCAAAAATCATCGAACCAGATCCATCTCAGAGCTGCGGTTAGAAGAAAAACAATAAAGTAAGATAGCTGGGGCTTCGTTTTCGAGCATCCGAAAGACGAACTCCTCGTGATCTAGGATCAAGCGTGGGATCAATGCGCACACAGACGTGGAAAACTGGAGAAGGGAAAGAGAAGAATATCTATTGGGTTCAGAGGAAAGCGCTTACAGAGGGAGATTGCGTCGTGATCGAATTGCGGAGGTGTTTTTAGATCCAATACAAGTTTTATTTTCTCTGCCACCGGCGCTAAAACGACGTCGTTCCACTAATCAAAGCAATTCTGTCTTGGCATCGTTTAATTCAGAGAAAAAAAAAATCATTTATTGGATACGCCTAATCAAAAAATAAGATTCATATAAGAGGCAGAAACAATATAAAGGTGGTCCATGATGATCCAGGGCACAAGTAATGCAAAATGGGCCTATATGAGCCCATTAGTTTTGCATTTGATTAGCTTACAAAGTATACATTATCTGACGCTTATCTCTATTCTTTGACCTCGTGAAATTTTGTAACTATTGGACATTACTGTGTAGCTGTAGTTACTTAATCTGCTTTGTTTGTTTGGTGTGTTTTGATAATTCCTGTAAATTTTCAATGTCTTTGAACTAGACTATTTTAAGTCACGGCTGTATCTTAACCTTTCTATTTTTCAACTATTGAAGTATTAATTATATTATAGCATGAATATGCATAGCTAATGACAGAGTTTCTTTTACGTTTAAAACAATATTTCATGGATATCGGATGTAGCTGAAACAACTTAGTGTGTATGAAAGAACACTAGTTTTTTATTTAAACCAAATTTTAAAATGGTTGTCCGAAAGAACATTGGTTCAAATCCCATTCTTGACAATTACTTGTATTTTAATAAAATCTACATTGACATATTTTAAAATTTATGTTTTTTATTTAAAACATATTGCTTCAAATATAACCAGAGGAATACCTTTAAAATACCATTAAATCTTTTCAAAATACCACCAACATTAAAAATAAATATTTCTTCCAGAAATATCATCAATCCATTCATTTCTCAAAATAAACTATTAAAAAATTCCAAAAATATCACAAACAGAAATAATGAATTTTAGGGTTTAATTAATATTTTTGGTTTGGAGTTTAGTTTTTTGTGTTTATATGTCTATGTATTTTTGTGGTTTATGATTTAATTTTTATAGTTTAAAGTTTAAAGTTTAATTTTAGTTTTGTGATATTATTAAAAATAAAACTTTTAATGGTATGTTTGGCAAAATTTAATGGTATTTTAGAACAAAAACTTTATATGGTATTTTTCAGAATTGCTCTTTTAGAAAAATAAAGTACTTTGTGGTAATTAAATTTTGAGAAGGGAGAATTGTCTAAAATATCGTTTTTTCAAGTTTTTATTTCAAATATAACATTAATCATTTAAATTTACAAAAATAATACAAATTTAATAATAAAATAATTAAAATCTCTTCCTAATAAAAATAATTTTAACTCTAAATTGAAAAATGAATCCAAACATTATGTTTTAATTTTATATATATTTTAGTTAAGATAAATAATTATTTTTACATAATAATTTGTGTTATTTTAAAAAAATTTATTTTTAATATGCTGAATTTGGAAAATAAATTTAAAAATATGCTATTTTATCGTATTACTCTTTTGAGAGCTAATTTCCTATATAATTATTTATATACTAGTGTATGTCATTTCATATTTTTGATATAAGATTTCTAACAAAATGTGCAAGATTTAATTTAGAGTAGTTTATTCACATAATTAACATAACCTATATATATATGTATATAGTCATTAGCGAGTAACAGGTTAGCTAGCTAGCTCTTGCACAAAGTTTCATGATCTGGTTGTCCCCAACTAACTATCCATCTTTTGTTTTGTGGTTGGAGGGTACCAATAATATTAGGAACGTACTGAATCAAACTCAACATGTGATTTCCGCTGCATATAAACTGAGCCAAATCCATTAATGTATTAATTATATAAGGTAACATGTATGTAGCAACTTCTTCTCATCACTCTCTTTATCTGGCACAATCTCCTCTTTAACACGTGTGCACACTCAATATACCAAGTTTTGCTTTCGGTGTTTATATTCCATTATTTTGGTAGGTCAAATCTCTTTCTGGCTGGATGGTAATCCGTAAGTGTGTAAACAACAAGAATAGTGATCATATATTGTCTTAATTAATTTGGTAGACCCTACTTCCAAAAGTTAGATGCTTTCTTTACAATCCTTAAAACGGAAATTTCTACACAAAGCCCTAAGTAGTAAGAGAGAGAGAGAGAGATGAAGGCAGCATAAAAAGATGAAAAAGGAATCTAGAGGCAGTATTTAATAATTAATTAATATGGATAGAGAGAGGAGACGTTACGCATCAAATATATCATATAATTAATTAAAGAGTACTATGTGGTTTATGGTTGCTTCTCTCTCTCTCTATATAAATTTCCTAGCTAAACAAAGTAATGAAGCTTTTGAATTGCAGATTGCAGTTAATTTTTACCGTTATTATATGTCACTTGTATAGTTAACTTAGAACTAACCCCGGGCCATAGTTTCGATCCTTCTCTATACGTATTCCTCCATGAATTTTATGTGCGTTTTGGGGTGTAACCTAGCTACGTACGTACGTATTCATTCTCCTTTGTTTGTAAGTTTCTTACAAAACATATAGTCTTTGTGAATGTATTATCTTCTAATACGTCTGTGTCTATCTTTTTTTATAGCAGAATGCATCAGCCCAATATCCTAACATTTTCATACAAAAATTTAAGACTTTTATACGAAAAAATGTGAAGTCGAACTTCATATCTCTGAGATAAACATAAAAATGGTGCAACCACTAATCTACTTATTTCTCCCGTAATACGTATGTCTAAAGTTTCAATATTATATCTTTATATATATACATATAGTGATATTGTTTGAAAATGCATGTGACTATATAGATCTTTGATTTTTAGGCAATAATATGTTGAAGTATACTAGTAAGATATTAGCCAGATTCCAATATTCCATAACACATGTTCCTACACTAGGTGACCATATATATATATATATATATATATATATATATATATATATTGAATTATATCCGTGTCATACGTAATAAAATAATTATTGAATAAATATAGTATAATATTAGTTATAAAATTTATTATAGCGTAATATTATTATTTGAAAACTAAAATTCGATTATGTCTACCAAAAATATTGATTTTAGTTTTAATATAATGTTAGTTTTTATTATATTTGAATAATTAATGATTTTTGTGCGAAATACGGTAATTTTTTCTTATATAAATAACAAATGCTTATGTTTTAAAATTTCAAAATTATAACATATGTTAACATGTTGCGACTGACTATTAGTTATTTATAAATTTTTGTATGTCTAATTTAAAGAAATAAAAAGAATTATTTTTCCAAATAATTAGTTGTTTTTTAGTTATTTTAATAAAACATATTAATTCTCAAACTAAATTAATATGAATGACACATGTTATAATTATTTTAGTTATTTAAATCTATTTATACGGTTATATGAAACTAATTTTGGTGATGACATTTTATCATGATAGTATTGTAAATAATATATTTGAATAATATTATTTTTTAAAAATATATTTTAATTAATATCCCTAATATATTATTTGGGAATCATTTTAAGAAAATAACCTTACCCTGACGTGTTATTAACAAAAATACCATGCTGACGTGTCATCACCACAATGAGTTTTAAATTAATATATAAATGGGCTTTATTTACTAGAATAATTACTATATATACCATTGTGATTAATATGGTTAAAGAATCAATATATTTTATTAAACTAACCAAAAATATTATTAAATGCGTTAAAAACAATTATTTTTTCATTAATTTAGATATACAAAAATTAATATTAAAAATAATTTTAAATAAAAGTTAAAATTATATAAATATTTAATTTATATTTATTAATAAATAATATTATATAATTTACGAATACTTTTCCCAGGCATGGCGTAGGTATAAATCTAGTATTAAAGATATGGAATAGAAATTTACAGGGAGCTAGAGAGATGTATATAATACGTACGTACGGAGTAATAATAAAGAGAGGGTGGAGGAAATGGGAAGGGGTTGGAGGCAAACCCATAAAGAGCATTCATTTCCGTTTAAGGTCTCGCTGAAATTAATGACTAACGATCGGTCAATGCATCTCGTTGACCTTCCAAAATCCGACTTCTCTTTCCGTTGCATATTTTCCTGCTCACGTCATCCATTTATATCATATCCAACTTTTTTTTTATTTTTATCTTTTCAACCAATCTTCCTACTCTTACCAATATATAATATAATTAGCTTCTTGTCTTATTATTATTCAAGACTGATACTACTCTATCTATTAGACTAGTTTTGGATTCTATATTATCATCATAATAAGTTATTATTAATTAGAGCACAAGGCATTTAAGGTTTTCCATATATATATATATATATATATATATATTTATAGCTATAGTATTTTGTTCACTCTCTCTTTTACCAATGCTCTCTAGCTTGTAAAATGAAGGAGAATAAACAGTTTTTATACCTAGTCCATTTAGTATGTCTAATGTCAGCATAAATAATGTGAGTTATAACCAAGTTTATATATATATATAAATAGGGTTTTGTCACCAATTAATGTTAAACATTTTGTATAAGCAAGCTAGCGACTAATTACTGTTAAAATCATAACTAATCTAATAAACAAATAAAGAAAAAGAAGAGTGAAGGACATACTAAAGGGTAATGATGATAAATAAGGATGAAGGAAGAAAGCAGAAAATGTAGTTGGAGAATTAGGTGCTTAAAAGTTAGTTGAGTCCATCTGATCAGTATCTAACGGTCAACTCTCTCTCTTTAAAAAAAAGGAAGAAATCTGACATACATATGACTTTCTCTCTCTCTGCTCTTTAGACACAATCCAATTAAGAGAGAAAAAGAAGTTCGTCTTTTGTTTTTGTACCCTTAAACAATGCTACCCTCTCATTCTGATTCCTCCCTCTCTCTCTCTCTCTACAGTACTTTATGGGAACGCCAAATGGATTCCATTTTGATATTTAATGGCAAACTTATGTTTACAAACATGATCGAGGAAACATATTTTGAAAGTAAAATATTTAGATTCATGTTTGAATTTTCTCTTACAATCGACTTTTAGACAATAAAAATGTCTGCAATTGATCCTAAAACTTATTTGTGTGATAATAATATCTCTAATATATTATTTAAAAAATATTTTACGAAAATAACTTTAGTGTAACGTATTACTAAAAGAAATATCATGATAACGGGGTATCATCATAATGAATTTTAAATAAATATATAAATAAATTTAGTTTATTAGAATAATTACAAGATATCACATTATTATTAATTTAGTTAAAAATCAATATATTTTATTAAATTAACCAAAAATACTATTAAAGTAGTAAAAAAGAATTATTTTTATTTACTTAATTTACATATACAAAAATTAATATTAAAAATAAATTTAAATAAAAATTAAAATTAAAATTAATAAACAATTTTATATGATATGTGAATATTTTTAGGTATAAATCTAGTTGTAAAACTAAAAAAGAAATAATATTAATGTAAAATTAATTGGGTGTTGAAAATATGGGTAATGAAAAGAAAGAAAGGGTTAACTAAAAAAAAAAGGAAGCACCTAAAAGTCAAGCAGTAGAGAATCTGAAAACGACTGTTTGAATTGAAGGGGCCGGACTATAGCTTAGATTATATACATTAATTATCTACTTTTATTATATGTAAAAATAATATATATATATATATATATAGAATGAATTGAAGATAAGAAGTGGAGAAAGATCCGAGCGTATGTCAATGGCCGTCGAGATGTCATCAAAACAACCCACAAAAGACTTCTTCTCCTCTCCCGCCCTCTCCCTTTCTCTCGTATGTATACAGTATATATATACTCACCCATAGTTATATAATACTGTGTTTATTTTAATGGAGATCGATATGTATTATGTATACAGGCTGGAATATTCCGAAATGCATCTTCCGGCAGCTCGAACCGGCCTGAAGAGAATTTTTGGGGCAGACGAGCAATTGACGATGAAGACCGTACGGTGGAGATGAGCAGTGGGAACTCGGGCCCTACGAGATCCAGATCAGAAGAGGATTTGGAAGGTGAGGATGATCAAGAAGAAGAGGAAGAGGAGGAGGAGGAAGAGGAGCACAAGGCCGGAAATAAGAGGAAGAGGAAGAAGTATCATCGCCACACCACTGATCAGATCAGACATATGGAGGCGTACGTTCTTCCCCTTAACTACTGATATATATTTAGCTTTATTATTTTTTCATCTCTAATTAATTAGGGTTTCGTTCATTACTTAGTCTTGCGCCCCTTTGTTTCCAATTGAGATCAAATTTATTCTACATATGAATATGATCCTATGCTTCGATCCTTTCTTCCAAACTATGTTCATTTCATGTATTTACTTCATGCATTTATCCATGACAGTGATTTCTATGCTTATACGCTTTAGTTATTCCTTTTTCGTATTCTCCCTCTTCTACGGACAGTGAAATAAATGTTCATTATTGTGTCACTCGTTCATATATACTCAAAGCCTATATATATATGGCTAGTAACTAGGGTTTTATTTGCCTGCATACAACAATAAAAGTAATGAATGCGAACTTGAGATCGCAGGCTATTCAAAGAGACACCACATCCGGACGAGAAGCAGAGACAACAGCTGAGCAAGCAATTAGGGCTGGCTCCTCGCCAGGTCAAATTCTGGTTCCAAAACCGCCGCACCCAGATCAAGGTATGTTTCCGATCGCGATATATATATGGATTCATAAATTTTTGCGAATAAATGTATATATAGATGAGATATTTAAACGTGCAGGCTATTCAAGAACGACATGAGAACTCGCTCCTGAAAGCGGAACTGGAGAAGCTGAGAGAGGAAAATAAAGCCATGAGAGAGTCGTCGTTTTCTTCCTGCCCCAACTGCGGAGGAGGTACCAATGATCTCGTCCTCGAAAACTCCAAACTTAAAGCGGAGCTTGATAAGCTACGTGCTGCTCTCGGACGGACTCCCTATCCTCTCAAGGCCACATCATGTTCTCATGACGATCAAGAATTCCGTATCGACTCTCGAGATGTCTATACGGGCGTTTTTACATTTGACAAGTCTCACATCGCCGAGATTGCAAACCGAGCCACCCTTGAACTTCACAAAATGGGCACCTCCGGTGAACCTTTGTGGCTCCGCAGCGTTGAAACTGGCCGTGAGATTCTCAACTACGATGAGTATCTCAAGGAGTTTCCCCAAGCTCCAACCTCTTTGTTCCCTGGAAGGAAAACCATCGAAGCATCTAGAGATGTGGGGATTGTGTTTATGGATGCGCATAAACTTGCCAAGTGTTTCATGGACGTGGTACGTACTGTTTCATTCTTTTTTTATAAACTGTGAAGGGAGAGTGATCACTTGTTCTAGCTAAGGAAAGTAGCCATTCATGGGTGGTTGTTGCGTCAGCAACCAACCGAGGAATGGATAAGGAAGTCAAGTTTTCTGGGTCTTGCAGTGCCAATAAAATCAACGGGCCGACCATAATTCAACGAGTTATCGTAATAGAAACTTTCTGTGAGGCCATCTCCTATTTCACACCCAATGAAACTCTTAGTTATAGGCTTCGTCAATAAATATAGATTTTCAAATCCAGAAATTAATTGGACTCTCCTCATTCAACCAAACGTTTGTACTATTTTTCATTTATATTACTATAACTGTAATTAATTAAAAAGTTTATGTGGTATAACGTGTAGGGGCAATGGAAAGAGATGTTTGCGTGCTTGATCTCAAAGGCGGCAACTGTTGATGTAATCCAGCAGGGCGAAGGGGCTTCAAGGATCGACGGTGCCACCCAGTTGATGTTTGTTGAGATGCAGCTGCTAACTCCGGTTGTCCCCACTAGACAAGTGTACTTCGTTAGAAGTTGCCGGCAGCTTAGCCCTGAGAAGTGGGCCATTGTAGATTTCTCTGTCTCCGTCTCCGTGGATGACTGCAAAAACACAGACAAGGAGGCTTATTCACTGCTGAAATGTCGGAAACACCCCTCGGGATGCATCATCGAGGAAACCTCCAACGGTCATTCCAAGGTCACCTGGGTGGAGCACCTCGACGTATCTGCCTCTACAGTTCAGCCTCTCTTCCGCTCCTTTGTTAACACCGGTTTGGCCTTTGGAGCTCGACACTGGGTCGCCACCCTCCAGCTCCACTGCGAACGCCTCGTCTTCTTCATGGCTACCAACGTCCCCACCAAGGACTCTCTCGGTCCGTCCAACCTTCAATACTCCATATATGTGCTCTATATATTCGTTCCTTTTTCATTATCCCTCTAAACCCCACTTTATATCCTCCTCTCAGGAGTGACAACTCTAGCGGGGAGAAAGAGTGTGCTCAAGATGGCGCAGAGGATGACACAAAGCTTTTTCCACGCCATTGCTGCATCAAGTTACCATCAATGGACCAAAATCACCACCAAAACTGGACAAGACATGAGGGTTTGTTCGAGGAAGAACCTTCACGATCCTGGCGAGCCCACTGGAGTCATCATCTGCGCTTCTTCCTCCCTCTGGTTACCCGTCTCTCACACTCTTCTCTTCGACTTCTTTAGAGATGAAGCTCGTCGCCATGAGGTACCTTCTCAAACCCACATGCACATACATAATTTACGCAAACAATTACGTACACTCATCATACATATATTTAACACTATATATGTTGATATATATCATCAGTGGGATGCTTTGTCAAAAGGAGGACATGTTCGGTCTATTGCAAGCTTGTCCAAGGGGCAAGACAGAGGCAACTCAGTGTCTATCCAGGTGTGTTTAGTTTGTCTTCTCATCCTCTCTCGCCCTCCATAATCCGGATTTCTAATCTCTCCCTTTCCAATTCAGACAGTGAAATCGAGAAACAAGAGCATATGGGTGTTGCAAGATAGTTGCACTAACTCATATGAGTCGGTGGTGGTATACGCACCCGTAGATATAAACACGACACAACTGGTAATCGCAGGACATGATCCAAGCAACATCCAAATCCTCCCCTCTGGATTCTCAATCATACCCGACGGAGTAGAATCACGGCCACTAGTAATCACGTCTAGAGAAGACGAAAGAAACACGCAAGGAGGGTCTCTCCTCACACTCGCTCTCCAAACCCTCATCAACTCTTCTCCTGCAGCAAAGCTGAATATGGAGTCTGTGGAAACCGTCACTAACCTCGTCTCTGTCACGCTACACAACATTAAGAGAAGCCTGCAAATCGAAGATTATTGATGACAACTCTTATGAAGATGTTGTTACATATATATAAGTATATGATAATGTACAGCAATGCATTCAGTTTTGTACAAAAACGACCAACTCTCTCTTCTGTAGTCATATTATTATCCAACAACTTTTAACAGAACTGAAAACTGAGAGATTTCATTCGCATATTAACAACATCATGAGGAGAAAGAACTGACAAATTTACAAAACGCATATCATTGGGACCATGAAATTGAAAAGTATTTGACCATTTTTGTTTCATCGATGTGTATTGCACTAGTCAAAGAACAGATAATTTACTTGGATCGGTAACATATCAACATAAACATCATTCGCATTCTACCAACATAATGAGAAATATTCATGGTTTTTCCTAGATTTTGTATATGTACAAAGGTAGAAATAATTGTGGAAACATAGAGGTCAAATGGTTGGTATTGGTTATCTTTAAACTTTAAGATGGTATTCTCAACATCTTAAAAAAAAAATAGTCACTAGAGATGTTTTTTTCCCACATATGGAGTTGCAATCTTATATGACATATGCCAACCTTAAAATGAGCATTTATTTAGGCTTATGTTTTGTTACAGATTCGATGATCGAATAGTAAAAAACTAGATGTCAAACTCATTTTTTTAAAAAAATTGCGACAACTTAAATTATCTTTGTGATCACTTTTTAAATTAATAATCAACTATACACTTATTTTAAAAAGTGAACATCCAACCAAATGTGTTTGACAAAATCTGGAGCATATTCGGTTAAATCGGACTACATAACAATATCGACATCACCAGAAAATATAACGGAGGTTTTGAAGTCATCCGGTAAGATTATTGGGACAAATCTGGAAAGAGAAGACATCCGGTAAGATTAGACATTTCATGTAGCAAGCTCTTTCGGGTTGTGTAGCTACATGTCAAAAACTACCATTCTGCCACCTTTTGGATTAGATAAAATATACTCCAGTTGTGGCGAATCAGACGAAACAATCAAACACTTAATCATAGTTTCGGATACCCTCAGTTTTGGAGGCTTGGCCCTTAATTAGATAGTGAATACTTGGTTTCAACTACAGTCTTTCCCTAGTATGTATACTTGTATATATAACGTTTATTGAACATTATTTTGGGATTGAATGAAAGTTTTATATTACGAAATTGATATTCAATATAGTATAAAGGGCCAAAAAATTTCTGCGTCTTGAATTTATCTTCAATTTCTTAAACTTTCTTTCAAATCTAGTTTTTTTTTCAAGAATCGATGTGAATGAGTACTTTATACCGAGAAATAACCTCTGATTTTGTAAGAATGATACTCATGGCGATTATTGGACTCGTCAATTTCTTTACTTCGATTGTAATATTATTATTTATGTTTTTTTTCCTTTGATTGACCTTCGATTGTGTTTGTTCTCTTTGATTTCATCTTTCATTCCTGGCACAATCAGTTTTGTTCTTGTTTTTATTTGTTATAGTCGTTGAATTCAAGTTCTCAATCGCAATCTTCGATGAAGAGTAATCAACAATTTGTAAATTAATACAAAAATCTTTATTTCTTGCACAACACAGATTATGTTGGATTGGTATTAGTTTTTAATAGATTGACGACAGCTGCAGATTTCCATTCTTGGAGACGATCAATTCGTATGATACTCAATGTGCGTAACAAACTTGGATTCGTGGATGGTACATTCTAAAACATTCTCCTAGTGATAGAGAATGTGGTGTTTGGTCTACATGCATGTAATGATATGGTAGCAACTTGGTTGATGGATTCAATGTCTAAAAAAATTGGGCAAAGTTTGTTGTTTTTGTCTACGGTTGCGGCTATTTGGCATAATCTCATGTCTCGTTTCAAACAAGATGATGCACGTAGTGTATTTGAAATAGAACAACTTCTTAGTTCTATTCAGCAATGGGACATGGATGTTTGTACCTATTATACAAAACTTGTTATTCTATGGGAAAAACACAAGAATTATGTTAAACTCGCTATTTGCACATGTAGAAAATGTGAGTGTAATGTTGTTACATTGTGGGAGAAACTACAACAATGAAGTAGAGTAATGAAGTTTTTAATGGCCTTAACGAGTCATATGAGTCAATTCGGAGACACATTCTTATGCTTAAACCAATGTTTTCAATTGAAGAAGTTTTCAACATGGTTATTCAAGATAAAAAGCAGAAAAATATCAAACTGTAGTTCCAATAGATACTCATGTGTTTCAAAACACACATTCTATGAGCTCTCAATCTGATCAACCAGAAAATCAAGTGTATGCTACAACATACAACACATATCCTCCTAAGCAAAGACCTATGTGTATTCAATGTGGTTAAGTTAAACATATTGTGCAAAAATGCTTCAAGTTGTATGGATACCCTCTTGGACATAAATTTCACAGTCCTAGTCAACAGTCTGTGCGACCAAATTTTTCTCAGCATCAATTCCCTATTGGGAGAGGATATTTTCAGTCTGGTGTTCGTCAAACTGTCAAGCAATACCAACAGTTTCAAAGATCAAATGTTATGGCTAATACCATGACTCAAAATATTGGATACTTACCTGTTCCAGCTCATAATGTCACTAGTAAGGATCAGGTGCATTCTCTTATACAACAACTTTGTGCTCATGTTCAAAGTTCAGATACCTTAACTTCTTCTGCAGACATAACTCAACCATCTATTATTAAAAAAGGTGTTATAGCCAATAAATCTTCTGTTTTAGGTACACTACTTTTTCCATAACCTGAGATATGAAAATCTTTCTTTAACCTTTCGACATCATTTTCTTACTTCATTACATCAATCAATTTTTAATGGTAGTTGGATTATTGATAGTGGTGCCACCAGACATGTTTGTTCAAAATTCACAATGTTTAGTGATGTTTCACCAATATCCAATGTGACAGTCTCCCTACCTAATGACACTAGATTGCCAATTTTACATATTGGAACATTACATGTTTCAACATCTCTCATTTTATACAAAGTGTTGCATGTTCTTTCATTCAAATTCAATTTTCCAAATTATAAGTAGTGTTCTTCAAAATTATAAGTACTCTGCTCATTTTTACTTGGATCATTATTTTATACAAAAGCATATTCAACACTGGGAGATTGGTAGAGAAACTCTTATACATAATCTTTATGTTTTAGAGCCTTATGCCATCTCCCATCCTACCAATCTTTGTAGTTCAATGATGGTTGATGGGCATCTGTGGCATCAATGCCTTTGGACACCCATTAGTTCTTATATTGCAAAAATCATCTTCTCATTTTCCTGTTTCAAACTGAAGTTTTGAAACTAAGTATTCACTATCTAATAGCCCTTTCGGACTATTCCTATATTTCAGATTTTTCTTGAGTAATTCTTCATTTTTTGGGAGGAAAAAACAGTGAGATTACCATGACCCATAAATGGACACCTATCCATGGATCCTATGTATGGAAGACAAGGGACCAGAAGGTATTCAATGGGAAAGAGATTTTTCAAGAGGATATCCTCAACTTACTATCTTAGAAGAGAAAACCTGGAAGATAGCTAACAAGAAAGATGCCCACGAAGAAAGAGAATAGGGGAGTAATGCCCACATTCCACCTAATCATCCTATTTGTAAAATTCCCGATCAGGATATGTCAAACAAAAGCTTTGTGGATAGAGAGTGTACATTTAACTTGGTTATAGTGGTGCTAATAAGATAGAGGGAAGGTACAACCTGTTGGAAGGAAAGTAACAACTAAAAGTCTTTGAGCACTACATGTAGAGCTTTGTGGATATAGAGTGTACATTTAACTTGGTTACAGTGGTGCTAAATAAGATAGAGAGAAGGTACAACCTGTTGGAAGGAAAGTAACAACTAAAAGCCTTTTAGCACTACATATAGGGTTTTGTGGATAGAGAGTGTACATTTAACTTGGTTACAATGGTGCTAATAAGATAGAGGAAAGATACAACCTGTTAGAAAGAAAGTAACAACTAAAAGTCTTTCAGCACTACATGTAGCTTTGTGGATATAAAGTGTACATTTAACTTGGTTACAGTGGTGCTAATAAGATAGAGGGAAAGTACAACATGTTGGAAGAAAAGTAACAACTAAAAGCCTTTCAGCACTACATATAGGGTTTTATGGATAAAGACTGTACATTTAACTTGGTTACAGTGGTGCTAATAAGATAGAAGGAAGGTACAACCTGTTAGAAGGAAAGTAATAACTAAAAGCCTTTCGGCACTACATGCAGAGTTGAATAGTCTCCTATGGGTAATGGTGTGCGTAAAAGATTTGCAGGTTTGGGTGATAATGATCTAAACATACTGCACAAATTTATTAAAGATAAGTGAAAATCCATCGATCGAAACTCCGATAATGAGTATTTTCATATGTACATCAAAACCCATCGATCGAAACATTTTTCAGAATGAATCCATCGCCTTAAATTTTTATTAAATGGAGATTATTGACCAAAAATGTGTTTGGAAAGCATGGTGAGTCACTACATAATTAAACAATGTGATGTTAGCAACTTCTGAAATGTTTGAGCTAATAAGAACGGTGAATCGTACTTAGATATATATATGCCTTTTAATTTTTAAAGAAAGAAAGAATACTGAATGAAAACATGAGAAAACATGCTGTGAAAATGGCCTAATCTTCTGATTTATTGTTTGGATATGAACATTCGGGGTCCATTTTAGGTTGATACCAATGCTTTGATGTCAGATATTTGTGGTATGCTTTTGAGTAGGGTACTATTAAAGTCGGCCATCAAAGCCGACTAGTAGTCTTTGACTTTGAAAATGTCTGCCAAAAAACGGCAGACTAGTCTAGAAGATTACTATTTAAATCTGCCAAAATATTTGTCATAGTCTGCCAAAATAACAACACACTAGCAGATATACAAGTAAGTCAGTAGATGAGTTTAGAAGACTTTGGAAAAGTTTGTTAAAACAATGGCAAACTAGTAAGTTAGAAGACTACTATTCAAATCTGCCGAACATTTGCCGGACTATCTAAAAAGTATGTCAAAAGAATAGCAGACTACCATATACAAAAGTAAGTCTGCACATAAGTTTAAAAGACTTTGAAAACGTCTGCCAAAAAAGCGGCATACTAGTAGGTTGGAAGACTACTATTTAAATATATCAAATATTTGCTAGACTATCTAAAAGTTTGCCAAAAGAATAGCAGATACAAAATTAAGTCTGGAAACGTCTGTTAAAAGAGCGGCAAATTAATATTCTAGAAGAATACTATTTAAACATGTTATTTAACGTAGAATTATTTTAAAAAAATTATTTGAATATTCATATACTTCGAATTTTGATAGGTGTTGATATGATTTCATTCCTTTTTTGCCATGCCGTTTATGGTTTTATACGAATGTATCTACATACCAAAATTAATATAGTGAAAATCATGTACATCAATAAAATCTAATTTGTAGTAAATTAGAATCAAATGCAAAGACAAAAGTATGTTACCAAATTTTATATATAACCTGATGAATTGATATAACAAATTGTATATATGATAATTTCGTTGGTCTTATTTGTTGTTGTTGAAACTTTTATTGTTAACTAAAATTGATTGATGCAAAAGAAAAAATAGTGTTACCTAGTTTTTTTTGAAGAAATGTCACGTAAAAATAAAGATAACTGTTTAAAAAAAATGTTACCTGATTTAAAGGAAAGAATCAATTTTTTTATAAAATATTATTATATATATTAATTAGATAATTATTAATATTTATAGATAAATATAAACAATATGACTAAAGATAAAATACTTAAGGAAAACAGAAAAATTATTATATAAAAATCTAAAAAAATTTAAATACGTTATTTTGATAAATTTTAATATGTATTAGGTTGTTCTACTAAATCTTCCAAAAATTATTTACTGTTGTGATTAGTAAATGAATATGTTCGAATTGTTACTCAAGTATAGTTTCCAAATTAATAACTTCCGCCAATCAAATGTGGTCTTTATCATGAATTAAAGAGATTTTGTAATGATTTTGTATTCTTCAGTAATACTTCGCAATTACATATTTCTGAAGCTTGTTACATCCCTATAGGACTTGGTTATTTGCTTTCTATTTATTATATATATAGGTACATTTAAAATATTATAATTTTTTAAAAAAAATATTATTAAGAATTTTACTTTTCAAAAAAAGAAATTGATCAAATAACACTTTTAAAATTTTTTTTTTAAATATAGCATTATTAGTTTAAATTACCAAAAACAACACAAATTTTTAAATTACACTAAAATTTATTATTAATAAAAAGAAATAAATTCTAAATTAGAAAAAATAAACTCAGATATAATGTTTCAATTTTATGTATAATTTATTTATAATAAATATTTATTTCTAAAAATAATTTATGATATTTTAAAATTTTTAATTTTATAATGCTAAATTTAGACAAAAACTTAAAAAAAAACTATTTTAATGTATTACTTTGTCAAAATATCATATTTTTTGTTAAAAATTTATATTCTAAAAATATATTTTAATATTTATAAATTAAAGTTATGATAGCAGAAATATTTACATTCTAATTTTTTTTAAAAAAATTACATTTTTAAAAATTAAAATATAAATTAAAATTACATTCTAAAAGAATTTTAAATTATAAATTCTAAAATTACTATTGTAAACAATGATTTTAATATCTAATAAATTTTCAGTTGGCAAAAAAAAAAAAAATTATTAATGATAGCAGAAATTTTTTTAGATGGTATTGCAAAAGTTATGATTTAGTATCGAATCGCCCATCACAAAATTCACAATCGAAGGGCCCAAAGTTGTGAACGCGGCGAACGATGATCGGTAACAGCGTCTACTCACCGTCTGACCAGTCGCTATCGCCGAACCCTAATCTCTGCATAACGGTTACTTCCTTTCTCTCGTTTTGGTTTCCGATTTAGGGGTAAATGAAAAGGAAAGAGCGTTTTAGTTATTCGCTATGAACCTTGTGATTTCAGATGGAAGAGGGCTCTCAGAGCGGCGAACAGGTGGTTGTAGGAAATGGAGAGGACCACCTTCCCATTGAAATTGAAGAAGCGGAGCTCGATTGCGATGGATTGATCGAAATTGGAAGTAACCGTTTGATGCCTCCTGCTACAGGGATGGAGTTCGACTCGTATGATGATGCATACAGCTACTACAATTCGTACGCGAGAGAGCTTGGATTTGCCATCAGAGTCAAATCTTCATGGACAAAGCGTAACAGCAAGGAGAAACGTGGGGCTGTCTTGTGCTGCAACTGTGAAGGTTTCAAGATGGTCAAAGAAGCCAACAGCCGGAGAAAAGAGACCAGAACCGGCTGTCAGGCCATGATACGTCTGAGGTTGATAGAATTTGATAGGTGGAAGTTGGATGAAGTCAAACTCGACCACAATCACTCTTTTGATCCTGCCAGAGCCCAGAATTCAAAGTCTCACAAGAAGACTTGTGGTTCAACAAAAAGAAAACCAGAACCACCGCTTCATGTTCAAGTCCGGACAATCAAATTGTATACAACCCTTGCCCTTCATGGAGCCTCAAACTCTAGCGGAGAGACGAGCCATCCCAATCATGACCTCTTCCACTGCTCTAGGCGTTTGGAGCTCGCAGGAGGTTTTAGGGTCTTGCAGGATTTTTTCTTCCAAACTCAGCTTACTAACCCCAACTTTCTTTACTTGATGGATCTCTGCGACCACCACGGCAGTCTGAGGAATGTGTTCTGGGTTGACGCTCGAGCTAGGGCTGCATACTCTCACTTTGGCGACGTTGTTGTGTTTGACACTACATGTTTATCTAACAAATACGAGCTTCCCCTTGTGGCGTTTGTTGGTATAAACCACCATGGAGATTCCATCTTGCTCGGCTGTGGTTTGGTTGCTGACCAGAGCTGTGAGACCTACGTCTGGCTCTTCAGAGCGTGGCTAACGTGCATGTTAGGCCATCCGCCACAGACCTTCATCACAGAGCACTGCAAAACAATGCAGACTGCTGTCTCTCAAGTTTTTCCAAGGGCTCATCACCGTCTTAGCTTGACACACGTCTTGAAAAATATTATTCAAAGCGTTGTCCAACTACAAGATTCTGAATCATTCCGTATGGCACTGAACAGAGTGGTCTACGGTTTTCTCAAGGTCGAAGAATTTGAAATAGCTTGGGAAGAGATGATCATTCAGTTTGGGCTGACAGATCACGAGACCATCCGAGGCTTGTTTCAAGATCGAGAACAATGGGCTCCTGTTTACCTCAAGGACACATTTTTGGCGGGGGCTCTGACTTTTCCACTGGGAAATGCGGCAGCCCCGTTCATCTTCAGTGGCTACGTTCACCAGCACACCTCCCTGAGGGAATTCCTTCAAGGGTACGAATCTTTTCTGGATAAAAAATACACAAGTGAAGCCTTGTGCGATTCAGAGTCCTCAAAGTCAATCCCGGAGCTCAAAACAACGCACCCGTACGAGTCGCAGATGGCCAAGGTGTTCACAAAGGAGATCTTTAGAAGGTTCCAAGAGGAAGTCTCGGCAATGTCATCATGTTTTGGAGTAATGCAAGTCCACTCAAACGGGCCGGCCTCCTCGTACGTGGTGAAAGAGCGAGAAGGAGAGAAAGTGAGAGACTTTGAGGTAATCTACGAGACAAATGCAGGAGCACAAGTACGTTGCTTTTGTGTCTGTGGTGGTTTCAGCTTCAATGGGTACCAATGCAGACACGTGCTTCTCCTACTCAATCACAACGGCTTGGGTGAAGTCCCGTCTCAGTATGTACTGCAACGGTGGCGCAAGGACGTGAAGCGTCTCTATGTGGCAGATTTTGGGTCCGGCCGTGTGGACATAATGAATCAAGCTCAGTGGTACGAGCATTTGCACAGAAGAGCGATGCAGGTTGTTGAACAAGGCATGAGATCGAAACAGCATTCCAGAGTTGCCTGGGAAGGTTTTAAAGAATGTGTGAATAAGGTTCACCTTGTCACAGAAAAGCCTTCTTAGTCTCTTTTTTGTGAACTGAATAGAATCTATAATAATGGTCATGTTCGTTTGGCTGTCGCATGAACCTGCAGCTGCGGCTGCAGCAGATTGTTGTTCGTTTAGCTGCCGCAGGTATCTGTCGCAGACGCAGCGATCAGACGCTGCGTTCTGCGTCACAATTTTTTCGACCGCTGATTAAAACAGCGGTGCGATTAAAAATCTACGATCAACCGCAACCGCCGGCGGTAAACAAACGAACAACATCTGTCGCAGCCGCAACCGTAGGGTTGACCGCAGCCGCTTGCGGCGATCAAACGAACAACACTAATATCATCCACGCTTCTCCGAGTTATTATTAAGGTTAGAGCAATTCTCGAAGAGGCTCTCCGTATCGTTCATGGACAAAGCGTAACAGCAAGGAGAAAAAAAAGTTGTTCATTCCGAAGTCCAAAAATTTCTTAATAATACAGTTATTCAGATTTAAATCCGAAATAATGTATTGCTTGTATATTGTTGACAATAAAAAGATGATCATGTATATCAATGTAGGTTACATGACTTTAAAATTTAATTAGCATGTAGAACTTTTATTTTTTTTAATATGCATTTTAATACATTACCCGTCATATTACTAAATAAATTTAGCTAATTGAGGGTCGATCCACCTAAACAAAAAAAAACAAGTTTTAAAAAACTAACACATTATCAATTTTATCTACATTATTTTAATAATTTGTATAAAATTAAATTTCTAAATTATTAAAACTTCAAATATTTTTTTACGATTAAATTTATATTTGTACAAACAATTAAAACTCATAATCACTAATTCACCTATTATTGAGCACTACCATCTCATCTTTTATTTCTCACTACCATCCTAATAATGACTTTTAATTACTAATATTATAAAACACCAACTATGATACGGTCAATCACAAATATTACACATATTGCCTAAAAATTAATCATAACATCAAAAACTTCTTCTCACCTTCATATTTTCACTTTTTTCTCGACGACTTTGATGAAGATTTTGCAAAAAATAAATACTGGTAAAATTTATTCATTTTTGAGAATCCCAAAATTTTAACAAACACAACACACTTTTGGGGTTTGGAAATTATACTTCCCGACAAACATGTATGTTTAATAAGCTTTGAAGTACTTTTTTCTTAACTCGATTTTTTCTTTATACTTTCTCACTTCAATTTTTAATCTACATTATTATATTTTTATTTTACTATATACAAAATGGATATATGATAAACAGTATTTGCGTTTTGTTTAATTTCTTTTTTGATTACTTATAAATATTATATTTTCATTCTTCGTCAAGCGAAATATGTGTTTTAATAATATTTTCAATGTATTTTTCTGTTTTATTTTAAAATAGATTACAATTTTGTCTAATATATTATTTTATTTTTTAAATCACTATCTAACTGATAGAAAATTCAACAATCCAATACATTATAAAGATTCATTTTGGTAAACAAAATTTTTCGGTTTGAACATATTTTGAAGGCTAACTCAATTTCCAAGCTAAAAAATTTATGGTCAATACCGGTAAAAAATTGTACAAAGCCACCGATCATAAAAATAGTATATGTTTCACCGCCTAAAAAACAATAATAAAAAAACATAATTCATGCGGTACGCACGGGCTAACACCTAAATATATGGTTCTTCTCGACAAAGAAATATTTTTACAAAATTTTGATATACTTTTCTGCTCAACTCGATTTTTTCTTTATAATGTATGTTTCTGGTAAAACTAAAATATTTTTTTACTTAGTATTGTTGAAATAATCTAAAAAGATCTTTTAATGAGAGATTTCAAAAAATACAATATTCACAACATATTTAAGTGTGAATATATTAATCAAATCCAAAATTTGAACTTAAACCCAATTTGAAACCTGAGATCGAACATGTTTAAGTATTTTAAAAATACACGAATGAGTTTTGTTGGATTAATTTATCAGGTTCGGGATTAGAGTATTACTCAAAATTAGAAGTAGAATTAAAGTTAGTGACAACAAGTATAAGTCAAATCTTTCATATATGATTATATTATAAATTTCAATTTTGTCTTTTGGACTTTTAACAATTCTAAAATGGTCAAATTTTTATATTTTTTTGCCATCGAAATATTATCAATTACTTATGTCATTGTTTATAAAAAAAGTAAAAACGAAGAGCAACAATGATAAATATTTCAATCAACCGGAAATAAGAGAGTAGAAGATGATAAAATATCTACTAGTTGATTTGTTGTTCGTGGATGGTCTTTGAACATTGTTTTCCAGAGTTTTATAGTATCAATATAATGTTGGAGATACATAATAAACCCTTTAGGTCAAATTTTTTTATATGCAGAGATTTTCTGTTTGATCCAAATCGAATATAACTTGAAAATTTATAAACATCCAAATGGTTATATTTTTAACCCAAACCCCAAAAAAAAAATTAAAAAGCCGAAACAAGAATATCCGAACGCGCATTAATAGTTTGAGCATTTGGCCTTTAATCCTTGCTATGGTGATATTAACTATTGACAACCAATGGCTCGTAGTCTAAATTCACCAGATTGGATAAACCGCCTAACTTTTCTTTTCGACGACACCGCCTGATTTTATTATTCAAGTTTTTTTTTTCTGGTTGTTGATTAACCCCTAAATAAAACCATTACTCCCCTTCACTCTGATGTTATAACGCAGAACGAAAACACAAGAAGAAGAAGAAGAAGCGAAACCTGTTTTAGGGTTTTCCTCTACTCGATTAAGTTCGCTAGTGCTTCCCAAGGTAGATACACACTGGCGCCGAGGATTTAGGGTTTATTTCTCGGCGACTCCGTTTGGTTAGATTTCCCAAGCTATGTGGAACAACAATGATAGTACGCCCTTAGCTCCTCCTGGTACCGGCGGCTCAATGACACCGCCACCGTCAGCTGCACATCCTTCTTACACGGCGCTTCCGCCGTCTTCTAATCTGAATCCTCCGGTGGAACCTACTCCTGAGGAATTGGAGGCGAAGCTTGAGGAGAAGGCTCGAAAATGGATGCAGCTAAATTCGAAAAGGTATGGCGACAAGAGGAAGTTTGGATTCGTGGAAACTCAGAAGGAGGACATGCCGCCTGAGCACGTCAGGAAGATCATCAGGCGAGTTTTCTTCATTTTGAATTCAGTTAACTGGAGATGATTTCTTTTCCTGTTAGAATTTGCTTGGATTGAGACTGAAGCTATGGTGTTTTATTCAGGGATCATGGTGATATGTCATCGAAGAAATATCGTCACGACAAACGTGTATACCTTGGAGCCCTTAAGTTCGTCCCTCACGCAGTTTTCAAGCTCCTGGAGAATATGCCTATGCCCTGGGAGCAGGTACTATTTTGACGTTAAGTGGTATCTGCTTAGCATCATCTGTTCTCGTCGCCTGTTCATTTACCTATGTCCCCATTCTCTTCCAGGTCCGAGACGTGAAGGTTTTGTACCACATCACCGGAGCTATTACATTTGTGAACGAGATACCATGGGTTGTGGAACCTATTTATATGGCTCAGGTGGGTTAATTAGTCTCTCTCTCTCTCTCTCTATTCTTATATCTGTGCATTGATGAATCTCCGAAATATGTTTTGAGAGATGGTTATTCCGTTCTGTCTGGTTTTGCAGTGGGGTACTATGTGGATTATGATGCGAAGGGAGAAGAGGGATCGCCGTCATTTCAAGAGAATGCGGTTTCCACCATTTGATGATGAGGAGCCTCCACTAGACTATGCTGACAACTTATTGGACGTGGATCCTTTAGAGCCAATTCACTTGGAGCTAGATGAGGAAGAAGATTCTGCTGTATACACTTGGTTTTATGATCACAAGCCACTTGTGAAAACAAAGCTGATTAATGGTCCTAGTTACCGGAGGTGGAATCTCTCACTTCCAATTATGGCCACCCTTCACAGGCTTGCAGGCCAACTGCTGTCTGATTTGATTGATCGGAACTACTTTTACTTGTTTGACATGCCGTCTTTCTTCACAGCAAAAGCTCTGAACATGTGCATACCTGGTACACTATTTACCTTCTATGCTCAAGTCCAGTGGTAATATTTTAGGTTAAATTCATTTCCTTCTGCTCTTCTCTTCTTCTAATGCATTCTGGTACTCTTTTCCAGGTGGTCCTAAGTTTGAACCTTTGTACCGTGATATGGAGAAAGGGGATGAGGACTGGAATGAGTTTAATGATATCAACAAGCTTATCATTCGTTCCCCTCTGCGAACTGAGTATAGGATAGCTTTTCCCCATCTGTACAATAATCGACCTAGGAAAGTAAAACTCTGTGTGTACCACAGTCCTATGGTTATGTATATAAAGACTGAGGATCCTGACCTTCCTGCATTTTATTATGACCCGTTAATTCACCCAATAAGCAACACTAATAAGGAAAGGCGTGAAAGGAAGGCTTATGATGATGAGGAGGATGACTTTATGTTACCAGAAGGAGTGGAACCCTTCCTAAAAGACACCCAACTATACACTGATACTACAGCTGCTGGCATTTCATTGTTGTTTGCCCCACGACCTTTCAATATGAGGTCTGGGAGGACGCGGCGGGCAGAAGATATTCCCCTGGTGTCAGAGTGGTTCAAGGAGCACTGGTAAGCTACTTCTTTTGATTCTACCTTTGGTCTCTCTCACCCTGTCAAAATTTGCTTGTGTCCTAATACTTTTGTGAGCTCATTATCTGCAGTCCTCCAGCATATCCGGTTAAAGTTCGGGTTAGTTACCAAAAGCTTTTGAAATGCTTTGTGCTGAATGAGTTGCACCATAGACCTCCTAAAGCTCAGAAGAAGAAGCACTTGTTCCGATCACTAGCAGCTACAAAGTTTTTTCAAAGTACTGAATTGGATTGGGTTGAAGTGGGTCTGCAAGTCTGCCGGCAGGGGTATAATATGCTGAATCTATTGATTCACAGGAAAAATTTAAACTACCTGCACCTCGACTACAACTTCAACCTCAAGCCTGTCAAAACTTTGACCACCAAAGAGCGAAAGAAGTCACGTTTTGGTAACGCTTTCCATCTCTGCCGTGAGATCCTCCGACTGACAAAACTTGTAGTTGATGCAAATGTCCAATTCCGACTTGGTAATGTTGATGCCTTCCAATTGGCTGATGGTCTGCAATATATTTTCTCCCATGTTGGCCAGTTGACGGGTATGTATCGTTATAAATACAGATTGATGAGGCAAATTAGGATGTGCAAGGATTTAAAGCACTTGATATATTACCGTTTCAATACGGGTCCTGTGGGTAAGGGACCAGGGTGTGGGTTTTGGGCTCCAATGTGGAGGGTGTGGTTGTTTTTCCTCCGGGGAATAGTTCCCCTTCTTGAACGATGGTTAGGGAATCTGCTTGCACGTCAGTTTGAGGGGCGTCATTCAAAAGGAGTGGCCAAAACAGTCACAAAACAGAGAGTTGAAAGCCATTTCGATTTGGAGCTCCGAGCTGCTGTCATGCATGACGTCCTGGATGCCATGCCAGGTTTCCAATCTTTCAAACTTGCTTTTCCTTGTGTTTTTCAGTGATGGAATTGCTCTACTTAATACTATGGTTAATATTCCTGCTAATGTGCAGAGGGTATCAAGCAAAATAAAGCGAGAACAATTTTGCAGCACCTTAGTGAAGCATGGCGGTGCTGGAAAGCTAATATTCCATGGAAGGTCCCTGGGTTGCCTGTACCAATTGAAAATATGATTCTCCGTTATGTCAAGTCTAAGGCTGATTGGTGGACAAATGTTGCTCACTACAATCGCGAGCGTATCAGGAGAGGGGCTACTGTTGATAAGACAGTTTGTAGAAAGAATCTCGGAAGGTTGACTCGTCTTTGGCTAAAGGCAGAACAGGTCTGTACATTGTCTTAATGTCTTTATCATATTTGCTTGAACAACATTTTGTGATGAGGATTCATTTATTGATTTGATTATATTATTTCTCAGTTTTCTGATCTATTATCCATGGAAAACTGTTACAGGAACGACAGCACAATTACCTGAAAGATGGTCCATATGTCACTCCGGAAGAAGCACTAGCCATCTATACAACTACTGTTCATTGGCTGGAATCAAGGAAATTTTCTCCTATTCCATTCCCTCCATTGTCATACAAACATGACACAAAGTTGCTCATCCTGGCCCTTGAGAGACTGAAGGAATCGTATAGTGTAGCTGTGAGGTTGAATCAGCAGCAGCGAGAGGAACTTGGTCTAATTGAACAAGCTTATGACAATCCTCATGAAGCTCTGTCCCGAATAAAACGTCATCTTCTCACCCAGCGTGGCTTCAAAGAGGTAATTTGATAATTAACTGTATATTGAAGCATTGGATTGAACATATGTTGCCAAGGTTACCATAGTAAACTGATGGTGAATATATTTTTTCCGCAGGTTGGCATAGAGTTTATGGATCTATATAGCTACTTGATTCCAGTTTATGAAATAGAGCCTCTAGAGAAAATTACCGATGCCTATCTTGATCAATACTTGTGGTACGAGGGTGACAAGCGCCACTTGTTTCCAAACTGGATTAAGCCAGCAGACTCAGAGCCGCCACCACTTCTGGTTTATAAATGGTGCCAAGGTATCAATAATTTGCAAGGCATATGGGACACAGGTGATGGGCAGTGTGTGGTGATGCTTCAGACTAAGTTCGAAAAGTTCTTTGAGAAGATTGATTTGACAATGCTTAACAGGTATCTACTAATGCAGTAATGCTTCATTGATTATGGACATTGAGCCTCGACTTTCATGACTACCAACTTTTTGTGCTGTTTTTCTTTCAGGCTTCTTCGTTTGGTTCTTGACCATAATATTGCAGACTACGTGTCTGCCAAGAATAATGTGGTTCTGTCTTACAAGGATATGAGTCATACTAATGCGTATGGTCTCATTAGGGGACTTCAGTTTGCATCGTTTGTTGTTCAGTTTTATGGACTATTGCTTGATCTTTTGCTTCTTGGTTTGACTCGAGCAAGTGAAATTGCTGGGCCACCACATATGCCTAACGAGTTTATGACATATTGGGATACAAAAGTGGAGACACGCCATCCCATAAGACTGTACTCTCGGTATATAGACAAAGTTCATATAATGTTTAAGTTTACCCATGAAGAAGCTCGGGATCTGATTCAGCGCTATCTTACGGAGCATCCCGATCCGAACAACGAAAACATGGTGGGATACAATAATAAGAAATGCTGGCCAAGAGATGCAAGGATGAGGTTGATGAAACATGATGGTATGCTCTTTCCTTGTATATAATTTGATGAACTAGCTTTATGCATCAGATGTGTTGTCTCATTATTTATTCATCTTTCAGTAAATCTTGGAAGAAGTGTCTTCTGGGACATGAAGAACCGTCTTCCTCGGAGCATCACAACTTTGGAGTGGGAGAATGGCTTCGTCTCTGTCTATAGCAAAGATAATCCTAACCTGCTATTCAGCATGTAAGTGTTTTATTCAGGTTAACTAGTACCGCTATTTTTACTGCTAGGCTTTTGTTTTGGCAATAGTTCTGTACTGCTACGGACAGCACTGATTCTTTTGCTTCCTTGCTTGCAGGTGTGGATTTGAAGTCCGTATACTTCCAAAAATCAGGATGACGCAAGAAGCTTTCAGCAACACAAGAGATGGTGTTTGGAATCTGCAAAACGAACAGACCAAAGAGAGGACTGCAATTGCTTTTCTGCGGGTTGATGATGAACATATGAAGGTGTTTGAGAATCGTGTGAGGCAGATCCTTATGTCTTCAGGGTCAACTACTTTTACCAAAATCGTCAACAAATGGAATACAGCTCTAATTGGTATATCATATGTGGCATTTTGGCACTACTAATATTTTTTTATGTGCGAGTAGCATGAAGCTGAGCACATTTTTTTACAGGACTCATGACTTACTTCCGTGAAGCCACTGTGCATACGCAAGAGCTTTTGGATCTATTGGTGAAATGTGAGAACAAAATCCAAACAAGGATTAAGATTGGGCTGAACTCAAAGATGCCTAGTCGGTGAGCAAAAGCTATCTTATTAATTCACACATCAGAGCTGTCTGCCTATGTTTCTGAAACCTGACTTTTCTACTTTTCCGGCAGATTTCCTCCTGTTATCTTCTACACTCCAAAGGAAATTGGTGGGCTGGGAATGTTGTCAATGGGCCATATTTTGATCCCACAAAGTGACCTTCGGTACAGCAAACAAACAGATGTTGGTGTAACCCACTTTAGGAGTGGGATGAGCCACGAGGAAGATCAGCTAATACCAAATCTTTACCGTTACATACAACCATGGGAAAGTGAGTTTATTGATTCCCAGCGGGTCTGGGCAGAATATGCTTTAAAGAGGCAGGAAGCACAGGCCCAAAATAGGCGTCTTACATTGGAAGATCTGGAAGTAAGTATCGTACTTGTTAGCTCTTTACTTAATAGAGTTCTGAAAGGCAAGTATGTGCCTCCTGTTGGTAGTCTTGGAAGTAGTCTTTTGTTTTTGCTTGACGTAGGGTTTTGGTAGGATATGTATGTGTTTTGTCCTTTCTTGGAGGTCCAAGCAAAAGATTATTTTGTATTTGATGCCAGGATTCTAAAATATTTGATGATATATGAGAGGATTTTAACTTGTGTTTAAAATGTGGCAGGATTCATGGGATAGGGGAATTCCTCGTATAAATACGCTGTTTCAGAAGGATAGGCACACATTAGCTTATGATAAAGGTTGGAGAGTTCGGACCGACTTCAAGCAGTATCAAGTCCTTAAACAAAATCCTTTCTGGTGGACACACCAGAGGCATGATGGGAAGTTGTGGAACTTGAATAACTACCGGACTGATGTCATCCAAGCTCTTGGAGGTGTTGAGGGTATTCTTGAGCACACATTATTCAAGGGGACATAGTAAGTTCTGTGTGTAATTTGTCCTCAGCTAATTATGATCTTTGTTTCATCATAACATGAGGTTCAGTTGCTCACAGCTTTTGATCTTGCCTATCACATCAAATTTGCTAATTTCGTACTTTACATGAATTCAGTTTCCCGACATGGGAGGGTCTTTTCTGGGAGAAGGCATCTGGTTTTGAGGAATCGATGAAGTATAAGAAGCTGACAAATGCACAGCGGTCTGGTTTGAATCAGATTCCAAACAGAAGATTCACGCTCTGGTGGTCGCCAACAATTAATCGAGCGAATGTTTACGTGGGTTTCCAAGTGCAGTTGGATCTGACAGGAATATTTATGCACGGAAAGATTCCTACACTTAAGATATCTCTGATTCAGATTTTCCGTGCCCATTTGTGGCAGAAGATCCATGAGAGTGTTGTTATGGATCTTTGTCAAGTATTGGACCAAGAGTTGGACGCGCTGGAGATAGAAACTGTACAAAAGGAAACAATTCATCCGAGGAAGAGTTATAAGATGAACAGCTCTTGTGCTGATGTTCTTTTATTTGCTGCCCATAAATGGCCAATGTCTAAGCCTAGTCTGGTTGCTGAGTCAAAGGATATGTTCGACCAGAAAGCTAGTAACAAGTATTGGATAGATGTGCAACTCCGATGGGGAGACTATGATTCCCATGATATTGAGCGTTATACAAGGGCCAAATTCATGGATTACACAACGGACAACATGTCTATTTATCCATCTCCTACAGGTATTGATTACTTCTTCCGTTCCCTTGTTTTTCTGCATTACGCCTTTGGTTTTCTGCATTACGTTTTTATATTTTTACAAAACCTGTCAGGTGTAATGATTGGCCTTGATCTGGCATACAACTTGCATTCTGCCTTTGGTAATTGGTTCCCTGGTTCAAAACCTCTTCTTGCTCAAGCTATGAACAAGATCATGAAGGTACTAGAATTTTTATTTTGGGGTCTTTTAGAGGTCCCTTTTTGTTTATGTGGCTTATCTGTTAAACTTCAAACATTGCAGTCAAATCCAGCTTTATATGTGTTGAGAGAGAGGATACGGAAAGGTTTACAGTTATACTCATCCGAGCCTACAGAGCCATATTTGTCATCTCAAAACTATGGTGAAATATTCAGCAATCAAATTATATGGTTTGTTGATGATACTAATGTCTACCGTGTTACAATTCACAAGACGTTTGAAGGAAATTTAACGACAAAACCAATCAATGGTGCAATTTTTATTTTCAATCCAAGAACTGGGCAGCTCTTCCTGAAGGTTTTGCATCCTCTTCTGTAATTTACGTTAAAGAAAATGCATATATATTGTGACACAACACTGCAACTTCTTCTGTCTTAGCCTAATAACATGTGGGATCTTAATTAGCTGCTTTGCCCCTCTAGGTTATCCATACAAGCGTTTGGGCTGGTCAGAAGCGTCTTGGTCAGTTAGCGAAATGGAAAACTGCTGAAGAGGTTGCTGCACTTGTGCGATCTCTCCCTGTTGAAGAACAGCCGAAACAAATTATCGTAACTCGTAAGGGAATGTTGGATCCCCTGGAGGTTCACTTGCTGGATTTCCCGAACATTGTTATCAAGGGAAGTGAACTGCAGCTTCCATTCCAGGCCTGCTTAAAGATAGAGAAGTTTGGTGATCTGATATTGAAGGCCACAGAACCACAGATGGTCCTTTTCAATATCTATGATGATTGGTTGAAGAGTATTTCTTCGTATACTGCCTTTTCAAGACTCATTCTGATCCTTCGTGCACTTCACGTGAATAATGAGAAGGCTAAGATGTTACTGAAGCCCGACAAATCCGTTGTCACTGAGCCACATCACATCTGGCCCTCTCTCACTGACGACCAATGGATGAAGGTAACTCTTCTGCTACTTTTCAAGTTTCTTTTTCATTTAGTTTGTTTATTTACACTACGTCTCTGTATTCTGTTTTTACTTACTAGTGAGTTGCATGATATAAGATGCTTCTATGTTTTTCTCTTTGGTTGAATAGTTATTCCCCTTCCTGATTCACAATTATGTTAAATTCAGGTGGAAGTAGCACTTAGAGATCTTATCCTTTCTGACTACGCGAAGAAGAACAATGTGAATACCTCAGCTCTGACACAATCAGAGATCAGAGATATTATTCTTGGAGCTGAGATTACCCCACCCTCTCAACAGAGGCAACAGATAGCTGAGATTGAGAAACAGGTACTCCTTAGCTGTTACTGTGTCAGGTTTTGAAACAAACATTCGGAGAGTAGATCTGTGCCTATTATTGTTTATTCACTGTCAATCTATATCCTATTGGCAGGCAAAGGAAGCTAGCCAGCTTACTGCAGTCACAACAAGAACTACAAATGTTCATGGTGATGAGCTCATTGTCACCACCACTAGCCCATACGAGCAATCTGCATTTGGCTCCAAAACAGATTGGCGCGTGAGGGCAATATCAGCTACTAACCTTTATCTCAGAGTCAATCATATATACGTGAACTCAGATGACATAAAGGTTAGGATCCGAATTCCATTTTTTTTTGCAATTTTTGCACATTATTTATAAACTTTCTGTTCACAGGAAACCGGATACACTTACATCATGCCAAAGAACATATTGAAGAAGTTCATATGCATAGGGGATCTTCGTACCCAAATTGCTGGATATTTATATGGTATTAGTCCCCCGGATAATCCCCAAGTGAAGGAAATCCGTTGTGTTGTGATGGTGCCGCAGTGGGGAACTCATCAGCAAGTTCACCTGCCATCGTCTCTTCCTGAGCATGATTTCCTAAATGATCTTGAGCCCCTGGGATGGTTACACACACAGCCTAACGAGCTACCTCAACTGTCACCACAGGTATATATATATATATGCATGTGCATTTATCAAATACTATAAATGCAGCACATCATTACTACAACTGATATTCTTCGCTGTGCTAGGATGTCACCTCTCATTCCCGTATTCTGGAGAACAACAAACAATGGGATGGAGAAAAATGCATCATCCTAACGTGCAGTTTCACTCCAGGCTCTTGCTCATTGACGTCATATAAGTTGACCCAAACGGGATATGAATGGGGGCGGCTCAACAAGGACACAGGCAGCAATCCCCACGGTTACCTTCCTACCCACTATGAGAAGGTTCAGATGCTGTTGAGTGACCGGTTCCTCGGGTTTTACATGGTAAGGAAAGGAACACACTTAATGTAAAAACCCGGCTGTAAAAAGTGGAATTTGACAAATTTGTTTTGTTGTGATAATAGGTTCCTGAGAATGGACCGTGGAACTACAACTTCATGGGAGTGAAGCACACGGTTAGCATGAAATACAGCGTCAAACTCGGATCACCCAAGGAGTACTATCACGAGGAGCATCGTCCCACACACTTCCTTGAGTTCAGCAACATGGAGGAAGCAGATATCGCCGAGGGAGATCGTGAAGACACCTTTGCTTGACATTATTATGCTTTCTGTACCTTTTGTTACCAACTCTCTTTTCTTTTTTTGCAATAGAGAGATTTGTATGTGTATGTGCTATGCAAATTCAGGAACACTGGGTTTTGCTTTTACTTGTGCGTTACGTGAGAGATGGATGGTAAAAAGAATGAATGAAGATAAGACAAGAAAAAAAAAAAAGCCCAAAAACTTGGAACCTACGTAGCTGCGTCCACCATAAGACCAATGTGGCTGCATTTACTGCTATAAAGCCTTATAGTCAACGATTAAGAACAAAATATATTTCTTCCTCGTAAAAAGTATAAACCCTCCACAGCTTTTATCAATCTTCTTCTGCCGTTTCCTTCCTTTTTCTATTTTGGGGCGAGCTCATATTCAACGATGGACCAATTTGTTCACACATGCGTTACAGATTCTTCAGTATTTTTTACACAAAATATTTCAAAAATGCTAACTGGTTGTAGTGTAAGGCTGATCTCTTGTTGAGATTTATACTCCTAAATTTAGAATAAGTCACTTAGTTGGATTATCTGTTCGGGGTTTCCTCTTTCTTGAGTTCTTCTCCATCTTGGGTTGAAATTCTTTTGGACAATAACTTATGGGTTTTATAAATCCGGTCTAATGACCTTCCAGCTAATCCGATGTTGTTAACAGTTTCATTTGACCTTTAAGTTTGGGAAAATCGCATAAAAAATCTCGTTTTTGGCAGCCACTAACACTTTAAACATCAAGATTTTGTGACTTACATTTTAAAGACTCAAAAATATTATAGGTACAGTATTAACCTTAAACTGTTACTTTCGATAACAGTCCGTTATAAATCTGTAACGGACTTCATAACGCCGTTTAGTTTAAAATAACACCGTTTAAGTGTAGATAACGCCGTTTAACCCCGATGACAGTTGCCATAACTCCGTTTTCCACAAAGGAGTTAGAGAAAACAAAACCAAAATCGCAAAAACAAACCCGAAATCAATTTGGGATTTAGGGTTTTTCCGAAAATCAATAACAAACGATATTCATATTTGGGAAGAGGAACATCGCATCGAGATGAGGTAAAATCACTTTTGAACTTAGAATCGAAGCTATTTTCGACTGTAATTTTTAGGATTTGCGATTTTCTAAGGTTCTAGTGTTCGATTTTGGATATATTCGGTTGGATGTTGTTCTTTTGTGTTTGATTTTTTGTTGTTGGGGTTCGACATAGTGTTCTAGGGTTCGATTTGGGTTCGATTTGGGTATTTCGTGTTTGATTTTTCGTTGTTGGGGTTCAACATAGTGTTTTAGGGTTCGATTTAGGTTCGATTTGGGTATTTCGTGTTCTAAGGTTTGATTTGTGTATTTCGTGTTCTAGGGTTCGATTTGGGTTCGATTTGGGTTCGATTTGTAAGTTCCGATTTCTAAGTTCCGATTTCGAGTTTATGGGTTTGATTTTGTTCCGATTTCTAAGTTCCGATTTGGGTTCGATTTGTTAAGTTCCGATTTCGAGTTCCGATTTCTAAGTTCCGATTTCGAAATTTTCTCGAAATTTTGTTGAGTAGTTTCTCGAAATGTTGTTTGGTCTCTGTAATTTCGAGAAATAGAGATGAACTTTACAGGATTTTTTATACTTTTTTTTGTGGAGAGTGTTGATGGTATGGTGAAACTCATAATCCACTACGGTGGATTTATGAAAAAAGAAGGTGAAGTCTACAAGTATTTAGAAGAATTGGGTCTGAAAAGAGTACAGTGGAAGTTGTCAGACATTCGATGGACAAAATTCAAAGAGTTTTTGGCGGATGAGAAAATTTGTGCACCAATATGTTTTCTTTGGTACAAACAAGTAACAGAAAGCATGACAAACATTGAATATGCATTGGAGCCTTTGGATGAGGAATTGTCAGAGTTATGTGTTCTTGCTGAACTAGCTGGGGAGTTAGAGATATTCTGTGAACATGATTGCTCAGAACATAGTCCTAGTCCTCTTGAATTCGGTTGTTTTCTGAAAAACAGTCAAGAAGAGGATGAAGGAGAAAGAGATTGTGATGTCGGCTATGATGGAGAATATGAAGCTGAACACGTATCTGAGGAGGAAACAGAAGTTGATCTTGAAGGTGATAATGTGGATAGTGGAGATGAGAGTGATGTTGATAGGCCGAGAGAAGATATTGAAGGTGATCAATCTAAAGATGAAACACCTGCAGCAGAAGGCTTGAATCAAAATGATTGTGACATAGGTGATGATGTTGTTTTAGAAGAGGATGATACAAATGATGCAAGATTTAGATCATTATACGAGGAAAGTGCAAAAACAAGTGCAGAAGTGAGGGCTAATATGGGTAATGAAGAAAAAGCAGAAGAGGATAGGGAGGCAGAACTGAGTGAGGAAGAGAATGGTGTTGGTGGTGATACATACTATCCGGATACACCGTTAGAGTCTGAAGAAGAATGGGATCAATGGGTAGTTAAGAAAACTCCAAAGACGGGGGATAAATTTCACGGAGATTTTGACAAGGAACCATACATTTGGTTGTTTCAAAAATTCAACAGTGGATTGGAGTTCAAGGATCAGGTGAGAATAAAGATACGTGGACATGGTTTATAAAGAAAATAAAAGCGGACCTCAATTTGTCTATAGGTGAGAACTTAACTCTTATTTCAGACAAGCAAAAGGTATGTTATGTGTTTTTAATTATATGTTTCAATAGTAAGTTAACTTACTATATTTGTTTCTAAGCAGTTTTTTGTTTCTATAGGGCTTGTGTCTTGCAATTCAGGCTGAACTTCCTTTCGCAGAACACCGACAATGTGCACGACACATATATGCCAATTGGAGGAAGCTGTTTACACGGTCAGAGTACAAGATTTTGTTTTGGGGAGTGGCATACAGCTATAACCAAGGAGAGTACGAGGAAAAAATGAAGCTGTTACAAGACTATGATGTTGCTGCATATGCGGATTTGCTGGAACGAGAACCAGATAAGTGGTCCCGAGTATTTTTCTCTATAGACTCACACTGCTCAGACGTGCATAACAATCTCTCCGAAAGTTTTAATAAGACAATCAAAATAGCGAGAACAAAACCCGTGATTAGCTTGCTGGAAGATATCAGACGACAAGCGATGAGAAGAATAGCACGTAGATATGTGAAAGCAATGAAGTGTGACACAGTACTAACACCTGCCATTAGGATTCCTGAGTTTCAAAAACCACGTGGTAGACCAAAATCCTGGGACAGGAGGAAAGAACCATTCGAGGATTTGAAAAACAAAGGAAAAGCCACGCGTCATGGTAGAATTCCACATTGTAGTAAATGTGATCAAGCTGGACACATTAAACGAAGCTGTAAGAATAAAGAAGCTGTTGTTCATGGTCCAAAGAACAGACGTGGCAGGCCACGGAAACTACCTACTGAGGTTAATCTTATTGTTATTATATATGTTTCACTGTTGTATATGGTATGATTATTTGTGATTTCTGTTGTGTAGGTACCATCTCGCCCAACAGTTCCAAAAACAAAGCGAAAGACTCCTTCTGTTATTTCCAGTTCACAACCTACGCGAGCTGGTGAATCAAGTTCCACCTATCCACTTGTTTCCAGTGCTCCAGAACCGTCAACCTCCACCTACCAAGCAAAGAAGGCTAAGCGTGGACGCCCACTTAAGATTACTAAACCCGGAAACATACCTAGGGGTGTTGGCACTTTTTGGAATCCTTTTACAGATCGAGTATTCGATGTATTTCCTGGCCGAGCGTATGATAAAGGTGCAGAATCATCACATCCACCAAAATAAATTTTCACTACTGTTACTCAGTTATTCAATGACTTTTTGTGTAGTGTGATTGAATGTTTTCACATCCTCACAATAACTTATCACTACTCACAATAACTTATCAACTTCTCTTTTGAAATTCAATGATAGTTTTCGACTTCAACTTCTGTTTGGAACTTCTATTATGCTTATTCTACTGTTTTGAAGAAAGAATGATATACATAAACATGAATATTATTACTTAAAGACCATTGTACATTCCTACAATTCCCAACACAACTCCAACCACTACAACACTCGAATAAATCAGAACATTATACAACACACGACTTCTCTCGTTTATTACCAACACTTCTCACTTGAGTGCTTCACATTCTAATTTTAATTCATTAATTATTGAATTCGGCGTTACCACATTATCACTGCTTAACATTCTTACTGTTTCTCTTAAAGTTTTAATCTCTTCTCTTTGATCATTCATGACATCTCTTGCCTCCAACAATGCAATGTGTTGCCATCCATGCGGTTTCTCTAAATCATACCAACGAAAAAAATTGCAAGACTCGTAACCTTGACCAATTTTACGCCTTCTACAAGTGTAAAATCTTCGCCCGGGATTGTCATTAGTCCAAGATTTCAAGATTCTTGCTGCTCGATTGCAATTACAGAACACATTCCCACTTTTGTTTTCTCTTGTTGAAGAACTTTCGCTGTGAGACATCTTCACCAAAAAAAATCGAGAATTCCATTGTCAAATAAACACACTAAATATGGCAAACAATATAAATTCATCCCTAAATTCATCCTCCTCTCTAAATCAATGAATTTTGCAATTTCGAAACTCAAACTCCTAAACTCATGAGAACAACTTCAAAACCCAGAAATTAATCCTCCCAAACAACTTTGAAACCCATAAACCCTAAAACTCCAAAATCCTATGAGAAATTCAAACCCGAAACCCAGAAATTCAACAAGAACAAGAAAATCCGAAATCATAAACATCAAAAGAAACCCAAGATCGAAACTCATGAGAACAACTTCAAAACCCAGAAATTAATCCTCCCAAGCAACTTTGAAACCTGTAAATCCTAAAACTCCGAAATCCTATGAGAAATTCAAACCCGAAACCCAGAAATTCAACAAGAACAAGAAAATCTGAAATCATAAACATCAAAAGAAACCCAAGATCGAAACCGAGCCCCTTTAAATCGCAAGCAAATTCGGACGTATTAACATCGTTTTCACCAATCTTACCTCGTTCTATCTTCAATCTTACCTCTTTCTTTCTTCAATTTCGGACCATTTCACTCTTCCTTCAATTTTCCCCCTTTCTCACAAACCCTAATGCCCTTCGACAACTCTCTCATTTTGATAATTAAAACCCACGTGTTACCTTAAAATAAACGGGGTTAAATCGTTTTAACGGAGCGCAAATCGGTTTTAACGGAGGTTAAATCAATTTTAACGTCAGTTTATGTTCTGTTAGATCTATTTAACGGAGAGTAATCGGATACAAATTTCAATGTTAAAAATGATAAAAATTTAACTTCATATGTTTATAGTGTAAGTGTTAAATTATCAAGGTTTAAAGTGTTAGTGGCTGCCAAATTCGAGGTTTTTTATACGATTTTCCCCTTTAAGTTTTGTTGGAGTTTTGATGGTATTTAAAATTTTATGCAAAATAAAAATTAAAAAAACTTAATGTGAGGGAGTTTAGGTAGAGGATCCTATAGTTTGATTTGTAAGTATGGGATTAAAATAAAACTACAATGGAATTAAAGGTGTCATATTGGAATACATAAGTATGTTTAAGTTAAAAGGCTGATATAAAAATAGGAAGCCCAACAAAGAATCACTCTCTTCAAACCCAAAACCTAAAACCTTAAACCTCCGAATCAGTTCCGTCGTTAGCCTCCTGGTAATCTCCATCTCAGGAATCCCTCATCTTCAAATTCCTCTTCTTTTATTGGTCACTGCTCCGCCTTACCGAGTTTCGGCTGTGTTACTAAATTCGCCGCCGGAGGATTTTTTATGAATGTGAATGTGGTTGAATTCATTCTTATTGGGGTTTTAGGTATTTCCGATTGAGGTAGATAATATATCTGAAAGTTTGCTTAGCTCTCTTCGCTCTCATTGGAATCTCTGTATTTCTTTGGTGGTAATTTCTATTTGAAGCTGGTTTATAGATTTAGAGTAATCTCCCCTCGTAGCCCTTGAGGCTAAATTCTGAGAGAATGATTGGTTTGTACATCTTATAAATCACAAAGACTTTCGTCCATTTGGGGAAATTAATAACCTTCATGTTATCGGGTTCACTACACGGGCATGTTTAGGCTCGATAGAGGCCCTGGATCATGCTATCTCTGCGTCCCATTCGCAGATTTTGCCATTCTTCTTCCTCTACAGCCACTGGTATTGCACCGAGCTGCCTTGTTGCAACTGAATCCAATCTGATCCAAGGTTTGAAACCGCTTGAGGACCCTGCACTTGTCAAGCTTAAATCTGAGCGAGACCCTGAGAAGCTATTCAAGCTCTTCAAAGCTAATGCCACTAACCAGTTGGTGATTGAAAATCGATTTGCTTTCGAAGATACGGTTTCTAGATTAGCTGGGGCACGTCGGTTTGATTTCATCGAGGATCTGCTTGAGCATCAGAAGACACTTCGACAAGGTAGACGTGAGGGCTTCATTGTCAGGATTATAATGTTATATGGGAAGGCTGGGATGACAAAGCATGCACTCGATACTTTCCACAATATGGACTTATATGGTTGTAACAGGACTGTTAAGTCCTTCAATGCCGCACTTAAAGTCTTAACTTTAAAACCTGATCTGCTCACCATCCAGGAATTCCTCGATGTCCCTCCAAAGTATGGAGTTGAAATTGATGCAGTTTCTTTTAACATTGTCATTAAATCTTTCTGTGAGATGGGGTTTCTTGACAAGGCATATCTGGCAATGATGCAGATGGAGAAATCAGGGTTAAAACCAGATGTAGTTACATATACTACCCTTATATCAGCATTTTACCAGCACGAAAGGTATGTGATTGGAAATGGACTTTGGAACCTTATGGTCCTCAAGGGCTGTAGGCCTAATCTCACTACCTTTAATGTAAGGATTCAGTTTTTAGTGAATAGGAGACGAGCTTGGGATGCAAATGATCTGTTGCTGTTGATGCCAAAACTCCGGATAGAACCCGACAACATAACATACAACATGGTTATCAAAGGGTTTTTCCTTGCGGGTTTCCCGGAAATGGCGGAAAGAGTTTATACAGCGATGCATGGTAAGGGTTGCAAACCCAATGTGAAGATCTACCAGACCATGATCCACTATTTGTGTAAGGCAGGAAAGTTTGATTTGGCTTACACGATGTGTAAGGATTGTATGAGAAAGAAGTGGTACCCAAACTTGGATACAGTTGGTATGTTGCTTGATGGACTTGTGAAAAATGGCAAACTTGATCAGGCTAAGTTGATTATGGCTTTAGTTCACAAACGAGTCCCTCCTATGAGCTCAAAACAGTTGCTCTCCCTTAAGTCCATTTTGTAATGTTTACAGGAATGGAACAAATTTACTACATTTTATACGACAATGAAGCCAAAGGATTGATACTTTGTTTGTGTCTCATGAGTCTCTTATGTATAGTGGTGGTGGAACTGGAGATTAGAAGTAGCCACACATTAGGGGGGCACACTAACTTGTTATTGGATTCAACTATTTGTTCTTAAATATAAATTAATAAAGCTCTGGATGAATTGGAAATTTCCAATGTATACTCAGTAAGTCATGGATATCTCTGCTATTTGCTAGTACAGACTTAGTTTGCGTAATCTTATGTCTTGTTTTGATTTCAGCTTGAGCACACAGTACACACAAAAGAAGCGTTGGGGAGCCTCTAACATGGGTGCAAAACAGATGGTTGAAACAAGAGTGAGAATCCGGATGGTCTCGGAAAACAGCATATTTGTAAGAAAAATGAGGCAGCTTCTTATGATGTAATGATTGTGTTTGCAAAAATATCCACAAGAGCTATGCAAGCTTTAAGTGTGTTTCTTCTTCCATTACAGGATCTAGAAAGATCAATGACAACTACTGCAATTCGCTGGCACTAAGGATCTGCTTTTGGCTTTGGAAAGAAGAAGCTGTCTTCCAAACATCTGCAAGTTTGAAGTCTGTTTTCCTAATTCCCACAATTCAAAATTTTAACAGAAGAAGGGATTATCTGCAATTGATTATATTTGTTGTTTTAAATAACCTCTGTTTTTTGTAAGTGAATCACACGAACGAATAATTGCATTAATCGGTTAATCTTTACGAGACAAACAGAAATAGTCTTTAGTAACAAAGATACCCAACTCTGGGGAAAATATCAACGCCCATAAAGAAACAAACATATTCATCCGCTTGTAACTATAACTGTAACTGAAATGTTCCTACCTAGATCTTCGCTTCGGTGGCCTTTTCCTCGTCTTCCCTGTCGGTTTCTTTCCCAAGGCAGAGCAACATCCAAACGCCGACAGTCTTGGCGACGGCGGGTCCACCGCCGGAGACATTCTTCCTGTATTTCGATGCTGGCGGGTTCGACTCCTCTCGATACCCCCAGCGACTCCGTCAGTTCTAATCGGCTTAATTCCCTCGCTAGCGATCGGTTTGGCTGTCTGCTCTTGGCCGTCCGATAGAATCAGCTTAGCGGGTTCTTCGTGTTGTTGAGTTTCGCCTTTCTGGTCGTTCGCTTGTTGGTTCTCCGCGATGAGACGATCGTCCCAGACTATACCCGAAGAGCCCTGTCGGCGGAAGGAGATGGTGGATCTTTGAAGACCCGCCATGAATGACGGTAACTGTTCTTCCTCCGTTTTTTTCTCTCTCTCTCTCTCTCTCGCTCTGTTTTCGTCGTTGTTTTGTAAGCTTGCTATACGTGATTCATAATTGCGTGACAGACTTCATTTCTTTTTCCTCATGTCTGTATTATGCCCAATGTTCGAATGCGCACTTAGGCGTTCGGGTGGTTGAGATTGGTTTACCATTTAACCAAAAAAATCAAGAATTACACAGTGAAGTTTAGTTTTCATTTATATTATTTAGTCAAATTTTTTTAAAAAATATTTAAAATAAAAAAGTAAGGTTCAGACTATGTGAACAAAAAGCACACATATGATTTGTTTGAAGATTTCAACAATTTTTTTATAAATATAATATTATTAATTTAAATTTATAGAATATCACTAATTTAGTATTAAACCATAAAACTTTTTCTTCATAAATAAAATTTAAATCGTTAAATAAAAAATATAATGAAAATAATATTTATTTTTATTTACTTTATTTAAATTAAAGAATTATTTTTATATAATATATTATTTAAAAGTTTTAATTTAATTTAGTATATTTTGAATATAATTTTACAAATATTATAATTTATGATATTACTCTATATTATTTTGGTAAATCAATATGATAAACAACTTTTTTAAAATGAAAATTGTTTAAAATAGTAGTATTTTATATTTTTATTTTAAATGTAATATTTTTAATTTAAATCTAATAAAACAAAATTTAAAACTTGTTTATATATTGATCTGATGTCCTATAAATGTCAATCTCACTATTACTATTTCTGTAAAAAAGTATCCAGCCTATAAATTTTTTAAAATAAAAGGGTTTATTTCCTTACGCTACACAGACTTGTCACGCTAAACATATTTCCATCAGAACTTTCATGGTCTTTCATTGGCTACAAAAACGTTGTATACCTTTCTTTATACTATCCGATCTATCGTTTTCCTATCAATTTCATCGATGCCGTGAAATAGTAACGTTTTCCGTCAAATGAAATTTTAAACCCAGATTTGAGATTACTAAAATCGGATTATGCTCTTAACCCAGATTAAATCGAAACATAAACCGAAAAAGAGAATTAGGATTCCAAAATCGATGCTAAACCAAAATGAAATCGATTTGGGTATTTTTTTGCAAAATTAGGGTTCCTCCCTCTTTTTTCTCTTCCTCCTCTAAACTAAAATCGTCACCGACTGTCTCTTCGTCGCCTCCTCCCTCTTCGTCGCCTCCTCCCTCTTCGTCGCCTCCTTCCTCTTCTTCGTCTCCTCCCTCTTCTTCGCCTCCTCCCTCTTCTTTCTCTTCCTCCTCTTCGAGTTCTCTCTTTTCCTCTTCGACTTCTCTCCTTTCCTCGACGAACACTACTCTTCGTTGCGTGGGTTGCGACGTGTTTCTGTTAGGAGAATACGGTAACCGCGCTGCCTCCGCCTTCGTTCAAGCCATCACCACTGCTGATTTCCTCTTGCTGCCCTAGAATCGATTTTCCCCCAATTCGATTTTCCTCCAATTCGATTTTGATCTAAAATCGATTTCAAAGTTGCAAGTTATTTGGTTTTTGGTTCTTGGTTCAATTTATCGGTTTTTGGTTTAGTTAATCGGTTCTTGGTTCAGTTAATCGGTTTTATTTAATGAATCGGTTTTGTTGGTTCAATTGATCGGTTCACTGTCGATTTAAACGGAATCGGTTAAGATTTAACAGCGATTTTGAAATTGAAAGTTTTATCATTGTTTAGGGTTTTTACAACAGAAAAATATAATTTGTGTAATATATGAAAGACCCGAAAAATTTATGTTGAAGCAGGTTTAGTTGCACTAGTTTGTGTAGCTAGAGGAAGTAAACCCAAAATAAAATAAAAAGAGAATGTCACATGGTACGCATATATGTCAATTCTCACCATCACTACTTCCACTAAAATGGATCATCCTTATCTTCATATCAAAAGATTACGCACCCATACATCATACATGCATAAGAACAATTACAAATCTTATTCGATTAATAAAAAAAAAAAAAGAGGGAATCTATTTCAGTGCGCTCTTCTAGAGTAAATATTGTTGGTATTATAGCACTAGCAAATCCTATTCCTAGTTAATAACAATCTTTATTCATTTGATGGTCGAAGTTGCCTGTAGTTGCGGTCACATCAACTTCGGTCAACATTGTAATTGTTCGATTGTTTGTTATTGATAGTTACGATTCTAGTTGATCATAAATTTTTATGCTTAAAGAGATGGAAAAATTCGATAAATCCCATACTTAAAAGCTATGTACAATGAAATAAAAGTTGGTTTATCTTTTTCCTAAATCAGTGCATCGAAGGCAGTTCATATTTGTGCCCAAATGACAATATGTCCAACATTGATATGTAGCCAGGCATGTCGAAATTAAGTGTTTACCATATGAAAAAGTTTAATCCTGCGATATATGTCTTAACCTTCCAAACTTGACTCTATAAAGCTCTGATACATGACACCAACAACTTTCGGAATGCATGGGAAGACTCATATTTTAAAATCCAAATCATACAAAGTAAATTTGTTTCTTTATTTTAAATTAGAGGGAAAAAGGGTATCAGTTGGCCAGCGGAGACAAGGGTCAGCTCAAACCTTTTAACGTAAGTTGCATCAAATCTCTCAATTTTTGTAGGCCATTTCTATTCTCAGTCATGTGTTTCTGCAAATATTGTGTAAACTAAGGGTTTTATATTTTGGGCAATATATTAGACGCTGATAAGAGATGCTTGTTGTTTGTTTTGTTTTGTTTTCATCTTACCCTTGTTCTTTTAGTTAGTTTAATATCCTGTGCTTCTAACAGAGTAAGCTCTTTGATGAGACAATCGAAGAATGCGACCAGAATCACCATCTTATTCAGTCCTTGATGAGGTATTTCCCCTTGATTGTTTTTGTGTGGACAAAATCAACACTGCTGAAGCATTTCGCCAAACCATCAGAAACAAACGAGTTAATCATGTTTGATCTTTCCACGTACAGGAAAATGCAACAAGAGGATTTGGATGTTCAGAATAACAGAAACGCAGATCACTATGGAGCACTTATTCATCACCTTTCTTTGATACGGAACAAGCGATGTCTTATGGCTTATGTGTGAGAACCACTAGTCGGTAACAAGTACACAATCATGACACATAGTTTGTAAATATAGATGGCTGAAAATGGTGTCACTATGCAGGTACAACCGAGCAGAAACTGTGCGTGATTTGGCATGGAGAGTAGGACTTGAACTTCTCGAACTTCCCTCCGAAATCCAGGAGAAGCTCACGACATTAGAGAAAGAGTACTTCAAGAACCATTCAGTAGCTCTAAAATCGTACATGGGAAAAGTAGGAATCGAGTTGAATGTCGTAAGTCCTCTTTCCACCACCCAGTCTTCCTGATGTCATTATCGTTTAAGTAACTGAATTTTTTTTCTTTCTTATTTGGTGGATTTGGATCCATTTCTAATCAAGGATATGGTGCCTCCAAAAGATCCTTACATAAAGGTAAGAGTTCTGGATGATATTGACCAAGGAATAGTGCTGAATGACAAAACAACAAATTTTGCTCGTCACTCTATGCATTTCCTCAAACGCACTGATGCGGAACCGTACATTGCTCGGGTCAGTCTATTAACATGCCAGATATAAAAGAATCCTTTGTATTTTGTAGAAAGTGATTCTAAATATCGAATTGTGAATCCGGTAACAGGGCCAAATGGAGGAGCTGACAGGTTGAGTTATCTTAGCAGAAGCTGTGATGGTCTAGGGTCAGACTGTGATCAAAGAGTGTAAGATTACATAGACAGGAACACGTATCAACGATTATCATTATTGACTTTTATCTGCTGCAAATAAAATATGGATTCCTACTGTTTGTTGTTCCCATATATATTTGATATTTGACTCTTTCCTTATTATTGACTGCTACGAGGGACCTCCTTTATCCTGGTGCCATTGTCAAGTTTTCTTATTCCTGACTGGTATTGGACGAAATCAATGTATCCTCATTTTTCATAACAGAAAACCCAATAATGTTACTGTTATATTGTTATGGGTAAGGAAACAGATTTCTGAATATGTTACAATTATAAAGGAATATGATACATATGCCTTTACTCGGAGATCTCTAAGATCCTCTTCTGCTTCGGCTGCCAGAACCTTGAGCCAGACGAGATTGTCTGCTGCTCGTGTCTGCTCCCTTGAGTGTCTGTGCTTCCAGAACTTCAGCTTCGTCCATCAGCATTGCTAACTGCACAACACACAAGTTTCAAACCCAACAGAAACATAATATCCATGATAGAGCTTATGAGGAGAAATGTACCCGAACTTTGTTTTCTCTCAGCCTATCTTGAAGTGCGTTAATGGCAGGACTCAAGCTGCAGAAGAATGATGAACCCCATGTATGCAAAACGCAACAAATTTCAAAACCACGTATCAAATGTTTAAAACACTTCACTTACCAGTATTCGATCAATTTACACATGGAAGCCTGATATGTCGATGTGTTGTGAATGAAAGTAAGAGGATGAACTTTCCCGTCTCTAGATAAGAAACAAAAGGAGCTCTGCACTTAATCTCTACTATTTGTTATGAATAATATGTAAAAAATGCTATGAATTTGAAAACCTCATGGTTTGCAGGACAGACTGGTGGTACGCTGTTCTTTCCTCATCGTAGAGTACTCGTTGCAGATCCTTAAAAGATGCTAAAGGTGAATTGAGTTGAAGAAGGGATGAAGTTGGCAAAACATGAAGTAGGACTTCTTTTCTAACGTACCCTACACCGCTGTACATAATATGAGCTTAAGTAATTACGTAATTGAGAGAAGCAATGTTTATAACTTCATAGGCCCGAACACAAATGTTGATCAAAACCTGGTTTCCAAATTTGAGCGGAGCATCGCCTCTTGCATGCTTTCAGACATGTCCAATGGGTCAATTTCTACAATTAAGCTGCTGAGATTGCCTGAGCTGTAGTTTCCACTTGTTCCATCTCTCCCGCTGCTGTTGGCTTCAGAATCGTTAGCCAAAAAAGCCCCAAAATCTGAAACTCGTCCTCTACCCTACTCAGCAATACATGCATACAAGGCTCAGACATCAATGTCTATACATATCAACAAATGGTTCGGTCAGAATACCAAGATTGTCTCAGGATTTTGAAAATGAGTTATATACTATGCACAAATTATAATTCGATAACTTCCATCAAGTAAATGTCAGAGAGACAGAGAGTTTCAGACCTTAGACCCAGGAGTCGTAGCTGTATCACTTGTATCTTCAAAAGTATTGTCTCCCTGAGCAGAAGAGGATGTCTGGTATATCGAGTCAGAAGAACTTATTGAAGATTCTAAATCGATGACAGAATCTTTATTTGCGGGTACTAGTCTCATGGATTTAGGAGCACTATTTGGCTTTCCGTCAGAGGATTGGAAAGCGATAACTTGGATTCTACCAACCTGGAAACATCAACTAAGCCAGTTCAGTAATGTATCCAGGCTTAGAATAACTTCTCATTTAAATTTTTAACTTCCTAATCCAGTGATGATGAATACTAACCTTGTTTGCGTCTTCACTAAAACAGGAAAATATGAGGCCAATAAACCCAGAATCTAAGAGCTGATACATTGCTTGTGTCCGAACATCTGCAGCAGAAGCAAAACTTAGATACGAAGAACAAGATTAAACCATATGTCAATGAACCCTTAAGTAGCTAAAAGCATAATAAGAACATACACAGGTAACAAATGAGGGAAAATTTCTTAAAAGTTACAATGATCATACATACCTACATGGGAAGGAAGAACGGTAATATGAGGATGGGAGTGGTACCATCCTATCACCCTTGTTGTTCTGCCCGTTGATATGGTCATTCTGTGTTGGAGGTTAGTTAAGGAAGACTACCAAACACACTTGCTTAAACCAAACCAAATCTAAAATACACAAAACAAGGACCACACATAGATGATGTGATCAATCTGTGGCACAGAAAACAAAATTTAGCAAAATTTAATCAAGGATATATCAGCCTGAGCCGAAGCAGCAGCCAGCTGTTCAGGGTTGGTTTCTACTCGATCTTTCTGCCGATCAGAGCGTGACTGAGGCGATGCCCCCCAGATCAGAGCTGTGGCACTTCCGTTTTTTGAGTACTAATACCACAATAAAGAATGAGAAACAAAAAAAAAACTTGTAACCCAATCCAGGATTCAGTTATTGATTGATTATGTGGGAGTTGTTGAAACCTAAAAATATCACCTGACACAGAAATTTCCCAACTCTATCAAACTCATTTATAACGAAGAATCTGAAGCAATATCGAACAAAAACAACGAGAAAAGGGCATACAAATTCGAAACTCGAAAATGGAAGAGTTGGAACCTCGATGTCGCCGAGAAGGAGACCCATGATTTCTTCGGTCTCGGTGGACAATGCATGAGTGAGGCAAGTCCACCAGACATCCTCGGACATACGTACGCATGTCAGAGACATTTGAGATCGTTCGATGAGTTTCCTAGATTCTATCAACTTCTTCGATTTCGCTTTATTGTTCTAGATTTCGACATGAAGGTATTGGAACTTGAAACTATGAATTTAGCAATTATAGAGTTCGATTGGGGGTTATTTGCTACGCGTGATGTACGGTGTTCTCATCCACTTCTCAAATCTTGACCGTGTAAGTCTTTAGAGGCTGGCATCACACAATCAACTCATTGTCCTCTTTATTTTGGGGCTAGTAATGAGCCTACTAATGGGCCTTGTAATGGGCCTTTTGGTTGCCTCTTTATAACTTTTTTCCAATTTAATTAATTCACTCGCTGTAAATGAACTTAAAACAATTTTTTAAGAAGAATTACTTTTTTTAAAGACAAAATCACGTGGTTTTGTCTTATTTTCGTAACACAATCCAAAATCACGTGATTCAACATTTTCAATAATGGTTTATTAACATTGTTATGAATTTGTTGAAATAATAAAATTCGTGTAAAAAATTTAAATTTTATATATATGTTTATATGGTATTACATACTATTACTAAATTCGGATACAAATAGACACGACAATTATTCAAGTTGATCTATGTCATTTTAGTAAATACTCAATTTAAGAGTAGGGCAATCTTATAGTAAATTATGGTTTAGTCATTGATTTTCTTTTAGTGATTTGAACCACAACAAACCCATCTCCATTTCCTACAGTATGATGTGTGTTTTGTATTTTTCAACCAAAAAAACATAATTGATTGCTAAATTATTATTATATATATTTTTAATATTATTTTTGCTTTAACAAAAACAATAAAATTTAATAGTATATATGGTTTTAGAGCTAAATATTTTTTAATAAATATTTTTTAACTGAATATTCATTTAAAGTTATGAACTTAAATATGATAATTAAGTATATATGCAGAGAAATCTAGCCTGACCAACCATAATCAATTATCACTACATGTATGATGACTATTTCTGGAGCCAACTCTTCCCTAGAGGCCCATTGAACCACATGCCATAGGCTTTTCTTAAGCTCTTTCACATTGTTAGCTTTCAAAGCCCATTTGGTAACGCAGAGGACAAAATGGTCAAAACAAAACCAAAAACAAAAAGGTAAAACCCTAAACATTTCTCATAAACCCACTCAACGATCATTTCTTCATCGACTCCCACTCTCTTCTATTTCCGCGACGTAATCCTTCTCAATTCCGACTTTCTGGGTCTCATCGTCGCAGTGAAAGGTGTTAAGGTTTCTATTACGATCTATTGCGTCAAGTTGCAAGGCTGTATTCTTACTATGATTTTTTTGTGTGTGTTAATTTCCAGTGATCTATTCGACGAAGGAAGCATGCTCGCTCTGTCCAAGATTTTGCGGAGGTTAGAATCTCACTTTATGGTTATTTTCGTTCGAAAATATCTGAATATCGCCAATTGTCTTCTATACAGGGAAATGACTGAAATTTAATTAGGGTTTCAATTTCCTATTAAATGGTTCTTTTCTGGGTTGAGTGACCTCTTTTGGCAATATTGGTAGTTAAGCAACTTCTATATAAATATTTTTTGTAAACTTTACAGAACCCAGAGACTACGTTTTGGAGCTTGTACTGCTGTGCACTCAAAAGAGATAGATTCGGGAGAAAGGAGCTTCTTCACTATTGAATCTTCTTCCATCGTTTATGATAAACGTGAAGCTGTTCCAAGATTCTACGAGATCTCCTCTGTGACTAAACGCGCTCTGTCCTCAAATGCTGGTACTAAAAGTGATGAAGATGACCATGACCTTGACGATGGCTTCTCAGAACTTGAAAGTTCAAAATCAGGCCAAGAGACTAGTAGTGATGATAGTGAGGATGATGGGGTAGCGCCCGATGGAAAACTCTCCGCTGTTGAAGATGATATTGAAGAAGTAGAAGAAGAACTGGAACTAGACCTCATTGAAACTGATGATAGTAAAAAAACGGTAGAAAAGAGACCATCCGAACTATTTAATACCATTGTGTCTGCAGCAGGTCTTTCTGTAGGTAGCACACTTGATAAATGGGTGGAAGAAGGAAATGAGATCATCCGAACTGAAGTTGCTAAGGCGACGTTCCAACTGCGTAGACGTCGGATGTATGGAAGAGCATTACAGGTAATTCTCTTAGATAGCCTACTTGTGATTTAACTTTCTATTTGAATACCAACGCCAATCAACTTTATTATTTTCTAACTTATATTTGTTCAAGCGCTCATGTTTGGTTCTGTTTCTTTTTGTATAGATGTCAGAATGGTTGGAAGCAAATAAGAAAATTGAAATGAATGAGAGAGATTATGCTTCTCGGTTAGATCTGATCGTTAAAGTACGTGGCTTAGAAAAGGGAGAAGCTTATATAGAGAAAATCCCGAAATCTTTTAGAGGAGAAGTGATCTACCGTACCCTCCTGGCGAATTGTGTGGCTGCTTGCAATGTGAAGAAAGCTGAAGTTGTTTTCAACAGAATGAAGGACTTGGGATTCCCTCTGTCTGGATTTACTTGTGATCAGATGCTTCTGCTTTATAAGAGGGTCGATAGGAAGAAAATCGCTGATGTGCTATTGCTCATGGAGAAAGAAAATGTCAAGCCGAGTCCTCTCACATACAAAATCCTGATTGACGTCAAAGGATCATCAAATGACATAAATGGGATGGAGCAAATTGTGGAGACAATGAAAGATGATGGTGTTGAACCAGACTTCCATACACAAGCTATCACTGCCAGACATTATTCAGGAGCTGGGCTAAAAGAGAAAGCTGAGAAAGTTTTGAAAGAGATGGAAGGTGAAAGCTTAGAGGCAAATCGCCAGGCATTCAAAGCTTTGCTCTCCGTTTATGCATCTCTTGGGAGAGAAGATGAAGTGAAGAGAATATGGAAATTTTGTGAATCAAAGCCCCGCTTAGAGGAATCCCTTGCTGCAATCCACGCTTTTGGAAAGCTCAACAAAGTAAAAGAAGCAGAGGAGATTTTTGAGAAGATTGTGAAGATGGACAGAAGAGCTTCTTCTAACACTTACTCCGTTCTCTTGAGGGTTTACGTAGATCACAAGATGCTCACAAAGGGTAAGGATCTGGTTAAACGAATGGCTGAGAGTGGTTGCAGGATTGAGGCAGTAACATGGGATGCACTCATCAGGCTCTATGTGGAAGCTGGGGAAGTTGAAAAGGCTGATTCTTTGTTGAACAAGGCATCTAAACAGAGCCATACAAAACTGATGATGAGCTCCTTCATGTACATCATGGACGAGTACTCAAAACGGGGAGACATTCATAACACAGAGAAGATATTCCAAAGAATGAGGGAAGCTGGGTATACATCTCGGCTTAGACAGTTTCAAGCCCTTATACAGGCTTACATAAAGGCCAAAGCTCCTGCATATGGAATGCGGGACAGAATGAAGGCCGATAATATATTTCCAAACAAATCAATGGCTGCACTGTTGGTTCAAGGTGATCCATTTAAGAAGACAGCTATCTCTGATATTCTGGATTGAGTGGACTCTTTCCTACGCGTTTCTTCTGTCTGATATTCTGGATTGAGTGGACTCTTTCCTACGCGTTTCTTTTGTCTGAAATTCTGGATTTGTCTTCCCGACAGTTTAGTTTGAGAATCTGTTTAGTTACTGTATTTTTTAGTGTTTCTGCTGGATTCTTTTGGTTTCCATTTCAGAGACCTTTCAAGCTTCTTTGATTGTTAGCTGGTTTGGTTTCTGATTTAGTCTGAAGGACAATAAAGAGACGGAATGACACTGAAGATGCACGTATTCCAAACAGGAAAATTTTACAAAGATTCATCTTTAAAAGTGGCAAATAAATGGAAGAATGTAAACCATAAAAAGCCCAGATGACAAAAACAGAAAAATTACAGTAACTCTGGTTATCTGGTTATGATACACCACTGCCAACACCTCAAATCACCTCACCTTTCTTTCCTTTCGGAGCAGACAAAACAACAAGAAGTGATCCCCCTCACTCGCTAAGTACAAGTCTGCTGATGAATGGAGACATGGCTGCAAGAAGCGCCTTGGGACATTCCTCATGTGGCAGATGCCCGCATCCTGAGATTGCTACTAGCCTCTGTTCATTTACATGTGTAATGTTAGTTGCTAAGACAAGAGATTTCTGCGTTTACATTATCTATATATGTTGGGCTTACAGAGTTTACGAGTTTTGAAGCCATGACTTGAGAGGATTTGAGGGGAACAAGTGCGTCTTCCGCTCCAGCAACAACTAATACTGGTAAGTTTTCCACTGCTTTTAGAAGTGACAATGCATTTGAAGTTGGAAGCACCATTTCGTATGAGAGTCTACCTATCTCGTGAAGTGCCTCGTCCCAGCCTTCCACATGAAGTGGTGCCTTGTACAGCCTTAAGACATCTGTTGTCATCTTGGCAGGATCATACCAAGCTTGGCGATTCACCACCTGAGCTATCTCGGTGCGTAAAAGTGGGCGAACAAGGTGTTTCTTTCCTAGTGATGTGTGCAGAAGTATTCTTGCAAAAGCTGGAACTACTTCTCTCGTCAAGCTTACATTAAGCAAAACCACTCCTTTCACTTTGATGGGATCCTTTGATGCCATCAATCTTTGTGCAGCCTTGAGAGCAAGCAAGCCTCCGTCATCGTGGCCAACCAAGACTACCGAAGCAAATCCCATTGCATGGCAAAAAGCAAGAAGCATATCTACCTGGAAAACATCAACAAATCATTGAGTTTGAACATTTCTTTCTAAAAGCAAAGAAGAAAAGCTCCCATGAGTTAATAGTACCGATTGAACATAAATTTACCTGATTTTCCAGAGTGTATGGATTTGGCAGCTCTCTTTCTTCCAAATCCTTTTTATGAGGCCTTGCGGTTAATCCCCAACCAGGCCTATCAAATGCAGTGACAACACAGCCAAGCTGATGGGCGAGAGAGCCCATCACATGTCTCCAAGAAAACACTCCTCCGCCAAATCCATGAACCAGCACTACACCAAATTGACCACTCCCATCCACATCTTGCTGCGTGGCACCGAAATTGGAAACATTCATGTCATCCTCTCGACACGCTTCTTCCAGAGTATCTTTGGAAAGAGGAGGAGAAGTAAGAGAACCATCTAGGAGAGGATCGTGCAAGGAAGAAGAATTGAACAGATTGCTGTAGCTCCTATGGTGGTAATGATTGAGTTTGTTTCTCGTGACCATGCTTAATATTTTCCTGTCAAGCTTCAACCTTCCTGCCATTGATTCTGGCATATTGAGCATAGAGTTGGCTTCAAGAGACACAGTTGAGGAAGCAGGTGTGCAAATCTTGTAATGCACAGTGAGCCCTCTGACTGTAACAAATAAGCTGTCAAGATCAGCGAGCAATCTCATTGGGAGCTCTCCTTCGTCGTGGGATGTTGACAAAGGCAGCTTTCGTCTTGCCTCGACATCAATCTTGGAGGCCTTTCCTACCAAAGGAATGGGAGATCGTGGGACTTTCTGGTAACCGGAGAAGACGCTTTTGCAAGAAAGAACCTGCAACAAAGCCAATAAGTTAAACCAAAAATAAAGCTTTCAACGGAAAGAAAGAAAAGCATAGCAGTAAACTCACTGCTTCAGGGTCCACTCTGTGATAAAAAAGTTTCCTCCTTGCTCTGCTACTAGTTCTATAAGCAACAACCGTATGACCAAGGGCAAAAACCACAGACGAAAGGAACAACACTGGCATCCCCCAAGACTTGTTGAGGTGGAGGCGTTGCCTTGACGGAGAGGACGAGGCTTCGGCGTTAAGTTGAGAATGTGCAGTGAAGACGCAAGCTTTTACTGAAAGAAGGATGATTGAAACAACAGAGCACAGAGACACAACTCCGAGGTAAGGACCGTGCGAGAGTGCAGGACCATCGGATAGTGAATAGACACCTGTTCATAAACAGAACAATTCTTTCAGATTAATAAGTAATATATGTACATAGAAGCTGCTGCAAATTTCAGAAAGAATGAACCGTACAGATTACAATGAAAGATCTGACGAGGGAGACGAGAGGAATATCAGTCAAAGAGCTCTTGAAACCGTATCGACTAAGATGCCCCTTAAAGCCGTAGCAAGTCAAGCAAGTAAAGCTTGAAAGCAAAAAACTCGGCACCAACACGTCGCCGATGGCTACAAGCACAGGCAACGACGAGATTAACAGCGACACCAACATCGCAACCATAAAGAACACCGTCCTTAAGCATCTTCTCGCTTTCTCTACGATAAACCACCCATTTTCCATTTTTCCCAAATCTTACGGCTCAAATTCAAATCCAATGCGTGTCTCGTAATTCGACTTCGGTCTCGGTTATTCCGAATCAAACCGTAGGAATCAGATCCTTTCTGACCTTAATCTATGTGGGTTGTTGAAACTATGGCGAGTAGAAACCAAAACGACCAATAAAACACCACAGCTTCGGAGGATTTCGTGACGAAGGTGGCGAGTTAACCATCTGCCGACGACGGATCGGCGGGGGAGAATGAGGAGGAAACAAACAGAAGCTCTCCTTCGTAGTGAGAAAGAAGAATTAAAAAACACGAGGAGACGCCAATGCTACGATTCTGAATGAAAATGGAGCTTAGAAAAGTATGAGAATCGCAGGAATGGCGAAATAGGGGGAAGGAGAAGAGAAAAAGGAGCAACTTTTGGATGATCCCGAAAACAAAAACCTCCGTTTTCTTCTGCTCCTTTTTTCTTTCTACAAACGTTTTTTTTTCTAAAGAGAAACATATATTATGGAATTACTAATGCTTAGATTTATGGAATGTTTTAATTAAAAAGTAAATATAAAAATTGTTTTGAATTGCAAGAAGATATATAACATAACTTAATGGTGGGTGGGAATTATTTGAAAAATACCATATTTAGGTTTTTCTAATTTAAGAAATACATTTTTTGTTTTTAATTTTAAAATTTACATTTTTTTATATATGATCTTTTGACTTGACTTAAATTAGAATGATATCTTTCAATAAATAAAAATTTGAATATGAGAATTGTTAATGTAATTTGTAAAGATAATTTAGTTAATAAATTCAGAAAAATATAATTTTTCAAAATAAAAATAAAATAAAATAAATGTAGAATTAAAAAATTTCTCCTTTTTTTAGAATGTTGATAAAAAAAAACAAGTAAAGTGACGGTTATACCCCTATAGACTAGTACAGTAACAGTGCTTCAGAAGACAACGGATAGCGGGAGGAACGAGGCTGTTTTATTTCGTAACCGTTAACAAAAAATAAAACTTTCAAACTTGGATTTCCTGAGCTTTTGTCGGGGACCACTTTTATTTACATAACTAGTCCCTATATTCTTCTTTTCTTTTGGAATAAGTCTATATAATATAGTGGACAAATAACAGTGAGGAATCGATTATCGCTTCTACCGTTTTTGACAATAATATGCAAAAGTAAATGTCACCAAACTGACATAGTAACAAGTCATACCGTACCTGGAAAAAATCTGTGTAATACGACTAAAATCTCTAGTTTCAAATAACATTTTTCTTACAACTCAATAGTTAATTTGTTAATATATAGGTAATGACGTTTCAAACATAGATAGATCAGTCAATCATTGTTATATAGTTGGTGGAAGAATGTTTGATGAAGTACGTAGTTGCTTCAAGTTTGTTGACCAGATCAGAGACAAAACACACAATTCAATGCAAGTGTGTAGATACAGAGTGGATAAAGAGAATAAACTAATTAAGAAACAACAGAAATTAAAGAAGAAAGATGATCACGTGCATGCATGGGTCCCAAAACAACAAAGCTGTTGTGCTCTTTCACGCTTTAAGAAACCTCGATCGAGATATGTAAAGCTGCTGCCACATCTAAAGCTGCTCGATATTTAATTATGTACACTTTCGTCTTTGCATCGACCTCTCCCTGTTTCCTAGCTCTTCGGCAAAAAAGTATACCATATGTTAAACTTTCCACGGGCTACACTTTAGTTCATCAACTACGTTAATCTCTCCAACAAGGCAACAAGAGATAGGAAACAGAAGACAGATACAAAAGTTATACACACAACCGAAATAAAGTTCAGGAAGCGAGATTGACCAATTACTCCATGGATGGGTAGGAGAGAAGACATACACACACATATATATACGATACACACAGATTAGTTAGTTATGAGAAGGGTAGGAAGAGACAGAATTGAAGATTTTTGCATTGTGTTCCTGACCAGTCGGTGGTGTTGTTGACTTTACTTTGTGGTCTGATGTTGTAACAAATATCTCAACTTATTCGTGTGTTTCAACACAGCAATTTAACATTGTTAAGTGATATTTTAACCACAATCTCTTTAGTTGAAAACTTTTAATAAGGAGCAATATAGCATACATTTTTATCAATAAAAAGATATGTATAATACTTCAAATCCAATTCCAAACAGCTTTGCAGGTGGTAAAGTCTTGCTGTACCTAAATTGTGTCTTCTAAAACTAGCTACATCGATTATTCTATAATTTTCTAACCGAATTAATTTTTACCAATCATGATCAAATCATTCTAAAAAATTAAATTTATTTATATTGACCGATAATTTTATGCATATAGTTCAAAAAATACTTGGATCGTATTTAAATAAATTGATATACAAAACTCATGTTTTCTCCAAGAATCTCTCTTTTACACCGTTATTATTCCTTTTATCATCTACACTTTGGGTTTATGGTTTCATGATGTACCCTCTTAGCAACTATATTCATCCAGAAGCAGGGTCATCCAGAAGCAGGGTCATCCAGAAGCAGGGTCGGCCACAGAGTCGGCCATTAGTTTAACTAGGCTGCAAGTAAAAAAAAGGCTATTAATATAATATTAACAAGATTTGAACCAATAAATTTGATGAAAAAAAATATTTGTATTTAACATTATGATAAGAATATTTTAAAATGAGAATCGATTTTTTTATATCATTACCAAGTACCGCAAACACTAACTTATCTTGCTTGGCTTCAAGCCCGGCCATGTCTAGAAGCTCTCGGAGATAAGCTCTTTGCAACTCTCACCCCAAGATTTATCGGTCCTTTTGCAATTTTGGGGATTTGAAGTTTATATTGTTTTATGTGATGACTCAACTTTGGGGTATGTTGGAGGTGGGCTACGCCATCTAACAAACCCGAGCTCGGCCTAGTGCAAGCTCTGCCCAATGCAAACTCTGCCTATTATGTTGAAAGCCCAATACCAAAAGAGTGAGTGCGCTTTGATCGAGGAGCTGTCGCACAGTTCATAGATCCGTCCGATCTCACCAACTATCAAAAACGACGGTGAGCTTCCCAATATCAATATTAAATAGCATTTATATGTATTTATGGCAAGTAATGATTACTGCGTTGAAGATTAGACGAATTATGAATATAAAGAAGAGAATCGTGCCATAATTATGGAAAGACAAATTTAATAGCTCGGACTTGTAATAAAACATAAATTGTTTGTGACCGATCTCAATAATACGATATTCACAATCTCTCATTCTCTCTTGTTCTCTATTATTGTCTGTTTGATCCTACAAATACCAAAAGTTGATCTTCCGCATTTTTATCCGGTAATTTGAAAAACAGGATAGTGTAGTGATTTAAGTTCTCTTCGGAGGCTTTGCAAACGAGGTGATTAAAAACTGATCTATAAGTTGAAAAGGAATAAGCCATGACATGATTTTAATTAATGTCTGTAATTAATTAAGATTATGTAAATGTAAAAGTAAATAAAAATAGTAGAATCCAAGCTTTAAATTCTGGCTTGTAATATGTAACTCCCACGTGGAAATACTGGCGTGTTTTGCATGTTATATAAATATCCAAACAACACTTTCCGTTATTTTTTGTTTCTATTCTCTTTTCGGTTATATAATTTCGCATTAAAGTTATATATACTTTTTACTTTATTGCCGTTTCCACTTATTGACAAAATGATCACAAAACCTTTTTTCTTAAGTCAACATTTCAATTAATTCTTACCTTTATTTCAAATGCAATTTACATTTCAAATTATCTGATAGTTTTTCCAACTCTTATTCCACTTCAAACTTGGGATGGTCCTTTTGATAATAAGTTTTAGTTTAGTTGTTTATTTCTGGTTATTTTTATATATTCGTTAATTATTTATTTACTAAATATAAATTATATATATATCTATAATTTCTCTTATTTAAAATAATTTTTCTGAAATTTTAAATATTGATTATAAATTTAAAATCGGATTATATAAAAATTTAAACTATTTTTATATTGGACAAACAAGATTTTTTAATAGGTAAAAAACTGTAAATGTAATAAATATTAAATTAAACTAAAATTTTCTTTTATATTTTGTTTGACTAATTTTTAAAATATATAATATTTTGTTTTTATTGTGTTTGTGTTTTATGTCAAAATATTAGAAATTTACATATATGATATTGTATATTGTTAAATATTTGGTTAATGACAGTTTTCGTAAAAATTTTAATAAATTATATTTTATGTAATATTTATTTTAAAATATTCTTATAGTATGATACATTATATTTGTAAATCATGAAAATAATGTTTATTTGTTAAAATGTTTTTCAATTAATATATTAGGGGTATGTTTTGTTAGTAGGAATAAGAGAATTAGTTAAGAGTATGGTTTGTGTATAATGTTTTATATTGTCAATTTTTTATCTTTATAAGATACATACTATTTAATTATTTGGTATATATTTTATCTTGAATCAGATTTTGGACATCCTCGTTCAAATCTCATCTTATATTTTAGTATATATTTTATCTTGAAAACTTATATCATATGAGAATATATAACATAAAAATTCGAAACGTCGGAACCGGACTAGATAAAAATGTTGTCCGCCCCTAAATCTAACTATTTGAAATACAAATGTTTTTAAAGACATTTTTAGACAATAATTGTGACAAAAAGACAATAATTGTGACAAAAAGACAATAATTTGATAAAACGGTTCGTATTTAAGAGGCCGATATATGAGCAATACTTATGACACTGTGGCTGGATACTTCACACCTATCTATCTTCTCTTCAAAAAAAATAAATGTATAAATAACTTACTTTTACATACTTTGCAATAATTATAAACCAATAATAATTTAAATATATTCAGTCAATGATTTTTGAAAATTACAATTAATTATTCAAAAGTGCATAAAAACCTATTGTATTAATTTTGTGAAACAACTAAAACATCAATTTATAAAGAAAAGAAAGATTACTATATACAAAAAATTGGTATAAATCTATGGAAAAAGATATTGTTTAATCATTTCTATTACATTTGGATGAATCAAGTTGTGTAAATAAATGAATACTAGATTTATACGCACATCATGCATCCGAAAAAATATTCATAAAATATATAATATTATTTATTAATAAACATAAATTAAATATTTATATAATTTTAACTTTGATTTAAAATTATTTAAATATTTATTTTTGTATATCTAAATTAAAAAAAAATATTTTTATGAATTTAGTAATATTTTTTGGTTAGTTTAATAAAATATATTAATTATTTAATTAAATTAATAACAATGATATATATTATAATTATTATAATAAAATGACATGTCAACATGTTATTAGAATAAATTTATTTTGTTAATATATTTCTCCAATAATATATTAGAGTTATATTGAAAAACGTAACTTTTTTCTAAATTAAGTTTGATTAACAAAAGTAAATAAGAAACATTCGAACAAAAAACAGCATCTCCAGCATAAATCGTCATTAATTACAAGAAAGGAAAATGACACAGAACCCAAAATATAAGAGGTGAAAAAAGGTAGATGATTAGTTACCAAAATCGAAAAAGAACATCTATGTTCAATCATATACCAATTGAAAAAATTAACCACAAATTACTTGTTGAAATTTCCCCAATAAACAATGTGTTAGGTCTTTCTTTTTTCCTTTATTTCATGGCCACCAAACAGTCAATCAGTTTACTTACAATTACAAACACTTAAAAAAAAACATTTCTTTCTAATAAAAAAGCTTCTATTTTAAAATGAATATTTAATTGTTATCTTTAAACCCTTCTCCATCCCGCTCATTCAGTCCCTTTGCATAAAAACGAATTGAGTATTCATTTACTCTCGATCTGCCTAAATCTCCTTTTTTTTTGTGTTTGAAGAGCGTCTTTACCCACAAACAAAGAAAAGGGTTTACTTTTTTTTTGTTTGAAGAAGAAGAATTTTCTGGAGCGTAGTAAGTTCCCATTCGCAGTCTGTCTTCATCTTCTCCGTTTTAGATATTTTGTTTTTGTTGTTCCGATGGGGTTTTTGGGAGGGTAGTGAAACTTTTGGTTATGCGAATTGAATCCTTTTCTTATGAACGAATCGAAGGGTTTTCTTTGATTTTTTTGGGAGATCTTGCAGCTCTAAATCATGGGGCTGCTTCTTTTCCTCAGAAAATGTGTTGGATACTTCTGAGACCAAGTCTGATGTAGTTCCTCTTACCGATTTCTAATGGATAATACATATATAAAACCCATGAAAGAATGAAAGAAAATTTAAAGATTTCTCGAATTTCCAAGTTATGCCCTTAGTCGCTCAATTTTGTTGCTCTAAAAATGTAGCAACTTTTCATTTTCCGTTTAGTTTTTCTTTCAAGGGTTGAGGCCTTGAGGGTTTTTCTGCACTACAGTTTTTTTCTTTCAAAAACTTCTGATTCACCTTTGAATCTGACTTAACTTTGAATAAAAATTGAAACTTTGGAACTTGAATACATTGTCTTTGGGTTTCCTGGAAAAGATTGCAAAGAAAAAGTCTCTGTAAGAATTATGTGGTGCGGTTCAGGGTTGAATTACGAATGATCATCGTGTCTCATGAACTTCCTTTTAGGGCTAAACAATTTCCTCGAACATCTTATATGATTACATACTAGTTTTCTGTTTTCGCTGGAGATAGATCTCTCTGTTGCGACCTTTCTTAGCATACATTGATCTTTGACTTCAATTTTACAGATCACTAAATGATGATGTAAAGCTAAGACCCAATCGTCAAAAAAGGTTGGATCGGGTTTTCAATCATGGGAAAAGAGAATGATGTTTATGGAAACTCTATACAGCTCCGTGGTCGCCCTCTAACTCGTGCTCTTGCATCTGCTCTTCGTGCTTCCTCTAGATTGATAACATCTTCGGAAGTGGCTGTTACAACACAGAACCAGGGACGGGGTCTCAGAGCAAACAGCAAACGAACAGCCTTGGACGAGAAGAGATCCAATGCACCTAAGAAGCGAATTGTTCTTAAGAATATCACAAATGTTACCTGCGATAGTTTTTACAGAAGTTGCTTCAATGCAGCTCAAATTCAGGTTGTTACATTATGCTTGCTAGTGTCTATGAAAAGAAGTATGTTTTTTTCCTTGAAAATTATTGGTTTCATACAGGTGGAGAACATCAAGCAGGTAAAGAGGGGACGGGCAACTTCTTCCAAGGTGGTATCTTCTTTGGCCACTTCAGAAGTTACATATGCAAAGGTAGAAGATGTATCAAATTCAGCAGGAGTAAGCAAAGGTAGGACTTGTACAAACACAAACCAAGAAGCATCTTATAGCTTTATCGAGAAGCCGAGTCCCAGGTTACCTCCAAGACCTCCTGGGAAATCAACTTCTACAGGTGAATCTTACAAGTGGTCACTCACTGTTGTGTGAGTGATTTATAACATTTTGTGATGCTTTTTTTCCTCTCTTGCAAATGGTTTACAGTTGAGCGAAGGTGTGTTGGAGGACGTTCCTCTGGGGCAAGTAGCTCGAAATTCATTGACATTGATTCCGATGACAAGGATCCTCTACTTTGTAGCCTTTATGCTCGTGACATCTACTACAACCTGCGTGTTGCTGAGGTAATAATCCCCAGGATTTTGATGTCTTACGATGATACATTTGAGGCATAGATTCCTTACGACTTGTGTCTACTTTGCAGCTTACGCGCAGACCATTTCCTGATTTTATGGAGAGAACACAAAGAGATGTGACGGAGACAATGCGTGGAATTCTGGTCGATTGGCTTGTAGAGGTTAATATTAGTTCCAATTTTTGGTTGCTAATTTTGAAGTTTGTTTATCTGCTTCTCATATGTCAAAATTGTTAGGTCTCAGAGGAATACACACTTGTACCTGACACTCTCTACCTCACAGTGTATCTCATAGACTGGTTTCTTCATGGAAACTACATGGAAAGACCGAGACTTCAATTGCTAGGCATCACTTGTATGCTCATTGCTTCGTAAGCTCCTCATCACCTAATAATCTCTCAGACTAAGAAAATCAAACAATTTTGACCTAGAAAGAGGTAATCTTACAGGAAGTACGAGGAAATCTGTGCGCCGCGCATCGAGGAGTTCTGCTTCATCACGGATAACACTTACACAAGAGATCAGGTCCTGGAAATGGAGAGCCAAGTACTCAAGCATTTTAGCTTTCAAATTTACGCTCCCACTTCAAAAACATTCCTCAGGTAATCTCACTAGTTGGTGAAAATGATGCAAATTTTTTAAGTCTTTAGTGAAATTCGTTCAAATTTTACATTTTTTTGCAGGAGATTTCTCCGAGCAGCTCAAGCTTCTCACCTGGTAATGCGTTCCCGTCTCTTTCTTTTCTAGATGTGTATCTATGTAAAAAATTGAGCAGAAAGATTGAAACTTTTTGGTACATTGAGTAATGTCAGCAGAACCCTAATCTCGAAGTCGAGTTTCTGGCAAATTATCTGTCCGAATTGACGTTACTAGACTATCAGTTCTTGAAGTTCATTCCTTCGATCATCGCTGCTTCGGCTGTATTTCTTGCCAAGTGGACATTGAACCAATCAAGCCACCCTTGGGTCTGTAGTAATACCATTGTCGCTATCCTTCTTCGTCAAGACACAGATCCACGAATCTCACTCTCGACTTTTATTATTTGTTTGTCCAGAATCAAACTCTTGAGCATTACACAACGTACAAAGCCTCTGATCTCAAAGCATCTGTTCACGCTTTGCAAGATCTGCAGCTTAATACCAAAGGATGCCCCTTAAACTCTATACGCATGAAGTATCGGCAGGACAAGGTTAAATCAGTTCAATCTCAACCGAATGAAGATATCTGGTTTGATTTGGTTCGGTTTGATTTAACCAAACGCATTGACGTTAACGGCTTTTTTTATCTTAACATTTTTACAGTTCAAATCCGTGGCGGCTTTGACTTCTCCAAAGCTACCTGACAACCTATTCTGAGAAGAGAGACTAAACCGAGCGGTTCATCTCCTAACCGTTCTGTAACTTTTCTGATTGTCTCATGCATCTGTCAAATAAAAAGTAATCTTTCCACGGTCGGTTTATTACGGTTTAGTTTAGATTGGTTTGGTTTGTACATAATTTCTCCTGTCTTTTTTTTTATTAGGCAAGTTCAGCTACGAAATAGTTTATTTTCTTTGTTTAATTGGTTTAAACAATATGACAGAGAGACAGTGCATTATCCGACGGAGGAATATGACTCACATATTATTATGTGTCAAGATTGTTTTGTTTTACATGAAAATCTTAAAATAATATCAATTTCTTCTTCTACATTGCTCTTGTGTCGCTCTGCTTGAGAGAGAGAGATAGAGAATGGCCGTCGCAACTTCAAGTTTGATATCGCCATGGCAAGCCACCCTTCAGCACTATAATAATAGGTTTTATCTCAAAGATTATCCGTTGCCTTGTCACTCCATTCCTTTTTGCAACAATTTTAATTTCAAAAGACGTATTTTTCCTCCTTCTTCTTCTTCCAAGTTTAGCGACCATGTCGTTACCGATTCTTCCTCCTCCAAGCTTTCTCCCACTAAAACCCATTTCTCAATCTCTGGTAAACGCCTCTAATTTTCAGTTTAATTTCACTTTCTCTACTTATGGAATCTTTTGGCTTCCAGAAAGACAAGTCGCTGTAGAAATGGGTTTACATTTATTGAAAATTGCTTGAGGATGTATCTGTAGTCACATGAAGATAATGAGTGTAATGTCAAACCCGTGGTTAGTTATGTCTAGTGTTCTGGAAGGATTCTCCAGCTAAACAAAATTTGTATCAAGCGGAAGCTCGTGTTTGTGTTTTAAAGCTGGATTAGTTTGATTGTGTAATGAATCATTTATCTGAATGGGACAGTGAGATTTTTAAGATCTTCTTTTTGAATTGCTTGTAGGGTGTGGATGCTCTTGGATTCAAGGCAATTCAATGGTTCAAGGTTCAGCGAAAGGCAATGGGACGTTGAAGAAATGCACGGCCTTACCAACGAAAACAGTGGATGTCTCTTCAGTGTCAGATCTTTTTGAATTCATATGCTCGGGTCCTCTCGTAGACAAGATTGGTATTACTCCTGAAAGAGTTGGCCAGTCCATTGACAAATGGTTACTGTATGGCTCACAGCTCTGCAGACTGTTTCAACTTAATGAGCTTAAGCTCACAATTCCTCAGAAAGCTAGGCTGTACCACTACTATATACCAGTCTTCATTTGGTGCGAAGATCAAATTGCTCTGCATTATTCCAAGTTTAAAGATGGAGTTGATGTACCTCCAGTAGTGGTACTTACTTCTTTTTTTTTGATGAATATCGCATATAAATGATAATGTGTGGATGAAGACTCTGATAATGTTTTTTGAAAAAAATGCAGATTGGATTTAGTGCGCCTCAAGGATGTGGAAAGACTACACTTGTGTTTGCTCTTGATTATCTTTTTAAAACTACAAAAAGGTACCTTACCCCACTGCAACTTACTTCATTTAATACGTGTGATTCTTACACTACCAAAGCATTATCTCAGGAAGTCGGCGACCATATCCATAGACGATTTTTACTTGACTGCAGAAGGTCAGGTAATATATATTTTAAATTTTACTAGCAGCCTCGGTTGTGTCTGGGTGTTCTCTTCTCCAATTTCTCAGCTTTTGTTGTGTTTCTTAGGCTAAATTGAGGGATGAGAATCCAGGGAATGCACTTCTAGAGGTAAATTCATCTTCAAATTCTCAACATTCTTCGTTAGTTTTGAGAATATCTCTTCATGGTTTCATGTTTGTTTCCAGTATCGCGGAAATGCAGGAAGCCATGATCTTCCATTCTCTGTTGAAACGCTAGAAAGCCTGACTAGACTGACTAAGGAAGGTTAGTTTCATCAACTAAGGAAAGTTAGTATTCTTGGTTGCTATTACCTTATTTACCATGTGAGTTTTTTGGTTATTTACAGGCATGAAGATGAAGGTTCCTCGGTATGATAAGGTGAGTCACAGGTTGTTTTATATTCTCTGTTTTGTCGTGGTAAGAAAACAGAGGAATTAGTTCTTAACTTCTTGATATATTCTTGTTTGGGTGCAGTCAGCCTATAGTGGGAGAGGTGACAGGGCCGACTCAGCAACATGGCCTGAAGTTGAAGGACCTCTAACGGTATACTTATCTTCTAAAAATGTTTCGGTTCAAGGTTTAAAAGGATGTCATTCCATTAGAAAACAAAAGACAAACAAAACAAAAATGGGTCAATTTCTCTCCAGGTGATTCTCTTTGAGGGATGGATGCTTGGTTTTAAACCTCTTGCAGCTGAAGTTGTTAAGGCAGTGGATCCGCAGGTTATCTCAGTTCCCTTATAAAAAAACTATTTAGTAATATAAGTAACGAAAAACTGTGTTATCTTTCTACAGCTGGAGATTGTGAATAAGAATCTTGAAGCGTATTACAGCGCATGGGACAAGTACATCGATGCTTGGGTGGTCATCAAAATCAAGGACCCAAGTTATGTATACCAGTGGCGTCTTCAGGTTTGTAAATCTACTAACAAAACAATAAACAAAACAGGGGTTTTTTGGTTGTACGAACTTGATTTTGTGCTTTGGTTTTGGACAGGCTGAAATAGCCATGAGGCAGGCTGGCAAACCCGGGATGTCGGATGAGGAGGTATTGATACGTTTTGAATGTTTAAGGAGTAAGTAAGTGATGATTGTTGTTTTGAATGTGTTGAATAATCTGTTTAGGTGAATGACTTTGTGTCCCGGTATTTGCCGGCATATAAGGCCTATCTTCCGACTCTTTACGCTGAAGGACCAAGCGGGTCGGACCCAGACCGTGTCCTTGCCATAGATATTGATGAACAAAGGAACCCGATACTCGCAAACTAATCTCTTCTTGTCTCCTTTGTCTTTGTATGTCAAACAGATTAAACACTCTGTAATTATTATTATTATTTTTCAAATTACATTTTATTTTAATTTTTCAGCATATTTCGGTTCAAAAATTCATTCCTGACTATATTTATACATTTGTAATCACATTTTTGAAACCAATAACCTATAATGTTTATTGAATGATATCTTTTCGTAAAATACTAGGATAGTATCCATACGTTACAATAATTATAGAGAGGAATCATTCTAGCTTTAGTTAAAAACCATTTATATAAATATCTAATTTGTAGGGGAAGAGTAAGTGTTTTAATGTTTTTACCACCTCTACTTTCGTCCCAGAAGTGTGAAGGTCGATTCCACCGGCTCTCGCAGAAATGTGTTAAATCTTCTTATAAAAATATTAGACTATTGAGTCGGTACGTTGTGATCCCGTGCAAAAAAAAATCTAAATTATAGAATTCTATAAGTAAATGAACCAGTTATGATTAAATAAAAATTAAATCGTGTGTGATTATCATCGATTGTTTGTGGTAATGAAACAAACCATTATCTAATAAAAATGAGTTGGTTCAAAAATAAATCAATCATCAATCGAACTGAACCATTTTATTTAAAATTAAATAGTAATATGTGATTACAACAAATATGATTCCAAAAATAACATCGATTGTTTAAATTTCTAATAATAACACAAATTTAAAATTAAATATATTAAAACTTTATTTTAATAGAAAAATCATAAATTAGAAAAAATAAATGCAAATATAATGTTTTAAGTTTGTGGATAATTTATTTAGAGTAATAAATATTTTTATATAATTATTTGTATTTGTGTTATTTTTAAAAATTTAATTTTAGAATCTAAATTTGAAATAAAAACTTAAAAAATGTTATTTTAAATTATTACTAATTACTCATATAATAACCTTTTATAATGGTAAAACGCAGCAGAAATAAATTTTCCATTTTTAGTCTTTTACCACCCTTCTTCTTCTCAAAACTAAAATAAATAATAATTTATTCCGAGAAGTCTGCTTCATCCGGAATAAACTGTTTTTCCTACCAAAGCAGACTTTTCGGAAAAGTCTGCTTCATCCGGAATAAACTGTTTTTCCTACCAAAGCAGACTTTTCGGAGAAGTCTGCTTTGATAACAAAAAAACACGCAGGGACTGAAACGTAATTGACATTTCGACATTATTTTTTAGACAAAAGGAGTGTTCAGTAATTTCTCCACCCTCAAAAGTTAGTTTTGCAAAAATGTTTTCATGTGGGTTAGACTTGCATTTGGAGTCAAGTTTTATGTTATTTTTAGCAATTCCCCCGAAAAAATTATATAAAGATTGACCGTTGCAAAATAATAAGAACACCAACAATCATGTTTTCAAAAGATAGTTATAATTGTGACATATACAAAAATGAAAAGAGTCACAATATATAGAACATAGTTTTATATGGTAAAATTATATCATGATTGTGAAACAAAAATATTGCAATCCAACGATGAAAAAACAAATTTATTCAAATTTTGTAAATGTTAAACGAAATTTCGAACTTGAATTGTAAAAAACAAATTCAGTAAACCAAGAAAAAAGAGAGTAAAACCCACATTTAAATATTCACCTCAGATAAGTTTTGAGTTTTAGAAAAAAATACTTTATCATTAAGATAAAAAGAGAAGTCAATCTTTTATTATATAACTCATCTCTGATAAGCTTGAGTCCTGCCATTAACGCACTTCAAGATAGGCTGAGAGAGAACAAAGTCTGGGTACATTTCTCCTCATAAGCTCTATCACGGATTATGTTTCTGTTGGGTACATTTCTCCTCATAAGCTCTATCATGGATATTATGTTTCTGTTGGGTTTGAAACTTGTGTGTTGTGCAGTTAGCAATGCTGATGGACGAAGCTGAAGTTCTGGAAGCACAGACACTCAAGGGAGCAGACACGAGCAGCAGACAATCTCGTCTGGCTCAAGGTTCTGGCAGCCGAAGCAGAAGAGGATCTTAGAGATCTCCGAGTAAAGGCATATGTATCATATTCCTTTATAATTGTAACATATTCAGAAATCTGTTTCCTTACCCATAACAATATAACAGTAACATTATTGGGTTTTCTGTTATGAAAAATGAGGATACATTGATTTCGTCCAATACCAGTCAGGAATAAGAAAACTTGACAATGGCACCAGGATAAAGGAGGTCCCTCGTAGCAGTCAATAATAAGGAAAGAGTCAAATATCAAATATATATGGGAACAACAAACAGTAGGAATCCATATTTTATTTGCAGCAGATAAAAGTCAATAATGATAATCGTTGATACGTGTTCCTGTCTATGTAATCTTACACTCTTTGATCACAGTCTGACCCTAGACCATCACAGCTTCTGCTAAGATAACTCAACCTGTCAGCTCCTCCATTTGGCCCTGTTACCGGATTCACAATTCGATATTTAGAATCACTTTCTACAAAATACAAAGGATTCTTTTATATCTGGCATGTTAATAGACTGACCCGAGCAATGTACGGTTCCGCATCAGTGCGTTTGAGGAAATGCATAGAGTGACGAGCAAAATTTGTTGTTTTGTCATTCAGCACTATTCCTTGGTCAATATCATCCAGAACTCTTACCTTTATGTAAGGATCTTTTGGAGGCACCATATCCTTGATTAGAAATGGATCCAAATCCACCAAATAAGAAAGAAAAAAAATTCAGTTACTTAAACGATAATGACATCAGGAAGACTGGGTGGTGGAAAGAGGACTTACGACATTCAACTCGATTCCTACTTTTCCCATGTACGATTTTAGAGCTACTGAATGGTTCTTGAAGTACTCTTTCTCTAATGTCGTGAGCTTCTCCTGGATTTCGGAGGGAAGTTCGAGAAGTTCAAGTCCTACTCTCCATGCCAAATCACGCACAGTTTCTGCTCGGTTGTACCTGCATAGTGACACCATTTTCAGCCATCTATATTTACAAACTATGTGTCATGATTGTGTACTTGTTACCGACTAGTGGTTCTCACACATAAGCCATAAGACATCGCTTGTTCCGTATCAAAGAAAGGTGATGAATAAGTGCTCCATAGTGATCTGCGTTTCTGTTATTCTGAACATCCAAATCCTCTTGTTGCATTTTCCTGTACGTGGAAAGATCAAACATGATTAACTCGTTTGTTTCTGATGGTTTGGCGAAATGCTTCAGCAGTGTTGATTTTGTCCACACAAAAACAATCAAGGGGAAATACCTCATCAAGGACTGAATAAGATGGTGATTCTGGTCGCATTCTTCGATTGTCTCATCAAAGAGCTTACTCTGTTAGAAGCACAGGATATTAAACTAACTAAAAGAACAAGGGTAAGATGAAAACAAAACAAAACAAACAACAAGCATCTCTTATCAGCGTCTAATATATTGCCCAAAATATAAAACCCTTAGTTTACACAATATTTGCAGAAACACATGACTGAGAATAGAAATGGCCTACAAAAATTGAGAGATTTGATGCAACTTACGTTAAAAGGTTTGAGCTGACCCTTGTCTCCACTGGCAAAATCTTTAACCAGCTGATACCCTTTTCTCCCGTACATGGCGGATCTCTTGTTCAATTTGTGAAACAAGACATTAATCTATACGAGCAATTCATCAAACATGTGGCATGCGAATGAAGAAATTCATTACTCAAACAAAAACCCTGCATCTAATCAAACATACAGCTATAGAGTAATGTCAAGGGATTGGATCTGCACCGTAACTAATGAGCCGACTAAATTTAAGTTTTAGTTGAAAGGGACTGAGAATTTTTTGGGGCGGGAATCAATATTCTAGAGGCAGATGAGATCAACTCCGCGTGTTTTTTATGAGGTTACTTTCTCCTAATTTATTAGTTTCGTCCACTAAAATAATCCATACAACTTTATTTTCTTCCCGTTTTACTTTATTGGTAAAGTAAAGCCTTCCATTTGGCTGGTTCGATATTCTAATTTAACAAATGGCTATAATAGCATTATTTCAAGTATTTATTTTAAATATAGCATTGATTTAAATTTCTAAAAATTAGCACAAATTTAATATTAAAATAATTAAAATTTTATTTTTAATAAAAAAAATTTAAATTCTAAATTGAAAAAAGTGAACTCAAACATTATGTTTTAATTTTATATATATTTTATTTAAGGTAAATAATTATTTTTACATAATAATTTATGCTATTTTGGAAATTTTAGTTTTATTGTGATAAATTTGGAAGATAAACTTAAAATGGTGCTATTTTAAGGTATTACTTAATTTAAAATTAAGAAACCAATTTACTTTGTATGATTTGGATTTTAAATATTACAAATATGAGTTTTATGGGGTTTATAAACATTATTCACTTTCCAATTTTTTTTTAATTCAGAGTTTTGGTCTAAATTTTCAGTTTTTTAGTTAATTAGATCAGCTTTCGATCGATAATTCAGTATTGAAAAAAGTTAACCAAAAAAAGAATTTTTTTTATTTGATTCAATTATTTTATCGGTTTATTCGGTTCAATTGTTACCGTATAAAAATATTTTGAATTAAACTGAATTAAAAATTATTTTTGATTTAATTACATAAAAATTAAATGTAACCAGTTTAATGATGTGTATTTTGATTTTTCAAATTATTTTGGTTCGATTTTTTGATCTAATTCGATTTTTCAGTCTAATTCGGTTAATTCGGTTATTCATATCAATTCGGTCCAAAAAACCTATGTTTGTCTACTTATTCAACCAAAAATATATCCTTGGACATGAAATTGAGTTCTGAAATCCACATTGCAAACGATATGCCTAAAATTCTCTCAAATTATAAAACATTCATATTAAACCACTATAAATTTTTAATAAATACCTACGAACAATACTTAATTCACTTGAACTTTACTCAGTTCTATTCATGTGCGAAAAAAGCCATAAAACATTTGAATTAAATCGATTTCATATTGCATTTGATAATTTTTTTAATTGATTCCGAGTTTCCATGATTCATAACGCCATCAAATATATCTTAATTTCAAAAAGTTTAAGAGCATATTGATTTTAATTTTTACCAACAATCTATGGTTAACAATATATCAATGTCATAAACAATATAGGGATATTACTCACTATGAGCAATTGACTAAAATAGCATCATTTCAAGTTTTTGTTCCAAATATAGCATTAGTGATTTAAATTTCCAAAAATAGCATAAATTTAATACTAAAATAATTGAAAACTTATTCCTAATGAAAAAAAATTAAATCCTACATTAGAAAAAGTGAACCCAAACATTATGTTTTAATTTTATATATATTTTATTTAAGGTAAATAATTATTTTTACATAATAATTTATGCTATTTTGGAAATTTTAGTTTTAGTGTGCTAAATTTGGAAAATAAACTTAAAATAGTGCTATTTTATGGTATACTCACTAGCAGTAACATAGAGAAGTCGAGCAAAAACATATTCCACTATGAATCATTAACTACATCGATATTCAAACAAAAAACAAAGGGGAAAAACAACAAGTTAATGAACACTAGAGATTCACGATACTTTACCTTTCTCCAAAGTGAATAATGACCAAAACAAATACCAAAATTTTGGATTCTCGTGAGAAAAGTTCGAACCAAAAATTACGAAAACGAGGACTAGATTTAGAGAAATCGGAGTTATATGAAAGATCTGTCATAGAGACAAATAAGAAGAGAAGATACCGAAGAAATATTCCAGAAATTAGGGTTTGCAAACCTGCCTAGTAAAAAGGATATCCGCAGGGAAGAAGATCAAAACAGAAGAAAAAAAGAAACAGAAGAGAAGAACCGAAAGAAAAGAAGAAACAGAAGAGAAAAACCGAAAGAAAAGAAAAAGAAGAACAAAGTCGCATGAAGAAGAAAAAAATCGCATGGAAAAGAAAAAAGTCGAAAACTCAAAAGCATTATAAAAAATTAGGAGTGCGATTTTCGGTTTCAAAAAACCGATCGATTTTTTATTTTCGAACCAAACCAAATTATAAATCGAATAGAATTAATTATTTAACCGATAATTGAATATATTTAAAATAAAATCGAAACCAAAATTCTTGGTTCGACCGATTCCGTTTACCCCAAAAACTCAGTCCTACTTTAGACTGCGAACACTGGAAAAAATCAGCCGAAGAATAAGTACAAGGAAGAAGACAAATTAGCCTTTCTCGTGATTGTCTGCGAAGCTTTTTCAATTCGGGTAAAGCCTTCACTACTCTTACTTGCGATTGATTCTTTTTCTAACCCAGTTTTTTTTTTGGGTTCTTCATCAAGATCCGAATTTGATGGATTTGAAAGACTCAAAATTTACTTAAAAGTGCGTTTTTTAGTTCTCAGAATTTTGGCCAAATTCTATGTTTCCTTACTGCTGACATAATCCCTCTAAGGGTTTCTTCTTCATTTATAAAATCGAGTATTCTCTTCGAATCGCAAAGCTAAGAAAGCTAGTTGATTTTCTCATGGTAACAGGTGGATTTTCAGTATTTTTCTGAAGACATTGCTTTTGATTGGGCTGTGTTGAATTGGGATATTTGGCATTGGTGAAGCTAGTGGAGAAAATTTTTCTGAGAATTGGGAAGGTCTAGTTGCGGTTTTGTGCTCCTCGCTCTTCTACTTGGATTTTTAGATGGATGTTTCTTCCATTGGACGCAATAAAAGGCAAACTGATCAAGATCCTTTGTTAATGGAGCACCAAACCCACAATAACCCTGATCACATAGTTGACATCACAAGCAATGACGAGGACTCTTCATCTACATCTTCTATCGATGACCTAACTCCTGAGGTTAACTGGCATCAAGTTGAAGAGAGAATATCATCAAATGCTCCTCCTCAGCAAAGAGCAACTTCTTCTAGTAGAGGAGATGACGGGAATGGTCGCCTTAGTAGCAGTAGGAGTCCACTGAACTCTGGCCTTTGGATTTCAGTTGAGTTAGTTGTCACTGTAGCTCAGATTGTTGCAGCCGTAGTAGTTATGGTTGTGGCTAAAGATGAACATCCAGAAGCGCCATTGTTTACATGGGTTATTGGATATACCTCTGGCTGTATAGCCACTCTCCCTGTTCTTTATTGGCGTTTTCGCACCTATAACCCGGCTACAGGGCAAGATTCTTCTCAACGTGGTAGCTCTTCTCAAGGAAATCATGACTCTTCAGAGTCCACTGCATATACAGCTGTTTCAGTGGCTCAAGCATCAGACGAAGAAAACAACACCGACATGAGAGCAGCGCCTAGAAACAATCAAATTGGGGAGAGCTTAAGAACAAGGTAAATTGAACTTTTTTAGTCTTATATCAAAATCAAACTTGATCATTGTTTACGATTTGCAGACTCAATGGCCTGGTGGACCACATCAAAATGGCGATTGATTGTTTCTTTGCGGTGTGGTTTGTTGTGGGGAATGTATGGATATTTGGAGGTCATTCATCTCCTTCTGATTCTCCTAAACTTTACAGGTGCACACCCTTGACTTCTTCGACTCTTATGTCCCAAATAGAACTCATAACGGTCTGTTTTGTTGTTTGGTTGGGCCTTGCAGGTTATGTATAGCGTTCCTTACATTCAGTTGCATTGGATATGCAATGCCGTTCATACTATGCGCAACCATCTGTTGTTGTTTGCCTTGCTTAATATCTGTTCTCGGGTTTCGAGAAAACTTCTCACAAACTAGAGGAGCCACCTTGGAGGCCATCAACGCACTGCCTCTCTACAAGTTCAAATCAAAAAGTAGGAACGATTTGGAATTCTCAGAGGAAGGTGAAGGTGGATTTCTTCTATTGGGATCTGAGAAGAAGCGTCAAATATCAGGCGAAGATGCCGTAAGTAAACACAACTCAGATCTTTTAAGTTGCATCCGAATTAGTGGGGACTGTGCCTATCTTCAACTGTTGATTATGTCTGCAATTTTTTGGATTGCAGAGCTGTTGCATCTGCTTGGCCAGATATGGAGACGAAGAACAAGTTAGAGAGCTGCCATGTCAACATGTCTTTCATGTAGACTGTGTAGACAAATGGCTTAAAATGAATGCGACTTGTCCTCTTTGTAAAAGTGAGGTAGGAGAAAGCACAGACAGAAGCTGAGACCTTTCACTTCAAATCCCATAGAGCTTGATTGTGCTGTGTACAGACATGAGTCTTGTATAGTTAAGATATTTTCTTCATTTTGTTTGTTCAAGAGTTGTAATCTTTTCATATCAATAAATTGACCAAATAGTAGCACTACAGTACTTACGAAAAAGATGCAACACCACCCAAAGGGAGGATCATTAAATCAAAATTTTCCAGAGATGTCAAGAGGATTAAACAGACAATGTAATGGGCAAAATAAAACAACATAACAAAAAAAGAAGCTCTAAACATGTTGTCGAGAGGACCCCCTGTGGCATTTGTTCCGCAAACTTGAAATCCAGCCTTATATAGAAAACAAACAATTATACACATCTGCCATGTTACAGCTCCAAACATTTCTTGATCCACACCTCTGCCAAAGATTCATTAAATCTCAAGTTTGATTCGTGCCGTGCCTTTTGTAAATTATCCCCTACGTTGATTTGCTTCTTATTGATAACTAATAGGTTTTTCAGGTTGAAACGGAGATGCTTTTGAATGCTTCAAGCTGCCCATCGCTCAATTCAGTCTGGTTTGGTGTGTCCCCATTCTTATCACTCTTGCGAGATGAGTTGTACACTGAATCAGGCATCACAGAACTGCGCTTTCCTTCAAAGTGAGTTGAACAGGGGAAATACTCAGCGCAACGCAACTTCCATCCTGCAATTATACCCAAAACCTGCCTTGTCATTTTCCTCCAACTTAATACTTCTAAACCTAAGGACCTTATTACTATCATGGAAGTGTACTGGGTTCATAACACCAACCAAACGCAATATATCCTCATGCTCTCGCAGATAAGTCATAATTGGTACTTAATGGAAACAGCAATGTGAAGATTTTTTAATGCTTACTGGAAGCAGCTTCTGAGTCAAGGAGAACTGTGTCTAGGAGCTTATGAACTGCTACACAGTCTTTGAGTTTCCATTCTCTTGCAGGTCCTAGAGCTCCATTTCTGCAAATGGACAATCGGTGTTAAACATGCTTAGCAAAACAAAAAAACACATAAGACGGAGGAACCATTGGGTATATGTTTGAAGGAACATCACGTTTGAACCACTTTATTTGTTGACTCTTCAATTATTTTGATAGCCTCGGCTTTCTTGCTTGGATCTAAAACGTACAGCATTTCTGCATATGCAGCTCTGTGCACCAAAGAGTCTGCGAAGTTGAAATGCAAACGTTACCATTTGTTATCAGTCACTGTAATATCTCCGTGAGTGTTAGCATAATGAATTTGATACACACCTTCGTGTCTGTCAAGAAACTCTTTGTTTGCCTCCATTAGTGATTTATTCTGCAATTGACTAGATGGCAAACGAATGGAGAATTTATCTCACAGCTAATATACAAAGGTAACAAAAGTTGGATGGGATAATAGTTTGAGTAGTCACCTGATTGATGGGCGCTCAGCCTCTAGGACATTCCAACGAAGCTTCTCAGCTTCAGTTGTTGGAGCACTTGTCGATCCTGCCTTGAGAGAGAATTTTACCTGCCATCCATGTTCAACAGCATAACCCATCAAATTGAAAACATGTCTAGCCACAACACTGAAAGGGACAACACTCTTCAAGCTTAGTAGCAACAGATCTCATACCAAGGAACGATGTGAATCAGGGCTCTCTGCATCCAATTTAAGCATTTGCTTGACAGCCTGAGGAATGAACATTGAGACAACAAAGCCCTTAGATTACTTGAACAAAGCCTATTAATGGAATATGATAGATTCAATCTAAGCTTGATTAGGATCACACCAGACACGAAATCAATTACCTGAAATGCAAGTAGAAGCTTTTGTTTTCTCATATTGACCTCAAAAGAAAGCAGATGAGTCTCCAAATGATTAGGTGAATGCTTCTGGAGTAGTCTCAAGTACTTTGAAGCCTCTGCCATTGGCTCTTCAACCTGTACAGATTCAGTTCTTCCGTAAAAATTTGGGATAAAAATTATACCCACAATACAGTATTCTTGTGAAGACCACCAATGACGCAAATAACAACCTGAATTAACTTTTGCCCATAAGGATCTGGATCTACAGGTTTCACATTTCGTTTGCCAGACTTAGAGACACCACTAGCAGTCGATTCTTCACTCTTACTCTCAGCTTCCTGAAACGAAAATCAATACTATTAAGCAACCTTAGCCTCAATTCATTCGTCAAATCACTGAAACCACCTACTTTCTTAGCTCGGGCTTCTGCCTTTTTCTGCTTCTTGATTTTCTTCTTCTGAGCAGGAGCCAACTTTGCCATTTCATCTTCTTCAGCAGTTGACTTGGGAGAATCATGCAATTTCAGGTAGCACCTGAACACCAGGCCAAGAGGCAAACATGACTACAGTTTAATGGAATCTAGCATGCCTGCATACAGTAGATAGTAGATACTGCAGTTCAATTACATTTATGCTACAAAGAGTTCACCTGATAGCTTTGATTGCTGCTTTGTGGAAATATGGGAACGAGTGCAATCGGTCTTGGAACTTAAGCATGTCAACATATGAGCGCAAAGTCATTTTTCTTAAGCAATACGAGTGGAAATCGAATTGATCTTCAGAAATGTCAGCATAGTGCTTCTCCACAGCCAAAAACTTCTTCAAAGCACGTCCAAGATCACCCTGACGAAAGTAGCTGTCTCCAGATGCAAGATCATACCTTTAACGGAAAAAGATCAAACAACCGCCATAAGAAAGATATCTGAATTGTGAAATTCACACTAAAAGACTACTCTGGTTTTTACAGAGATGTACCACATGCACTGCATGTCATGAAGATTGTTGAGCTGATCCCCTTCTTTTGTGAATAAAACAGCAGTTTTCTCAGCCAAGGTCACCTTCACCAGAAAAATTCACAGCACAGAGAACTAGTGTTGATGCCTAACGTCAAACGACATCAAGGAAAACAATGTAATATAAACAAACATAGATGTAAACCTGATCTGCTTGCAACATACGCTTGACGCAATCACTGTTGATATAACGATCTGCTAGATCCATGCATCTAGCTTCATCAGCAAGTGCAGCAGCAGCTGTCAAGTCACCTGCATGCTTCATTATTCGGCTCTGTTAAGAGAAACCAGTACAGGGGTTAAAAAGGAACTAGAATACAACTTCTGCTAATACAATCGCTATAGCTAGAGAATTTCAAAGCCAGAAATCCTATCAATAGTCCTCAAACTGTCTCAATAAAAAGTGCAAGCAGCAACAGTGTGACATGCCAAGAACTGATGGATCAAAAACTTAAAAGATTATTGGCCAACGGCCATGAATGACAAGGATACCTTCACGGAGTACAGATCAATCACTGTTGGCGTATGAGTGATGGCCTCGTCAATTTTAGAGAGAGCGAGATCATATTGACAACGCCTGTCATAATGCTGCATCATGAAAAGAACGTACCATGATAAAAATTAAACATCATAAAACTGTTAAATATAGAGAAAATTTAAGACAGTAATAGCAAAATGAACCTGAGCCAAGAAAAACAAAGTCCACAATAGTGTCGATGGGGGCTCTTTCTTATCACTGCATCAATTACAAATTAAACAAAAGAATCAACTGATCATCACTAACTTTGAGAGCATTTCAATGTCGTTTTACTATAAAATAAGACCATATATCATAAATGACGTTAGTTTAGTGAATAATTCAGTAATGAATACAGTTGTATACCTTCCTGGGTAACTTCCGGTAGTCCTAATCGATTGTTCCATCTCGACAACTAGTTCCTCCAATATATCAGGCTGGATAACAAAATTTATAAAAAAGTATAGCAAAAAAAGTGAAGCCAGATCAATGATATTTGTGACAGCATGCTAAAAGACAAAGCAAGGAAACTGACCTTGCGAGGTTGATCATACAAAGAAGAGAGATCAGAAAATAATGAAGGAACACCCTGAGACGAGCATCAAAATATTTATGACCATATTCTATTTCGAACATTGTGCAAACAAAGAGACTCAAGGGCAAGAAAATTTACCTTTGTCAAAAGGGGTTTAATGTAGTTTGCTACAGCCTCCTTAAAGTTTTCATCTTGCAGAAAATCCAATGGTATCCTCTGAATACAGGAAAATTAGAAAACAACTTAACCCCATTCATAGAATTCCATGTGTCAGCAGCCAAAAAATATCAGACGTGAACAAGCTGGGTAACCAGTAGTTTTCCATAAAGTAGAGGGATATTAAAAAGTGTAACTAGTTACAACCACTGGTCTGCCTTTTCTCACCTTAACAGCAGATGACCAAGTGTACTGCTCACTTAGAGACTGGTACAAAGCATTTAACTTCTCAATCTGGTCAGACGAATATTCACCACTTTCTGAATACAATTCAAGGCAATTTTGGAGGCCTTCATAATATCTGAAAAAGTAAGGGGTGCATTTTTGTTTTTGTTTATTGACAGTACCCAAAAATATATTGAACCCCTTTGAGAATGTCAAAGGAAAAGACTGAATTTTTATGCACAGATTAATGAAGCAAAGCAAACAGATGTGAAAAATAGAGAAACAACAGAATATACACAAATCATTGCTCTAGAAGAAGTTGGAAATGCAAAGGAAAAAACCTGTAATTGTCAGGGTTCATGGAAAGCAACACCCTGTAGAGTTTATTGGCTTCTTCTAGACGACCAAGTTTTAACAAGAGAGATACCTCTTGTTCTTTGTAAGACAACTTATCAACCTATAAATAACCACACAATGAATATTACATCTACTATATGCGTGTATTTCAGGATCTCGAATATTCAGTTATAAGCTTTCCGAACTTACTATTTTGGGCTCTTTTCTGCGTAATTCCTCAAGAGCTTTGTCAAAAGAACCGCTCTCCTCAAGCAAGGAAACCTGCAAGAAAAAAAATCCAGCTGAGATTTCCGCAGATACAGATATAAAAACTGTGCTAAATGTAGTTTCTCAAGCCGAGAAGCTTCAGGGGGAAAGAGCGAACATACTCCCAGCAGAAGCAGTAAGTCATACTTTGCAAGAACCAACTAGGACTTTTGGTATTTTTGTCAAAAGAAAATAAATGAATAACAGAAGGCAGAAACTATATTGAACTACTTACGGCAAGCATGATTTTTCAGGGAAAAATGCTATAGAGATAACAATCAAGGTATGATACTTGTACAATTACTGACTGATACCTTGTACAGAATCATCTCAGTGTGTTCACATAGCTCGTTCTCAGGAGGATAATCATCCTCTAAGGTGCCTTCATATGCTTCCAAAATTTCGACAGCTTTAGAAGCACTACAAAAAAAAAGTTAAGAGATCAAGGTTGATATAAAGGGCAAGTTTTTAGTTGTTATTCAGTCGATAAGGCACAGGATTCTACTTAATGTCTATTGGTATATTATTTCCTAAAAGTTTGCAAGATTCGTCCCAACAAAGGCATACTTTATTTACTCTTTAAATTTCCAAGACTACAGTTGCAAATCATATGAATAAACAAGCGCCTCAAACAGCTAGCTAAGTCCAAAGAAGAAAAAGTAGCATTACATTCAAAACGCATACGGTACCATGAATAAGTAAAGTATCGCAATATATTTTAAATTTAAGGGTTCAAGGATCGTAACATACTTTGCATTTAAATGCTGGGAGACGGCAAAGCCAATCCAGTTCATTCGGTGATTAGGCTTTAAAGTCAGAAGCTGCTGCCTAGTCTCCACAAAACCAGATAAGTCTCGCATTTGTGCCTAGGAATAGGAAAGTATAACATAAGATAAACTGTTGAAAGCATCAACGAGATTAACACTGGAAGCTTACCCAAAGAAACAGTGATAAAGGTACAAATTGCCAATAGCTTTGAGAATGTAACATCTAAGTTGTACACCTAATACTTCTCAATGTTCTCATCAACCCAGTTTGTTATTATAATTACCTGCAATAGTGAGAGGTCTCTGAGTATTTCAAGGTTATCAGGATCAATTCTAAGAGCATTTCGGTAGCACTTGATCGCCTCTCTATATTCTCTGTCTGACCGGTACAGAAGACCAAGCACATGCCAGCAAACATGGCTTTTAATATCGTTCTGCATGCAAAAAAATATTAAAGTGTAAATACTGTGTTACCCTAACAAAACCATAACACAGAACTAAGGAATGAAATTATGACTATTGACGAGCATATTCAGACCTTCACTCCAAGCCGAACAAGCTCATATGCTTCAGTTTTGCGGTTCATACAGTTTAGAGTCAGTCCTTTCATAGATAAAGTCTCTGAAAATCACAAAGAACAAAAGAAAGAAATCTTAAAAGAAGGAAATTCACAAGTAAAAAGGCGTGACAAATACTGCAGGGAGAAAAGGACCGTTCAGCACAACCAAGAACTGCGTTTAACACAAAACAGAACAGCTCTCAACTAACACAAATAAACCATAACAAGAAACTCTTTTGCTTGAGTACATGATCATGCACTACAGGCTAATACTGAGAAATTACTTTATTTGCTAAATTTACATAAACTTTCAACAGTGGTTGATTCTTAAACTAAAGACAGGACACCTCATATGCCTACTAGTCCAGTTAGATCTCAATTGAAGTAGTAAACACCGTAGAGTTGCAAATTCAAATAGAAATGAGATGAGATATAAACATTAAATCAATTAGAACAGAAACAGAGTGTTGGAGTTTTGATAAAAAGACAACTCACCCCCATGATCAGGAAACTTTTTCAATATGGCATCAGCCGCTTTCAGTCCCTTCTTGTACTGCTTAGTCTCATAAGATTTCTGCATTATAAGATCATTCAGAATAACTTTACATGATATATTTACTAAACACCTCCGAACAATACATTAAAAAAATCTGAACTATCAAAAGAAAGTTGATAAATATAATATGCTACGTAGGCTGAAGACCAGAAAACTTCGTTAATGCCTTACAGGTGATATAAAAGACGAGGCATCTGCCAAAATACGTTTGGCGTAGGAACAATTTGCTAAAGGCATAACCATATAAACACTCAATGATGCATATAACCTACAGAAACCATGTGAAGTAGAAAAAAGAGTAGAAAGTATATAAAGAATGGTTTTCATCTTCTTCAAAGCCCTAAGCTTAAAAATCGATCAGGTCTCCATCTCAGCCGGTGTCAAAGATCCTAGGCGACAAAAGAAGCTTGGAAGCGATCAAGGTCATTGGGGTCTAAAGTAATTGAAGCTAAGAAATTGGTACATTAAATTTACGGGGAAAACACATTAGGCGAAAGAGGCACCAAAAGTCCACACAACGAAATTAGTTGACCGAACACATTGAGGGTTAGCCAAATTTAGGGTTTAGTAAAGCAGAAAAAAACTCATCATATTCGAATAGTCTTCTAATAGAAACAACACATCGCATTCTCCCTGGAAAGAGAAGGGAAGAACAGTGAGAAAAACAGAGGGAATCGGAACATACGACGATGAGCTTGAAGAGGTTGGCCTCTTTAGGAGGAAGTGAAGCCCCCATTTTCTGGTGCAGCTGAGAGAGCTCGCGAAGAAGAAGATATTTTTCGCGAGTTCGATAGGGAGAGAGAGAGAGAGAGGTGGCGTACTATCCGCTTCAACCCTACTGCGAACGGAGGAAGACAAAACCATAAATTAGGGTCTTGTCCTCACAATTCCTGGTTTTAAACCGGTTATGAAATTAGAAAGGATCAACCAAACCGGATCGGAAATTGGAAACTAATCGGTAATATTCAGGGTATGATTGGCACGTAGATGACGTTTACTCTCGCCGGTGTAGATGACGTTTACTTCCGCCGGTGTAAATGAAGTTTATAAAACCGGTTGAACATTCAAATATCCATTCGGATTCGGTTCGAATTTTTTGGATGCTCAGATTTTTTGGATGTTTGGGTTTTTTGAGTGTTTGGATTTTTTGGATGTTCGGATTTTTGGAGTCAGAATTGTAAAACCCACTCGGATATTTATAAATTTTAGGTTGGGTTCGGTTTGGATCTCTATGGGTTAGGTTCGGTTTGGATCTCTATGGGTTAGGTTCGGTTTGGATCTCTGTGGGTTTGGATTTAATTCGGGTTCGGGTTGATTCAGGTTTTAAATACGGGTTCGGATTGCGGTTTTGTACCCGATCGTATTTTTTATCCAAAATGTGCATACGTTATTCCAAATAATTATAAAAATGTGGTGAATCAAAAATAACAAAAAAATATTGAATACCAAAAGTAAAAATTAAATTGTTTACCTAGTAATTCTTGTCATATATTTTATGTTCTAACCATAATATTTATTTTCAGATTTTACATAAATATATATTATTGGATAAATATGAAAGTCCAATTAATAGTTTTGTTTAATTTCTTAAATTAATAGATAAACTTTAAAAATACTTTTAATAAACATTTGAAAATTAATAATTTTTATGATAATATTTAAAAAATTCAAATCAAAAATCTCTAATTAATAAAAAAAAATCATTAATTTAGATTTGCTAAATATACAAATAATAAATTTCAACTTTAGAACTAATCAATTATGTGAAATATTCAATTTATATATATTTAAACCAAGTTCGGTTCTGCTTCGGGTTTCAGATATATTAAAACTCGAATTCAAACCCAAACTACTATTTTGGATATACTCAATCCGAACCTGAAATCAAAGTACTAAACAAACAAAACTCAGTCGATTACTTTCAAATACACATACTTTTTCAGGTTCGGATTTCGAATTTGGTTAATATGTCCAACCTTATTTATAAGCAAAATATCGACCAATTTTATATTCAACCAAAAGTAAATAGAGAGACACTCGTGCAAATGGTAACATGTTCCAAGTATTCAATCATAACTAGATTTCCTTTTATTTTCTCAAAAAAAAACTTTTCTTGATTTCTGAATAGAGTTAAAAAAATAATATTTTTGTTTGTCAAGTGTAGTTTTTTTATGAGTACGATAAATTGTTATTCGTTTTTTTAATATAAGTATCTTAAACCAATTGGAGTGATTTATGATATAAGTTGTAATTTTTTATCGTTGAGTAAAATATCAATGCGATTAAAAATTTATAATCAGCTGCAACCGTTATACCGCAGCTGTAACCACAATATTAATCATAGTTGCAATCGTAATCGTGGATGATAAACAAACGAACAAAATAAATAATGTGTTTATAGCTCTTTATTGATAGTTATGTAATGATATCGACATTAAATTAGCTAAACTAATCGTTGTATTCTCCTATTTGTCTCTCTTTAATTATGTTTCTGCTTTCTTTTTCTCCATTGACTGCTAAAGAAGTTTCTAGATTGCAATATCAAGTTAGATCTTCTTTACTCTCTTTTTCACTGTATTGTGATGCGCATAGAAGTCACATAAATTCTAAGACTAAGATTGTGAACATCACTTAGTTCAATACCTATGTTGTCTATCTTTATTATCACTACGACAGATAGTGTGATTAGTTTTAATTCATTTGAGTACATCATTTATAATTATCACAAATTAAAATTACAACTTTACTATTGCATCGACTAAAACAAAATGATGCAAATATTTCTATCTATTAATATAAATTGTTCGTATCGATAAAGAAAGTGGTATTTTTTTCTTTAACAATGGATGTTAAAATAACATTTTAAAAATAGTGCGGAACATTGATAGTCACAGTATATAAAAATAATTTATTTGAGAAAGTCAAATAAAACGATATAAAATTATCTTCTACAAAACTGAATATATCCGACCACATTATTTTACTACACAATATGGCTATTTTTTCACATGAATTTTTGATTTTTATATTAGAGTACACAGACTAAAAATATACATTTTAATTTTATATAAACTATTAACATGTTTTCATAATTCTACAAATTATTATTTTTGACTAAATTATGATCAATTAAAACTAATTGCATCTAACACATAATTCACATAATCTGAATTTTCACAATGACTTTTACTCAATTGATCAAAAAAAATAAATTCATATACTTATTCAATTGGTTGATTTTCGAATTATATGATAAATATAATTAGATTAAATTGATGAGTAATACTCTAAAATAGCACTTTTTAAAGTTTTTCTTCCAAATCTAGCATCATAAAATTAAATTCCCAAAAATAGCACAAATACTTATGTGAAAATATTTATTTATTCTAAATAAATTATACATAAACTTAAAGTATTGTATTTGGATTCATTATTTCCAATTTAGGATTTAATTTTTTTCTATTAAAATATAGTTTTAATGTGCTATTATTGGAAATTTAAACTAATGATGTTATTTTTAGAACAAAAACTTAAAAAAGTGCTATTTTAGATATTTGCCCTAAATTGATCATAATTTATTTTAAAAAATAATGATTAGTAAAATTATAAATATATGTAAATAATCGGTATAAAATTAAGATTTGTGTTATTAATTTGTGTGATTTAAGAGAGAGACTATGTTAAACAGTCCAGTAAACGAGTGTCATCCCAACAAAAAATCTTCAACAACAAAAAAATCTTCAACAACAAAAAAATCTTCAACAACAAAAAAATCTTCAACAACAAAAAAATCTTCAACGTCCTCTCTATTAAACAATTCTCGCAGGTAAGCTGCTTTTATTATCCTCTCAGATCGGTCCAAAGTCGTTGATTCGTAAACATAATCGGCGATATCCTCTCCGGTATAAAGTTTTCCTCATTAGTTCGTATTTAATGTCACGAGTGTTGGATCTTGTCATTTTGTCGCGTCGAATCAATCACTCCAACGCATAAGCCCTATTTTCACCCTTCTGAAATGTCCATCAAAAAGGGAACATGGTTAGCTTCAGATTTTAATCGGCCAATATACCATTCAGTTTGGGAGAATTGGGAGCACATCTCTCTTCCTAATTCTCTCAATTTCTATTGCGTAACGAGTTCCTGGAACATGACTGTTGATGGGTTAGTTAAGGAAATGTGGGTTTTCGTCCCAAATTTGAGATTTTTGTATCTCCATAGATCGCACTTTGGTTTGCTTGGTTCCTCGAAAACTTAGTTCATGAACACGTGCGGATGCAGGCTTACGACTCGTAAGTTACGAGTTACGAGAGCCAATATAAATGCTGCACTTAAGATCTGTGTTTTTGTTTTTTGATTTTGTATTTCAGAAGTTACGAGATCGAATGGCGAACACTGCTTGCTTTATAATCGTGGGTCGGAATGATATTCCAATATGAAGCTGAAGTTGGATCTGCTACTAAGGTACATTTTGTACTCCAATTTCACTATTATTTCCGGGGCTATTTATACTTTATCGAGAAAATGCATCCGAATCAGCAAAGTCTGCAATACATGTTTAAGCTTCTTTTTTTTTGCTTCATTCTCCTCAGATGTTTGCATTCATCTCCACACTCCTAGGTTCTTGATCTTTAACATGATAGGCACAACATACATTCCAGCTCCGTCTTCTTGACTTTAGTTCCTGCTCATAGTTTAACACTCCAGATTTAAACCTTCTGAAACTGTAACAGAAGATGTACAAATATAATTTAGCTTCCTTCAACTAGAAATATCCAGGAGAATGAATTTGAATATCCCATTTGCTCATTTGGCTGGTGATATGAAAATGGTTGCTTTATCCCTTGTTTAAATCTCTTTGGTAAAGAAACGTTTCTTCCTGTCTTATGTTTTCATAATCAAGCAAGCAGGCCTTGTTCTTACTAGAATATTAAAAAACCGATCATCTAAACTTGCTGAACAAGAATTGCAAGAGTAATCGGTTTCAGGTTCATTATTCTTGCCTAATCATATAAGTTGCCTGTTTTTTCGTGTCATTTTTCCGTCTGCCTAGTTGAAATTTGTTTCAACCGTTATAGCAATAGGTGTTTGCACATGAATCTCTCACCATTCTCTCTATATGGCAGAGAGAAGATGCCGCTCAGTTGCACCAATTCATATTACATGCGGCTTTGGATGTCGTCCAAGACCTAGCATGGACTACAAGTGCCATGTAAGTAAAGTCCCGTGTGAAATATTTGATCTTGTTTAAGAATTCCTCTCACGATCATATAACTCTTCAGGTTTTTAAAGTCCGTGGACAGGTTTAACGATCTGGTGGTGTCAGTGTATGTTACAGCAGGCCATATCCTGTTTCTTGGAACTAAATTAGACCTCTAAATTCATGTGCAAATAATTCTTTTTCTTCTTTGGATTCATCCATCTGCAGAATGTGAGATTGGTAATGTATATAATAAGGTTTTATGCTTAACGGATGCATCTCCATTTGTAAATGTTGGTTTCTTCCTTGATTATCAACACATACTCGACTGATGCTGCTTCATGATTCACGCAATGAGGATGGCATCAAGAGCTTCTTCCAGGAGGTGCATGAGCTTTATATTAAGGTAAAATTTTATTGATTGATGAATTTGTAGTTGTTGGTTCTGTCCTGATTCGGCTGCACAATCTATTGCTTCACCATCATCAAAATCGTTTGATCATACAGGTTCTTTTGAATCCCTTGTATCTAACTTGTTCTCGGATTACATCGTCACATTTTGATACCAAAGTACGTGCACTTGCAAGAAAGTATCTATAGAGAAAGACTGCTCTTGTGCCCAAAACCCAATTTTTTTTGTTTAAACACCGTCAAATACCTTATTGTTCAAAGGAAGGATCTGTAAACGGGGTGGTCCGTTTAAACTTTGTCCTTTTATATTTTGTCTATTTTCTTTTATGTTCTGACAAAATATCCACCAAACAAGACCTTTTTTACATGGTAGTCGAGGAAAGAAAATTCCATCTTAAAACTGGATCAATAACTGTTTAACACAAACATCAAAACAAATACAAACAACATTAGATCTGAATAACATCACAAGATACAAATCTTAGAATACACCCAAAAAAAATAATGTCACAAATGAGTTTAGTTATATCTTCTTTCTTCTAGAGAGTCTCTCCCATTTTCTCCAAATTGTATCAATGACCCCTTGATTGCGGCTGCACTCGGAATGAGCCAGACGCATAGAGAGCTTCATAAACCGGACGAATTCTCACTGTCAAAATTACTGTGAGCAGAGTTCCAAGACCACAAACACCCGCTAGAAATAAGAACGTTACCCGGAAGCATTCCGGGCCAATACAAGTCGGACTCCCCTGCTTTTCAGCCTCCATGTCGTAGATGTATCCCGCCAGCAAGGCTGAGAAAATGGTGGCCCCTAGTGGGTTTCCCAAGAGTATGAAGTTGAAGTTGATTCCAAAATGTCTGAGACCAAAGAGCTCTGAGATGGTGGCGATTGATAAGAACTGAAACCCCATGCCTATCCCCACAAGAGCAGTCGCTAGGTATATGGTGTGGTCGATAGCCATGGCGAATAGGAGGAATGTGAACACCATGACTAGCTGCGCGGCTCCCATCCATAGGGTTCTTGGAAGCGTTCTTGACCTGAGACCAAAAGGAGAATTCTATGAGACGGTCCTTTCTGAGAAAGAAACAAAGAGATTGTATTGAAACTTGAAAGAGACTATTATTACCTGACAAAATGCTCGGAAATGGCTCCTGAAGCAAGACGACCTATAAAGTTGAAGAAGCTAAAGAGACATAGGAGTATTGTTGTGTCTTTAATGCCATAAGCAAACCCGATCTGTGCCAAGTTGTTTGAGACCGTGACGCCTGAACCCATGCCGAGGAAGTAGGCAAACCAAAGGAGCCAGAAATCTGCCTTGACAAACACTTGGCTAATCTTAAAGTCCTCACCTCTCCTGGGTTTTCTCTTCTTCTTCACCGCACCTTCTCCTTCAGCGAGAAGTATTTCCACATCCGACAAACCCTCTCCCTCATCGAGAGACCCAAGGTTTGAAGCAGAGGTAAAAGGTGTCAGCAACGGTTCTTCATGGGAACCTTCCTCTTTGGCTAGATTGTCTGAAGAACCTGGTCGAGAGCTGATGGCATTTGAACGGAAAAGTGTCATCTTGATGGGAATCGCAAGAGGTGACAATAAAAGTAACACCATGACAGCAACAAGAACATATCTGAGTATGCTAGGAACTGAAAACAGCTCACTCACTACAGTCGTCACAACAAGATAAGCAGCAAGTAGTATACTTGTGCCGAGCAGAAAAGTGAAGTAGATGGGCTCAGAAGGGTCTTCACCAGTAGCAGGAATACAGGGGCGGACGAAAGACATCACAGCTAAGCATAAAACAGGAATGCCAACAGTAAGAAACAAGAGCAGATTTGAAGCTGAATGGTGAAGCAACACGCTGAACAACACAGTGAACGCTGCACCACTGATTCCAATATAGCCTTTGAGAAGCCCACCCACAGGTCCTCGGCTCATAGGAAAATTCCTCATATTGGTGACGAGAGATGCTGTGCCGAACCACGAACTACTATTGGTGGCGAAAGCTAGAGCGATAAATAGCTGTCAAAACATCAGAAAGGAAAATTAAAATCTAGTTTTGTGAGTTCACTGATCAACAAAACAAGAAAAGATTCTTGCTTCTTCGTCAACTTGGAGATGATAAAATGGTAAACAATATACAGAAGTTGCTGAATCTAATCCCAAGATGTTTATAATGAATGATGCAATCTAGGGCTTATGATACTAGAAGTTCTCCAAAAAAATCAAGATTTTACAAACAGTGTCGATGGAGTCGTTTGGTATCCGAAGAGTAAGGAAAAACTTAAAATTAGAAATTCAAGGGATGGATTAGTTTCTTACAAGCCAGAAAGGCAAACCATGAACGATCTGGGTGACCGAGAGCCAGAGGACGCCGAAGCCAAGGAAACAAGAGGAAGCTCCAATAAGAAGCATCGACCATGGAGGAAGCTTGTTGCTAGCGTATCCTGGAAGAAGACCCATATTTTCTCCCAAATCACAAGCGACGCCAAGGATCGTGATCTGCTGCTGGTTAAAACCCAAAACCAATTTGAGGGCGGAGGAGTAAAGCGGGAACGTAGAACCGCTTCCCGCAGACATCTGAACCCAAGCGGCGGCTGCTAATCCCACCCATGGTGGTCGGCTTCCCGATTTTTCCACGAGCTTCGTCATCTCCGATTTCTTCTGATACAACTGCTCGCTTGCTTTTTATAAGTGATGGAGAGAGAAGAAGAAGTATCAATCGCTCTTTAAAATGTTTGGTATGTGACGTCAACAAAAATGTTTGCTGTGTTTTTCTTTCTTTCTTATAAGCATGCGTTAAATATATTGTTTTTCTTTCTTTCCAAATTTGAGAATAGAAGAGTCATTCTTAGCAAAATATTGCACCACTTTTCTTTCAATTTTATATGTATAAAGTTTGATTCTATATTTTTTAAGTATAAATATAGAAAATATTGCACCACTTTTGTTTTAATTTTATAGGTATAAAGTTTAATTTTACATTTTTTTAGTATAAATATAAAAATATTGCACCACTTTTGTTTTAGTTTTATAGGTA